>OX422222.1:119311829-119911829 GCA_949130495.1 Sambucus nigra | reverse complement strand
CGAGGAGGATACTTCTTAAGAGGTTGTGGTGTCGCTAGATTCCATCCTGATAGTTAGCGAGTTTTCGAATATCTTTGGGGAGATACCAGTGTTTCCACCTAGTCGGGATATAGACTTCGTGATTGATTTGGTTCCAGGCACGAGACACATTGCACGTACATCGTATTGAATGGCTCCTCTAGAGATGAGGGAGCTTCGGGATCAGATTGAGAAATTATGGGGACATGGATTCATTAGGAAGAGTACTTCACCGTGGGGTGCTCCAGTTTTAGTTGTCATGAATAAGGACATATCATTGCACTTTGTATCGACTATAAGGAGTTGAACAAGGTCACCATACGAAATAAATACACGTTCCCCTTCATTGATTATATGTTTAGCTAGTTGAGGGGTGCTACATATTTCTCTATGATTGACTTGAGATCGGGTTATCATCAGTTGAGATTCTGGGAGACGAACATCTCGAAGATGGAATTTCTTACGAGATATGGGTCGTATGAGTTTTTGGGCTAACCAATGCACCGGCGGTGTTTATGAATTTGTTGAACATGATATTAAGAGATTATTTGGATTTCTTCATCATAGTGCTTATTGATGATATCCTAATTTATTCTCGAAATGTGGGTGAGCACACATAATATTTACGAGTAGTCTTATAGACACTATGGGACCACCAATTATATGCTAAGTTCGAGAAATGTGGTTTTTGGTTGAGTGTGGTGCATTTCTTAGGCCATATTATATGTGAGAGGGGGATATCGGTGGACCCTAGGAAGGTTTCTGCAATGATGGAGTGGTAATAACCCACTAAACCCAATGAGGTACGCACCTTTTTAGGACAGGCCGATTACTAAAGTCGATTCATTTAGGGTTTTTACAAGATAGTATATCCCCTAACGAATTTGGCAAGGAAGGGAGTGTCGTTTATATGGGATGACGTGTTCCACTAGGCATTTGATAAGATGAAGACTAAATTGATTACAAGACTAGTTCTGTCACTACTCGGGTAGGGATAGACTATAAGGTCTTTACAGATGTATCATTGAGGGGACTTGGAGGGGTTTTTATTTAGGAGGACAGGTCGATAGCTTATGCTTCATGAAATCTTATGCCTCATGAGGGACATTACCCCACCCATGACTTGGAGCTAGCAACCATGGTATTTGCACTGTGAGTATGGATGCATTATTTCCTAGGGGAGAAGTTCCAGTTATTGATAGACCATAAGATCCTAAAATATTTGTTCACGCAAAAGGGAATTAAACATTAGCAGAGGAGGTGGCTAGAATTTGCAAAAGATTACCAGTTCGACATTCAGCACCACCCGTGGAAGGTAAATGTTATAGTGGATGATTTGAGACGCAAGACGATGTTGGAGTTAGTGACAATATGGAATACGAAGTGGAAATCAATTCATGGGGATGAATACTTGACCCATGCATTTATAGCAGTACTCACCATCACACCCGAGATCATTATTTGGGTGGTGAAGGCACATAAATGAGATCATCTTTTCCAAGAGCGATTTAGATCATTTTTAGCCGAGGGAGCGAAGCATTATTCATTCGGGTCGAATGGTGGATTGAGATTCCAGGGTAGATTTATTGTCCCAGATGATGCTGAGTTGAGACGAGCAGTTATGTCTGAGGCTCACGGTTAATGCTTTACGGTACATTTAGGAGGGGATAAGATGTACCCTGACATGCGACATCAGTATTGGTGGGGCAAGATGAAGAGGGAGAAAGCATATTTCTGTCCAAGTGTGCGATGTGTCATCTCATGAAGATGGACCATTAGTGTCATGCATGACCATTGGAGATCCCTATGTGGAAATAGGAGATCATCTCCACGAACTTCGTCACTAGACTCCCTACATCATAGAAGGGGCACTTTTCCATGTGGGTGATCGTCAAAAAATTGACGTAGGTGGCTCACTTTTTATCAATTTGTATAGAATACATCTCCGAGTAGTACACTAGACGTTTCCTCACAGAGATTGTAAAGTTTCATGGTCTACCTCTCAACATTGTGTCAGACAAGGACATGCCATTTGTGTCCCACTTTTGGAGGAGCTTTAAGTAGGCTTTGGTGGAAGAGTTGAGATTGAGCACCTAATATCATCCTCTGATCGACGGGTAGATGAAGAAGGCGAACTTGATGTTGGAGGACATGCTACAGATGTGCATTTTAGATTTTAAGGGGAGCTGGGAGCAGTATTTGCCTTTGGTGGAGTTTACGTACAACAACAACTATCAGTTCATGGTTGGGATGGCGCTGTTTGAGGCACTTTATGGGATACCTTTCTTTTCACCCTCATATTGGTTGGAGGTGGGGGATAACAAGTTATTTAGGCCATATTTCATTCAGAACCCCTTAAATAAGGTAGAGATGATTCGGGCTAGGATACGTACTGCCCAGGATAGGCCAAATAGCTATGTGGATGTGGGACGAAGACACTTAGACTTTGATGTTAGGGATCAGGTGTTTATTAAAGTGTCTCGCATGAAGGGATTGATTAGGTTTGAGAATAAAGGAAAGTAGGCTTCCCAATATGTGGGATCATTTCCTATTCTTAAGAGGATTGGGCCATGGCATATCGGTTGGGATTATCGAGCCACTTACAGCGGATGCACGACGTTTTCCATACATATTCATTGCGGAGATTCCTTTGAGATGAGATAGCGTACCAAAACATCAACATTTATGAGATAGAGCTCCATCCATATGCTACTTACAAGGAGAAACCTGTGGCCATTCTGGGCCATCGATAGTTCTGAATTCGACCCAAGGTTGTTCCTTTAGTTCGGTTAGAGTGGGGAAAACATCGGGAGGATGAGTCGACTTGGGAGAGCGAGGACGACATGTGCATGAAATATCCTAAAATCTTCTATCCAAGTACGTACTCTTTTAGATACCAAGCACGGAATCTCATTTTTACGGGTTGAAGAATGTAATACCTCGTATTTTTCTAGAATAAAAAAAATATATTTTTGGAATATAATGAAATTCGTTGAAATTGAATTAAATCGGTGAATTTAATTTATTAATTGCGAACGAGTAATTTTTTATTATGTCATAATCACGTGTGGTTGATTTTTATGTTATTTTAATAATTAGAATGGAAAATAATTGCATGTGTAGTAAATAACTAATGCAAAATATGCAACTCAAGTATAAATGTAACTGTGGATAAAAATAATTGGGACGCATTCTAGGAAGTCATGTGGGATCGTTTAGGTGTTTTAAACCTTTAGAAAGGGTCCCTAGGTATAGGTATATAAGTTGCGAGACTTTTGGGCTAGTCTGATTTAGGGGTCCAAAACTTGGAAAATAAACCCAAATTGGGATTAGTAAGATAATTGGCTATATTTTAAGATTTAATAACTCCATCGAGGTTACATCTAAGAACCCTAGCCTACACCACTAAGAGCGAGAGAGAAGGAAAGAAGCCATAAGAAGGAATTAAAGAGGGAGATTTAAAGATAAGTTCATCAACCCCCTATCCGGGAAAAAAAATTCTTACTTAATTTAACATTCAATATGCTTCTTGATTCATTGTATTAAACCCCATATGATTTGTGGGTTTTATTTTGTAATTTCATGATTTAATGTTAGGGATTAATCTTATTCATGTAGAGGATTGATTGTAACATAGATTGTTAACGTATAAATCAAGGATAATCGACATCTTGAAATTGAGGATAAATGCCTAAGGGTTCTTGGAATAAATTATGATGATTTGATTCACATTTAGAGGTTTTTAATGCAAGTTTATAATCTAGAATTAGTGACTTTGAGCCCATGTTATATTCCCCAAAATCTCATTTATATATAGTTGATGTTATGGTAGAAAATTTGGCCTAAGTACCTTCATTTATGCTTATAAATTCTTGGATTTGGGGAAAGAAATTGATGTTACCATGTGAAATTAATCATCCTAATATGTGTAACCAAGTACTAAAGACCTACTAATA
Organism: Sambucus nigra; assembly: GCA_949130495.1. NCBI lineage: Eukaryota > Viridiplantae > Streptophyta > Magnoliopsida > Dipsacales > Adoxaceae > Sambucus > Sambucus nigra. The sequence goes on along the minus strand of OX422222.1, from coordinate 119,907,855 downwards.
TGTTTATAAAATGGAAACCAAGATTAAAATGGATCTTCTGGAAGAATTAAGAAATCCCATATTAAAGAAAACTATCAGATTTGGGCTACTGTCCGATTTTGAATTGATTCAGCCTTGATGCGAATCGATTAGGATGGAAGCGAATCGATTCGTCGAAGGAATGAGGGAGGGGAGAGTTTTAACCGGTGTTAGTTCTGGGGAATTTTTAAAACTCCATACGAGTTAATGGGACGGTGTTTGGATGAACGATGAGTTTATTAAAAATTCAAATGGGGCACACATATTCATTGGGAAATCATAATTAACTAGATGGTTAAATAATATCATAAGGAAGAAGGGATTAATAATTCACTAGATCGTTAATTATTAATGGACAAATATTTTTGGACATCATGTGAGATACTTTAGGTAATTATAAAGTAATTACCTCCACATATTAGATAGGAATAATAATATATATCTATATTTATTTGTGTGTACATATCAATATTCGCAGGCGGTCCTATCGGCTTGGGATTTCGCGCATTCGGGACCATAGAACATGTCGGCATAGGTGTGCTTGATATTGTAAATGTCTTATTTAGGTAGTACGTTGCATCACCATCTACGAGAGGTATGTGTAGATGATGGGATCCTTTGTCACTGTTGGGTATGGGTCGTGAACTAGTTTATTGTGTCGGGACTGCCCCAATTACGTGTGCTTTTTGATGTCTCACTTGGATAGAGATTTCCTTTCGACTTACTGATAGTGAAGGAATGACACATCATTGGTAGATGCCATTGCGTGTCGCATATATGAAAGGACATATATAAATTACCCGAATTAAATGAGATTCATTAATTTTTCTAAGAATCTAGATAGTAAACTATAGAACCACACTATATTGTGCATACTATATGTTTATATCACCTTCCCGAGTTATATGAGACTGGGATACCTTGGTTATTTATAATATGAAAGTAGAGGATAATGTTTCATTATGTTCACTATATGTTACTGCATTTAGTATTAATTGGCACGTTTTTCAGATATTATTTCGGGACTTGGTTGGATGCGGGGAATATTAAACTTAGATGAGGGAGGAGATGTTAATCACATGTCACTGACGATGGGGGATATTTACTTTGAATCGGTTATATCTATTTCACTTTAAATTGAATAAGTTAATTCTTGAAACTCTAGGGATCTGACCCAAATTTAAATGTTTTCTCCCCCAGGTGGTCCTAGACAGGGATAATAGGATTGTTGACGTATCAGTTTTACAGTCTTCTTTTGCTCATCAGATTTACAAGACTTGTTGATTCTATTTTAGGTTCTATTAAACTTTAGTTTATTTATTTCATTTGGGATATTTATATGGGCATAATACTGATATTTATTTATTTCATGTCGATTTGTGATATTTATTTTTATGTTGGATTTATCATACAATTAATGCTTGATTGGATTATCATTATTATTGGAGTATTGATTTAAACTCAATTACGATCTATTAATATATGCTTTCTATGATATTGGTGCTATGAATGGTTCTAGTTGACAAACAAGTCGCATCTTCGGCGTATATCTGGCCAACTTTTACATGAGAAAGTGGGGATTATTACATCGATGGGACCATGCCAATTAAGAGAGGGGCCCCTTCATTCCTGGACCACTTACAATATATTCTTAGTAATTAATGTTCGTGCCTCATACTTCACCCCAATTTGATTGAAGAACCATTTGAACTTAGGTGTTCTCGAAATAGTTGCGCACTCTGAATCTATTTCGACTTCGTATGTCCTCACATTACATACGTACTCAACTTCTGATGTCCCCCCTCATCCAAGGAAAGGAACACATCAACACTTATTTTTTCAAGGTTCAAATGCTCGTTCCACTCATGTTTGTGGTCTTCCTTGGCAAAGTAGGACAACCATCTTTCACATGCATCATCACCACTTAGCCGCTCCATAGACTTGAGTTTTTATTTCCCATTGTATGCGACCACTATGTTTTTTCTTCCACTATGCTTAAGTAGCATTTGGTTTTCATTCACGTTTAGCAACTTGTTTCCCCATTTATACTGCACAAATAATTATAATCTTTGGTGGCATGATTCACCCTCTAGTGCAACTCACAAAACTATGATCCCACCTTGTTTTCCACTAGGGGCACCTATCCATTTGAGTTGGGGGAACTACCACCTTCTCAGACATGAACGTTCGATAATAATCGATAATTTTTGCCATGATGCATGGTAACGAAGGCGGGACATCATTTCCCACCTTTATATTTTCCAGTGGCATTATTGTTCTTCTTCCCTTTGCCTTTTTTCTTTTCATTACGACTTCCTTTAATGTAGTTCACTGATTACTGTCACGAAACTTGAAACCTAACAGCTGGTACTGGAATTTCATCCCTCCATCCTTGAGGTATTAGTTTGATGATCATGGAGATATTAATGGATACTTGCGTGAATTCTCTGAAGGTAGCCTCATTGATAAGATGAATTTTGTATTCCTCGAACATCCCCTCTACATAGATCTGCAACAACCTTTCCTCTATGACCTCTTTATCCACATCGAGCGATCTTTATCTAACATACTTGATGTATCTCATCACCCCTTCGCTTGGCTTTTGCACTTATTTGGCTAAGTTCTTTAGTGTGAATTCATCTTCAACAATTTTTTTTTTGCAAAAATTAGATATGCATTTCCGCCCAAGTTGGGAAGTTTTTGCACTAAATGGGAGTACCATGTGTAGAATTTTCCATTGAGAACTTTTTAGAACTCTTGTAAATTCACTCCTAGTCATTGCCCTTCACACCAAGATATTCCATGCACCTCTTAGCATGCTCCCTTGGATTTTCACCTCTCCTGTTGAACTGCATTAATTTGGCAGGAACGTACCCTCCAGGTTATGTTTTTTCACTTATACCATATGGATAAGGGTTCTGAAGTTCCGCATACATAAGTGGTGACTCTTTTTGAGATGAGAGAAACTTGTCACTTTTTCTAAACATCTTTGGATGGTGACTCCTTTATCTATACTTTCTTTATAGCTGGTGAGCATACTGGAGTTATAACCTGCTCTCTCACCATTCTTCTATTTGGCATCATCTCTATTACAGTGGTGTCATCTCCACTACAACTTCTACTCCAACAAGAGCCACCGTTGGGGTCACACAAGCTTGACCTAAACTGGACACTTCCACATTGTTTTGTCTTAAAAATACAAAGAACATACACATCATATTCATTTCGTTCACTAGCGCATCTGCTGTTGTGTTCGCTTGCCCCCTAAAGGAGCAATAACTCTTTCTTCGATAACCACTACTTTCTTATTAGTTATATTATCGCTATAAACTTCATTTTTGACTAGGGTATCTTAAAAAACTAACTGCTTTAAAACTTTATAACCTTATTTATCCATGGCAATGAGAATACCTCCCCAACGAGGTTGCCAAATGTAAGAGGGTAGGGTTACTGAGGTCAATGAATAATCTGAAAGGGTCAAGCGTGACCCACTCCACTGTAAACAACCTTTAATGTGTTCAAAGTTTCAAGAGCATCAAGTAAACCAAAAAATAACTTTTACAGTATAATGACAACTTTCTAATTACAATATGAGGAAGATAATAAATATATATAAATTTTCATTAGGAACAAAAAGGATGGAATCATTTGAGAGTGATAATTATTTTAGACTGGAGGGACAAGAACTTTAAGTACCTACGAGATAGTAAAGAGAGAATACTTTATGTGTTAATTTGTGTAGAGTAAGAGTTCTTCAAATAGTGTTCTTTATTTGAACTTGCCTAAGTTCTTTATTTATAGCTAAACATTAAAGCTATTTTCACGTATGTGTGACGAAGGGATATTCCCTTACGATAATATCTCACTGTTTTTCCTATTTTAATATTATTTCCCTCTCTACTCTGAGATGTGACATTTGGAGCGCTAAAAAGTCAAATAGAAAATACATTGGCCATAGTGCCAAAAAGTAAGATTTGTGAATATTTTAAATGGTTACTTCGTAAACAATTTTGTGAACTTGCGTGCAAGATTGAGATACACTAGTCATTTTTGAGTTCAAATATAATTTTACGAGTAGTGCCGTGACTACTCACCCATTTTAACAAATGTGAGTTGTGTAAGTGTTTGTTTGTGAGTGACCCCTTGGGCCCCTCTTATTAGTATTATCTCTCTCCTATTGTACATAATTGGTTGAGCATTAGCTTGATTAATAAGACTTGCCTCATAGTCTTCAAGAAAAAACTCTCAATGGATCCTAACTAGCCATCTGCTCGAGCCCCGCTTGCTCAGCTAAGGCTTCTTACTAAGGACTTGTGTACAAATGACAAGGGTGTTATTAAATACTCTTTAACTTAAATGTCATTCCTGAAAAGACTTGGGTTTTCTCACAGAGCACCACCTCACTAACTTGGGTTTGCTCGTATGGCATCCCGTCACTGGCTTGGCCTTATTTCCAGATATTAAAACTTTGGACTTTATCATTTAAAATTGATTTTCTCATGTCTTGGAACTGCTTTCCATTATTTCTCTATTTGTCTTATCTTGGAAATTGTGCTCTTTCCTAATTTAGAATTTCTCATCCAATATTATTTATTCTTGTTTTGTATATCTGCTTTCCCCTTATCACTTTTATTCCTGCGTTAGGCCTGCTCGCCCGCCATTACTCTATTTGCACTTTGGGACTACCCGCACCAAACTTAATTTTAAAGAGGGAGTTGAATGAGTACCACTTTACACATTGATGCGAGAATATAAACAAGAATACGATTTCTTAACGTTATTATCGATAGTCCAAATTTTTTTTGTTAGTTTTAAATAGGTACTGAGTTTTTTAAGAGAAAATAAGACTTTTATTCATATAAGAAGAAAAGCCCTTCTCAAGTGGTAACTACAAGAATTACTTACAAAGAATATTGAAATCTCTTATGAATTCCAAATTAATATTACACTTGATTCCTAGGAAAGGATTAGCTCTAAAAATATCAATAATGGACCAAAATAGGTACCGAGTTCTTGCCTATATCAGAGTTGAATTTTTTCCATAGTTTTGGCACTAGGATTTGTCCTCCTATGAGGAAATTTTATTTGATTGACTCCATTAGAGATGTGATACGACGCAAATATTGCGTATTTCATCCGTCGAACCTACGCATTTTAGCCCCCTCGGGTGCCTTAATCGCTATATTTAAGACCGTTAACCAGAAAACCTCGGTTTATACTGTTAACATGTTATATGAGGTATAATTAGGCTTTTGTAGGTATTTAGGTACCAAGTATGGGAACCGAACGCATTCCGCCCAATTTCCGTACACAACCGCACGTTGAAGGGCAATCCGGTCATTTCACAGATTGGGCACCTGGCCCGACATCTACACGGAAGTTGTAGCTCTCCTCGCTAGCTTCGTGTGGCCATGAACGGTGCTTGATTCCGAGTCCGTATGACAAAGTTACGGCGAATTGAGCGACGAAGGAAAGTATGCCAAAACAGGGGAAATTGCAGGCTGCCACTGCTTGATTGATCGATCGAGCCTGAGGGTCGATCGATCGATCCTTCTTGTTTTTGCCACGATTTATACTGTCGATCGATCGACGACAGGGGTCGATCGATCGATCCCCTGTTTTCTCCTGCAGATATTGTCTTTCTTTTCTTTCTTCTTTTCTTTCATTCCAACTTACTATATAAGATAGTTTTTGTTGTAATAAAGAAAAGACTCTCATATTCTGATTTAGATAGTTTTTAGTTAGGGTTTGGTTTGGAGAGTTCATTTTCTCTTCTTCTTGAATTGACAACCCATGTGGTTTTGTAAGATTGAACTATTCACTTCCTCTCCATTAATATAGTTTGTTCTGCATCTTTTCTTGCCTTGTAATTTAGTTTCCATGCTTTCTAACTAGTTTACTTGCTTTAATTATTGCTTTCCTAGTTTAATTAACATAATTTAGTTTAACTCACCATGCACCCTTAGATAAATAGGGTCGGGATTTCATTTCCGCCATTTTCGGGCCCCGAGCTCCGAAAACTAGGTTTCGTGCAAAATCGCGTTTAATTGAAACCGCGTGTATTAAAGTTGGATTGTTATGCATTTAACTTTATTTGTCACGCAACTTTAGTGTTTATAGCGACAATCCGAATTTAATCCGCGTGCGACCATTTTCCATTAAATGTTTAATCTCGCAACTTTGGCTTAAATTCCTTATTGTGTGATGTTTATGCTTAATTGGATATGCTCGATTAAATTGCTTTCGAGCCTTAACTCTAGTAAGTGGTTGTTTCAATCCGTGTGGTAGGATGCGATCCCGATCCTCGCTTTCCTTTAATTTAGCGTTAACTTATTTTTTTCTTCTGTCACCATAACCACCCATCACCTTTTCTTATTTCTTTTACACCATTTTTATTCTTGAAGTTTTAAAACAATTAACATCTAAAATTCAATCACTCCCTGTGGATTTCTTACGATACCCGACTTACCGCTGTGCTTTCTTGTCAAGTGTAGTAGTAGCTTAGTGTTTTTGTATCGCGGCGGCGAAACACACAACGATTGTGTACTCACACGAACACACTTTTTCCGCCTGGTCACAAAATGGCGCCGTTGCCGGGGAGTGTGTTTTAGATAGTAATTGTTTTATTATTTCGTAGTATTTTTCCTTTTGTATTTGTATTCTTTGTTTTAACTTTTTTTTTGCAGGATAGCATATTTGAGGGCTAAGAAACTTTGATTCCCGGTTGCTCACTTTCTTGCTCGGATCCTCCATCTACAAACAACTAGGTAATCATGTCCTACTATTATAGTTATTACGGTTAGTCTAATGATTCATACTTTGGGGATAGTTTTCAAGTTTTTCATTTTCAAGATTTTCTTGAAAATGAAAGACTTGAAAACATTTATCGCAATAAAAATCGTTATTGGGAGTTTGAATTGGATTCATATTTTGAAACCAATGATGATTTTTATTCCGATGATTTAGAAGATGAGATTTTACCAAATGAGGAGTTCGAGGCTCTTGAGCCGAGGAAGCCTACTTTGGAAGAAACTTTGCTTCTTTACTCCCAAGGTTTGGAAAGCTTAAATGATGTTGGAATGAGACTTGGATCACTTTGCGATGAGATGAATTCTTATGCACAAAACAACGAGGAGGTGGAAACTTGTGTTTCACCTCAATTTTTCAAGAATTTCTCATCGAATGTGAATCTCTCTCCCCCGAAATTCAATCTCCTTCCGACGATAAGTCGATTGAGATTGAATTTGTTTCATCACCATATACGTTTTTCGTCATTGAACCATTAGAATTACCGGTTGATTCCTATGAGTCGGTAGAAACTTTTAAAACTACACTTTTTGCCGATGAGGACTCTTTACAGGACTTGTTTTCGATGGATGGTATACCGACGTGTGCACCATCTCCCATTCCGTTTGAAAAATCTTTGGGAGATGAGTTAACTTTTCTTGGACCTCAGGTGTACCTTTCCCCCTTGTTATCCAAATCCCCCGTCGTCCACCCAGAATTTCAAATTGGCGATGGTTCATTTCTTTCACCACCCACATGCTTTCCGTTGTTCAAACGGAATTCCTATTTTCCGGGAGGCATGCATGTTCGGGAGGGTCCACCGTTGATCCGCCAAATTCAAATTGTGTTTTGGATGGACCCTCAAAAGTTTAAACTTTTGGTATATAGTTAATTGCACATCCTAAGTGTAGGTTGTATATACTAACTTCTTCATTTTTATTTTTCTTAATTTTAGCCTAGTATAATTAGTTAATATCTTTTTATTTCTTTTTGTATGCTTGGTTCTAACTCTTTTGTAGGTTCAACGGACTTGAATTTGCAGAGACTATGCATCCCGGCACACATTTCTTAAGAAAACAATCAAAAAAGTCACAAAAACATTTTTTTCCTTTATTTTTCACACGCGCATTCTCACGCATTTGCATTTGTTTTTCTTTTTTATTTTATTTTATTTTTCATTTTGTCGTGACCATGTGTGTGTGTTGCTCATTGTACATATTTTTATTTTTGTTGGTTAGCATAGACCTTTATGTGTGTATATTTAAGCCTATGTGTAATTAATTTTATTTTTATTTTGATATTTTTATTTCATATTATTATATATATATATACTTATATATACCATATATATATTTATTTTATATATAAACCCCCCCATTATCCCTTATTTGCAATTTCCCCCCCCCCCCCCCCATTTAAAAAAGGAATGCAGGGTGCCTGGCCCTACTTAATCGATCGATCGAAGGCCAGGCTCGATCGATCGATCGAGCAGGTTAAAGCCGAGGGCTGCTACTTTTTTTCCCTCTTTTCTCTTATTCTCTACTCTCCTCTCTCAAACTGGTTTGTGCCCTAGATTTTCCCCACACACATTTCTTCCATTTTCATCCAAATTCTACATATTCAAGGTATAATCTACATTACTTTTACATGAATTTGTAGCTTTTGTTTGATTTGTGTCACTAATTACATGTTTAAACCCTAGATTGACATATGTTTTAATGTGGTTGTTTGCCCCTGATTTTTTGTTGTTCCAACCCTTGTTTTTCATGATTCATGATATAAATCCACTCATGAACAAGTATGCATTGCTGCATTGTTGTTTTGTTCATGAGTGGGGGATTTCTTTTAATCAATTCGGTATTTTCAACCTTGACGCACATTGCGCACGCCAAGTGTTCGTCAAAATGCCTAAAACAGATTTCAATCCAATTTTTGACGCACACTTGGGTGATTTTCATGCCTTGTCGCATTCCGACATTCTTCATCGCAATGTTGCACATTTTCACCTCGGTTTTGCGCACTTGCACCACCATTTCAACTTGTACACTACTAACCATAAATTGTGCTTACACTTTTCTTTGTATTGTGTAATTCTTGTTCTGTAGGTTGAAATGGCACCAAAGAAATACTCGTCTACTAGGTGTGTGCCCGCCGGGGGCGTTGATGGTTTTTGCTGCGAGCTGGAGCGGGATTGGTTCCGTGCGCACTTTCATACATCCGAGCGACCGCTTGGTTATCACTTTGCATGGGTCCTTGAGGAGATACCGAGGGAGGCGCGTGTTCTGTTGCACCGTCAGGGGTGGGAGCCCTTTCTTGCTACTAACGGGCGCGTCAACGAGGAGTTGGTTCGAATATTCTACGCGACATTAGTGGAGGTAAAGGGCAGCAGTGGGCCGACATACGAGGCCATGGTTAGTGGGGTGAGGATTCCCTTCAGCATATCAGATTTGGCAGATTTTATGGATGTTCCTCTCCCCGCGGATTCAATCATTTTTCTTGATGGGACTATTTTCGGCCGAGGGACATTGATAGAGGCCCTTGCACCGGGCGAGGCGTGGAAGAAGGGTGCTTTCCCCTCGGCTGCGATGGAGGACTTGCCTCGATTATTACACTACATTAATGTTCATTCCTTCATGGTGACGAACAACCGGTCTGAGGTTCGTCACAAGCATGCCGCATTGATCTACACGATGATCAATGGCTTGGGCAGTATCAGCTTGCCCAGTATTTTTCTAGACATGATGTGCGCGACTGCGAAGGAGATCGCATGGAGATTTTCCCTTCCTTTTCCTGCCCTCATCACGAGGATTTGTATTTCACACGGTTGCCCGGAGCTGGACGCTGACCGTACGCATGACCCACTCGGGCTTCTCTCTAAGGACAACATCTCGAAAATGCTAAAGCACGAGTCGGGGCAACCGGCGGGTAAGAGACAGAGGGCAGAGATGGCTGACTTGCCGGATGACGAGGAGGATGAGATACGTGAGATGGAGATGGGTGAGGGTTATCACGCGCCACACATCGATGATGATGCCCGCTTTAAGGCATTTCAGGCCGTGCAGGACCAGCGCTGGGAGGAGACCCAGCTCAGGTGGGCTACATGGGAGTCCCGCCTGGACCAGTTGCAGGATGAGCTGCGGCAGTAGTGGGCACAGCAGCAGGCCGACCAACGGCAGTTTCACGTCGAACAGCGGCAGGAGTGGGCCATGCAGAGGCAGGCGAGGGCACAGCACATACAGGATTATCGGATGATGCAGCGGATGATGAGAGATCTTTATCTATAACGCAGTGATTCCGACACACCGTTGCCTCCTCATTTTCAGGACCCCTCTGATCCTAGTGGTTCCGGCCACTAGGCTGTTGCTGTACTGGGTTATTTTTGTATTCCGGGATCGGATAGTATATTGTACTTTTTATTTTTTATTTTTATTTTTTTTTCTTTTATTTCACTAGTTGTAATGTATTAAGTGATTTTGTATTGAACTTATGAAATGAGAAATGAAAATGTAGTTTGTGGTTGTTTATTGGATTTTGATGTGTGTGACCTTCCATTTTATAAAATCAAAAAGTTCACCATCAATTTATATGGTATTTGCACTTCAGCCCCTCTATATTATTGTGACTTGTGACATAGATTCTCTTAACTTAATACATCGGTACATATTCTTCATATGCTTTGTACTAACTTGTTTTGCAGTTTCATTTGGACTTGTACTTATGGAGATCGCTCCACATTTGGGTAATATCATTCTTTTCCTAGCTTTGTGTTGTGTTCTTTAATGGACGCATTGGGGACAATGCAACATGTAAGTTAGGGGGTGTAGGATATTCTATCCATTTTGCTTTTTAGTCCTTGGATTTGATTACAATTTAGTTACAAAGCATGTTTTGTTAAAAATTTGAAAAATTTCAAAAATATTTTCTTTCTTTTTTCTCCTTTATTGGGCATTTTGCCCTTGTTTCCGATGATAAATTTTAATAATTGCCCGATCAAATTCACAATTCAATGATGCATGTTCTCGATTTTAGAAGTTATTAGATTTTAGTCCCTAAATCATTTATATTATGAATAACTTAATGAATTAAACTTTAATCTGTGAGCACATGCACCATTCTTGTTATATTGATTTGGTTTAAGATTTTTATAAATCGGTATTCTTTTGTTGTATTGTATATACTTACACCGAGTGAGATTAGAGACTTATCTTCATTTGTGAGTGTATACACTATTCTTTCCTCTTTGAAAACGTTACAGTCGTTGGTAATCTCTTTATTCTTTCACTGACCGTTCATTAATTGAGTTCATCCTTGAAATGTGTTACTTGAGCATCATTTTCATATGTTGTTTTGACTCGAGAATTGCGTATACTTTGTGAAATGATCATAGGCCATCTTTGTTTTATCGCCCATATGACCTTGACCTCACCTTTTATATGTTCCTTAGTCAACCCAATTGAGCTTAAATACTAGCCTTTCTTTTCACTACCCAAAATCCCATATCCAACTCCAAATTGGAGTTTTATACCATATATATTACCTTACATACCCTTGTTTGGATTGTTGCTTGGAATTGGATGTTATTATTGTTGTGTGGTTGCAATTTGAGTATGAAAAGAGTAAGAAGAGTAAGAAAAAGAAAGAAAAAGAGTGAAAAGGAGAAAGTTGAAAACAAAAGAAAACAAAAGAAAAAGTGAGAAAAAGGAAGAAAAGAAAAAGAAAGAGAAAGTTGTTTATAGTGTTTGTAGTTTTTCAATAAGCTTTGATTACTCTCTCGATTGTTATATCGAATGCTCGTTTGGACATCTTTGTCCAACTTTTGATATTGCCCACTTTTTCACATTATTCTGAGTTTCATCCCCAAACAGTTTGAATCCGTATATACATCCCTTTCATTTCGTGCCTTAACCTAGCCATACATTACAACCCTATTCAAGTCCTATGTGATCTTAAGTAGATGTATCTCAAATGTTTAAATAGTGTTGATAATCTGTGAAAATGCATTTTGCCTCTTTTATATGTGAGGTATCCTTTCACTGAGATTGCAATTTTTATTTCCTATATAGCGTTCTTCAATTGTGAGATGTGCGCGGCCTAGTTTCCATTTATATTTACTCCTTATGCCCGCATGTCCCGTGTGTTACCTCCCTGTTTCAAGTGAATTCATTTGATGAGTGTAATGCCCGTGAGGATTGACTTTTATGCATGCTTTGATATTTAGTATCCGAGTTATTTAAGTTTTTCGCCAAATCATACTTTGCATATGCTCACTCCCCTCCCACATGTTAGAGTTTCAATTCATTGAGGTGCATTCGATAATGTTAATGATTTGGACTTTTGTGTGAATTCATTCACTTTGCTAATAATGCGTATGAAATCCTTTTCGCCATTATTGGGCTTGTCGCATGTTTGATTGGGCATATTTTGAGGAAACTTTATGATGTTTGTGGGTTCCATCACTGAAAACCCTCACGAGACGACACTCGTCCACTAGGGTAACCTACGGGTTTAACGGCTTATTGCATATGCTAAATGCAATCGAATCGCCAGCGAAAGTGGCTTTATGCTTTGATACCATATTTTTGTACTATCTCCTGTGTTGGTTTACTTGTTCTTCCTGTTCCATCCTATTTCATTGCTAGGGACTAGCAATGTGTATGTTAGGGGTTGTGATACGACGCAAATATTGCATATTTCATCCATCGAACCTACACATTTTAGCCCCCTTGGGTGCCTTAATCGCTATATTTAAGCCCGTTAACCAGACAACCTCGGTTTATATTGTTAACATGCTATATGAGTTATAATTGGGCTTTTGTAGGTATTTAGGTACCAAGTATGGGAATCGGACGCATTCCGCGCAATTTCCATACGCAATCGCACGTTCAAGGGCAATCCGGTCATTTCACAGATTGGGCACCTGGCCCGACATCTACACGGAAGTTGTAGCTCTCTTCGCTAGCTTCGCGTGGCCGTGAACGGTGCTTGATTCCGAGTCCGTATGACAAAGTTATGGCGAATTGAGCAACGAAGGAAAGTATGCCAAAACAGGGGAAATTGCAGGCTGCCACTGCTTGATCGATCGATCGAGCCTGAGGGTCGATCGATCGAGCCTTCTTAAGATTGAACTATTCACTTCCTCTCCATTAATATAGTTTGTTCTTCATCTTTTCTTGCCTTGTAATTTAGTTTCCATGCTTTCTAACTAGTTTACTTGCTTTCCTAGTTTAATTAACATAATTTAGTTTAACTCACCATGCACCCTTAGATAAATAGGGTCGGGATTTCATTTCCGCCATTTTCGGGCCCCGAGCTCCGAAAACTAGGTTTCGTGAAAATCGAATTTAATTGAAACCGCGTGTATTAAAGTTGGATTGTTATGCGTTTAACTTTATTTGTCACGCAACTTTAGTGTTTATAGCGACAATCCGAATTTAATCCGCGTGCGACCATTTTCCATTAAATGTTTAATCTCGCAACTTTGGCTTAAATTCCGTATTGTCTGATGTTTATGCTTAATTGGATATGCTCGATTAAATTGCTTTCGAGCCTTAACTCAAGTTAGTAGTTGTTTCGATCCGTGTGGTAGGATGCGATCCCGATCCTCGCTTTCCTTTAATTTAGCGTTAACTTATTCTTTTCTTTTGTCACCATAACCACCCATCACCTTTTCTTATTTCTTTTACACCATTTTTATTCTTGAAGTTTTAAAACAATTAACATCTAAAATTCAATCACTCCCTGTGGATTTCTTACGATACCCGACTTACCGCTGTGCTTGCTTGTCAAATGTAGTAGTAGCTTAGTTTTTTTGTATCGCGGCGGCGAAACACACAACGATTGTGTCCTCACACGAACACACTTTTTTCGCCCGGTCAAGATGGTCGAGTGTCATGTGAATACGAACTATAATTTTGACCTAAGGGTTTATTCGAGTAGTATGTGAGTGTGGGGAGGGTTTTTTTTTTCCTATTTGTTAAAAGATAAATGGTTCACTATGTTTATGTATGGACCCTTGGGAGCTGGATAGGGTTACGACACATAATGCATGTTCGTTATTGCGTATCAATTCCCTAAATCATTTTTGTGGAGAGCATTTTCCTTTTTGAAAATGGAGTTATGATTGAGTTAGCACTAGTTGTGGAATTGGGGGAGGATATCCCGAAGGTAGTTTCTTTGACTCGCTAAGGAGCATGCATGTCAAGGCCATGCCTGGAGGTTGACCAATTTGCCATCTGTGTTTAGGAAATAGTCATTAAAATTATTGTTTACTGAATATAGATTAGTTTATTGTGGTTAGTAATGGCATCCTATTTAAAAGGAAATGATGGTAGCGTTGGTGGTCATGTCATTCAAATTTGTGTCATGGGTGGTGCAGGGACAAGTGTTGAATTTTCTAACAGAGATGGTATACAAGTTATAATTGGGAGGATTTCTTTCTCTTCGGATGAAAAAATCAGAAAGTTGTATTTCCATGGGAGATTGTATGTGACGTAGGGTACCAAGCTAAGAAAGGAATTTTGGGACAATGCATTGGTTTTCTCATTCACTTTACATCCCCAAAGAGATCGGATATATAAAAGTTAAGTATTCAATATTGATGGAGAACTGAAGATGTTGGTAGCATAGTTGGTGTTTGGATGTGTCCTTTTTAGTAGTAGAGGTTGCACATGTGAGATAGGTGAAGAGTTGAAGTGTTCATAATCTAAGTGTAGAAATGGGATAATATATCCTTTGATTTTCTGGTGGAGTATAGAGGTCCCAAAAGGGACATAAGTCCATTTGGATCAAATGAGACAACTTGACGAAGTTGAGTAAAAGCTAAGAGTTCACAAGTTATTCGTAGTAGAATGTATTCAAAACATTTCAGATGTGGTAGTTTTCACAATATAGCGTATGAAGATTACTATAGAACGCAAAAGATCTTTGAAATGATAGAAAATTCATTTTGGGGTCTTGTGACGGAGATTAGGTGATTTGATGATCTCCCCATGTTCCAAAGGGAAGTTGACATCTCGATATGTAAGTGTTTTTCACAAATAATTATTAGCGTGGGTCCGGTGTTAAATTACCTTGACTTATTACCACCAACAATTTACATTTCAACAGTTAGATTTGTTTGGTGCATGTATTAGCCAAATGCGATTTATGAGAGATCATAGTGTGTATTAGGTCGAAGAACAAGTAGGTTTTATATATTAATATGAGGACACTATGAAGGTCAGATATTGTTACACTTTCGGGCTAGATGATTAATGATTTCAAATTTCGAGGACGAAATTATTTGTTTACGGGGGGTGGGGAATGTAATACCCTATATTTTCTGTGCATAAATTAAATTGTGAATTTATTATATTTGCCAGCTAATATATTTTAGATCTATATAATATTTTATATGTGTTTCATAATTATTACAGAAAATCAAATTTAATATAGGGTAATACCTTAATTTGATATTGTGAAGTCACTTAAAAGTACGGACAACTATGGAATTATTAAGGACTAGGTGTCGGGGGTTTCCTTGTTCATATTATTCTCTTGTTATGAAGTCCTACGAATCGTCAAGTAGTTTCTTATAATAGAGTGTCACGCTTAACTAGTTAATGAATATATATAATTTATGTTTGGACTCTGTTACACCTCGGCTATTCTAATACCGGGGGATTAATCCTTTGTTAAAATAAATAGGAATCCATTATTATTTCATTTTCAGCATCATTTTCACAATAATTAATAAAATATAAAATAAAATAAAACCATACATACAGTAAATGACAAGAACTGATATTCATAGTTAAATAATGTAAGCCGGATAAACTATCGTCGACTACAAGTAAT
This sequence comes from Sambucus nigra, assembly GCA_949130495.1. NCBI lineage: Eukaryota > Viridiplantae > Streptophyta > Magnoliopsida > Dipsacales > Adoxaceae > Sambucus > Sambucus nigra. The sequence goes on along the minus strand of OX422222.1, from coordinate 119,892,216 downwards.
CATCTGGCTGAAATAAAACTGACAAATAATAATATCTCGCACATAAATCTAAAATCCTATCCAAGTATGGGGAACATGCCCAAAGGGAACATACTGAAATGAAATAGAATCCTATATAGCTAGAATTAGGTGAGGTGGCTAAGAAAATCTCGTAGCATCCATATCTACTGTAATGGCTTGAAAGATTTATCTAAAATGTCCATGTTGCTGCTGCACATATGGGTTTTGAAAAACAAGTAAAGAGATTTTTCCGCGGGTCAAAACCCAAAATTGTTTGAAAATATTTTGTAAGTGATTAAATACCTTAAATAAATGAAACATGTGTATATTACGTTCATCATTAATTTACTGATCACATTCACATGAGATAAAACCTCACCTCTCATCTGCAGTGCGCACCTAACATAATCATTTTATAATCCTATTTATACTACCCAGTTTACAGAGGACAAGAAATGGTATCAGAGCCCATCCCACTAATAATCACCATTATCTAACCTTATGCTAGCCTCCCCATATATACCATCGTAAATGATAACATAGCTACACACTTGGTATAAATAGAGCTACACACAATATAATAATATAGCAACATGCGTTCTATAAATAGATATTCACGCAATATAATAACATAGCTATACATATGCTATGAATAAATATAAACTTCACATCTCGTACACATACATATTTATCACTGGTTGTATATGCATTATCGCATCCCCAAAGTTTCAATCTACTCATTCAAATTGGAGGTTACACAACTTAAATTTATTCATTCAAATTCTAAGAGTTTTAATCTCATTTATCTTAATGTAATAAACTACATAGTTGCAATATAAAGCAAGTAAGTAATTTCCTTTAAGGATCTGAATCCAAAATCTCCTAGTAGGTATGTTTCTAAATTCATAAGTTTCCTCTTCTATTCACTTCTCCAAGTTTTTCTCTCCCCTTTCTTCATTTTTCTCTTCTCTTAAACTCTTCTTTAATCTCAATTATGCAACAGCCGAAAGTGAGGTTTTCATCAACCTATTTAAACCTTATAAGTTATTAATTGCACCGAATTCCATTTTATGTGTATCCTAAGCGTAAAAAGACACTCATATCCCATATGAGCTATATTACATTTAAAAATATCTTGGGACCTAACTATGACATTCGGGTTCCTATTATAGACTATTTCGACCCATTCCGGATCACCAGTGCACTCAAAAAGGTCATCTGAGTCACTCAACTATAAATATACCAACATCTCATTATCTGGGACTGACCCGTGCGTACAGTACGCGGTGCCCATTTATAATATCAATCCATTAATGTAACGCTCTATCTACGTAATATAATAAACTGTCGATTTCCATTCATAAACGACATATAATAAGTCACATATATGTTTACCTACTACATGCAAATAATTAATAAATACTAACCCTTACCTCTTTAACTAATATTTACCAAGACCCATTTATTTTCTCCAATTAAATTAATAATTCCCTACATATGGGAAATTTAATATTCATAAAAGTAAGGGGTATTGAAGCACCTTACATCTTTGACTAACTTGAGTCTATACTATATAGGTCATCATCTAGTTTGGAAATAGTGACAAAATTGAGTCATATGAATTCCATAGACTCGACATATGAAATCCTCTAAAAATACCTAAAAGTAGAACACAAACACCTCACCTAGGATTGTATTTATGTGTTCCATTCTTAATAATATGGGTGTGTGTGAGGTAAATCCCATCCAAATAGTTTACTACAATTTTGGGGATATTTTAAATAATTTTTAGGAATTTGTAAAATAATTTTTAGAAATCTAAAATTGGATTTAAAATGTTTTGGGTTGTTTTATAATTTCCCTAAGTTCGTAATACTTTACTGGGGTAAAATTCAAAAGCGCTAGATAATTGTGGGAAAATTGATTTTTTCAAAGTTCTAAAGCACGCGGTTTTGAGTCCATCATAGCCTTACACGTGTTGGTCTTATATTGGCTAGATTTGTGTTTTCTCTTCTTCACATAAGTGGGACCTTTTTCAAACCATTGGATCAATCTTATTAATGGTCTACATGTCTTCTACCTCGATCCAAGTGTTAACTAATTGAACCAAACATAGTGTTTTTAAAATCGGTGCATAGACAACCGTTAGATTAACTTCGATCCTTTAAATTCTATCTTGAGCGTTGATTTGGTTTGATGTTACGGAGCCTTCCATGATCTAATATAAATAGGAACCATATGTGCAACGTTTACAATCGTTGGATCAATTCACCTCTGAGAGAAAAAAAAAGAAGAGAGAGAGAGAAAAAAAAACTAAACCAACTTCGGCTAAATTCTACCTGAAAATCCTTCTATGAGTTGAGTTAATTCAAGTTTTGAGAAGATTTATCCTCTTTAGTTCTTAATCTCTAGTCCAAAAAGGTCATTAAGTCATGATCTAATTCTTTTTCATAGAAAGTTGATATTTGAGACTCTGTGATACATATCATGTAGATATTACTGAGTTTGATTTGTTCTTTTGAGAAATATCTATTTGTTGGTTGTTTTTAAACCTTTATGTTTCTTTCAAAACATAAACCAACAAAGTCATTTCTAATTTCAGTTTATGAAAATATCCAGACTTAGATATAGTTAAGATCTTGATTATGGATTTACACTTTCATATATTTCACATTTTGTGAAATAACTGTATATTTTCGAATAAAGAAAGTGTCTAGGATCTTATATCTTTTATATAGCAAGATTGCCTCTTGATATGTGGATAAAATGAAAGATCCAAAGTCTAAGAGTTTCGATCAAACTAAGTTTGAAAGTTTCTTTTGCATGTTATAACTCTATCTGTAATTTGATAATCATTTTGTCTGTAATAAGTGTGTGTGAGTTTCATGCACTTGTTAGGCACATCATATCACAACACTTTCACACTACAACACTAAAAGGTGTTGGTAGAGAGATTTTGGACATTAAGAGTCGACGCAAAGCTTAAAGGAGTGACGTAAAGCTAAAAGGAGTGGAGTTACAAAGATAAGAGAAGACCAACAACATTAGACCTTGGAGAAGTCTAAATAATCCAGAGGTGCTGGTATAATTTCTGAACTTAGATTAGGCCTGGTTGTGTGTTTAGATTGTAAAATAGTTTGTAACATGTTACTCTATTTTAGTGGATTTTTTGTTTTGAGGTGTAAAGACCTCCGTGGATGTTTCCCCAATTGGGTTGGGTTTTACCACGTTAAAATCTTGTGCACTTGCATACTTAATCTTCCTCTCATCCCCTTCTATTGGCATGTTGATTTAAAAACTGTTTTAGTTTTGGTTTTCAAAACATGGATATGTAATATCTGAAATATCTCGTTCATAATTCTTTTTATACTAATATTGTGTTAGCTGTTCGCTTTAAGAAAATAGTTTATTCAAAAAACTATTCAGAGGCATTTAGACTGTTTAATCTTTAATTAAACAACCTAAGTAGTAATTTTTCAATTGGTATTAGAGCTTTGGTTTTACAAATTCTTTAAGATCTTGAGTTCTGAAATTGTTTTCTCAAAACAAACTATGGAAGAGAAATTTGAGAGATTAGGTAACCTGTCAAGGCCCCCCCTCTTTGATGGAACCAACTTCCCTTACTGGAAAGTTAGGATGGTTACTTTAATCCATGGGACATTGGGAGATGATGTATGGGATTCTATTAAAAATAAATATACTTTTCCAACTAAACCAGTCACTAAAGGAAGTATTGTGAGGATTAGGAAGTTGCTAAGTGAATTGACAGAAGAAGAAAAATAGGCTTCCCTTAACAATAACAAAGGAAAAAATGTTATATTCATGTCTATCAATGAACATGAATTAAAGAGGATATCTTTCTTTACTACCTCTAAGGAAGCATGGAACACCCTAGTGACTACACATGAAGGATACACACGTGTTAAAGCTGCTAAAACCTAAATGTTAATTCAATAGTACAACATTTTAGTCATGACTGAGACTGAGTCATTTGATGATTTCTACATTAGGTTGACAAACATAGTGACTAAGCTGCATGTTAATGGGATAATTTATGATTGGAAAGAAATTGTCTCTAAAATTCTAAGGTCACTTCCACAAAAAATTGACAATAAGCGATATGTAGTTGAGGAGATGGACGATCAAAACCTTATTCCTGAACTCCTCAGTAACAAGCTAATAACAATGGAAATGGAATTAGAGTTTAAGAAGCAATTAATACAAACCCAAAAAAACAGTCTGCCTCCAATCTTATCTTTACCTCGAAGTTGACTAAACCTGAATGTCATAAACCTAAAATTGACTTAAATTATGATGAGGACTGTAATTTAGAGAGTTTGGATAACCAGATTGCCTAAATGTCTAAACATTTCAAGAAAATTATGAAATTCAGAAATAAAATTGCAAATAGACAAGGCAAACCTACATATTCAAACAACTCTAATAATGGGCCTTATGAGAAAAGACTTGACAACAAACCTATTACAGACCTTAAAAACACTTAATTCTACAAATGTGGCATGTTAGGACACTTATCCAGTGACTGTAGATTCAATTTGAGTAAGAAAAAGAAAACTAGGGCTAACTTGTGCATGACTTGGGATGACTCAAGTGAATTAGAAATTGATGAACCTGAGTTATCTAATACTTATGACCCTTGTATGTCCTTTTTTGCTATGCTAAAATCTTATACAGCGATGATAAGGAATCTGATCATACTATGTTGAATGATGCTATCCCTACTGATTTGTCTTGTTTGTTACTTGAGAATGCTATTAATGCTTCGAACGCGATGTGTGTGAGTCAAAGGGAATGATCTATTTTTGATGCCAATGGGTGTGTGAGTCCTAAAAATAAATCATTAGGGGACATGGAACACTGCACATTTAGTGACTCCGATAATGAGGACCTTCCTGACATTCACACACTGTACTAAAAAACTCTCAAGAAAATCTCTAGACTTGAAAATATTTTCAAAGATCTTACATAGAAGATAGAAACCGTAAGTCATATGATCAAACAGAATACTGAAGAGTACATTTCTCAATGTCTAATTCATGAAAATGAAACGAAAACTTTTGAACAAAACCTAAAAATTTTGTCTGACTCAAATGAATATTTAGAAAAGAAATATAAAGGAACATTGTTAGAATTGGACCAAACAAAAGAAATGACATCAATGGTCTTCAAAAATTTTGCCAAATTTGGAAATAACTTAAAATGTTTTGAAGATTGTGTTGCTCAAAGTAATACCAATTCTGATGATAGAACTGGAACAGGCTTTTGCCCCAACAATTCCAAGAAAACAAAAACTTTTGAACCTATCAAGTTTGTGTCTAGTGGCAAAAGACCTGTTGAAACTTGTCCTGACTTTCAAATCTTGAAAAATGATTTTGACTTGAAACATCAAAAGTTATACATTGATGAATCAAGTAACTCTAAGAATAATGTTGAACGTAAGGATAAATAGATCTGCCCTCCTATTAGACAAGTCGATTCGTCATTTCATCATATGCCACCTAGGAACAAGATTTTGATTACCAAGTTTCCTACAATTAAGAGTTCTACGAGCCATCTTTCCTTCTCCTATTATGATGTCTATGGACATTCCCTTGATGGTTGCTATTCCAAACATCTATACAATCCAGTCTACCACTCTCATATTTACCATAACTTCATCAATTCTAGGAGAAGCCAAAATAATTATGTCCTACCTAGATAGCCAAACAAAAATTCTAACTATCAAAATAGGAAGAGAAGAAAAAATACTAATAGACCATCAATAAGAAGGAATCATAGATTATTTTCTAAACCAAATGCTCAAACTGTTTATAATCCTTATAGACCCACACAAAAATCTTGTAAAGAAAAGACTGAAGCTCGAAGGTTTGATCAAATACGAGCTAATAAGCGCAAATTGAAAACTATAGCATTTTGGGTTAGAAAAGATGATCTATGACCCCAGATGAAATGCAACATTGTGATTAGTGATTTTAAAGCTAAACATACAACATCTAGATGGTACTTAGACTCTAGATGTTCCAAACATATAACTGGGGATGATACCAAACTTTCAAACAAAACTAACTTCTCTGGAGGAAAAGTCTTATTTGGAGACAGTGTATCAACAAATATCATTGGTAAAAGAACACTCCATGAAGAAGGATTAACTATTCTTGAGGATATTCTCTTGGTAAATGTCTTAAAGATAATTTAATAAGTATATTGCAGTTTTGTGACTCCAACCATACTGTCACGTTTTCGAAGAACAATTGCAAATTTTTTTAATGAAAAAGGTAATTACATTATTACAGGACTCCATACTATAGATAACTATGATACAATCAATCCAAGTACAGAGGTTTGTAACATTTCTAGAGTAGATGACAACGAGATATGGCATAACAGGTTGGATCACATTAATTATGATAGCCTTAGTAAATTGTGCTCCCAAGAGATAATTATGGGTCTTCCTAAGATGAAACCAATTTTAAACATCATATGTGGTCCCTATCAAGACGAAAAAAAATTTAACGCTCCCCACAAGAAAGTTAAAGAAGTTCTATCCACTAAACCTCTAGAACTCATCCATATGGACCTAATGGGTTGTTCTTGTATTGTTAGTCTTTGTGGAAACAGTTATATCTTAGTTATGGTTGATGACTTCACTCGGTTTACCTGGGTTGCCTTTTTAAAACACAAATCAGAAACATTCCGTAAGTTTTTGAAAATCTTAGTTCGTATAATAAATGAAAAGAATTACCAAGTATATATAATTTGTAGTGATAGATGAGGTGAATTTATAGATTCAGATGTCATCGAATACTGTGACTATAATGGTCATAAACATGAATTTGGTGCCCCTAAGACACCTCAACAAAATGGAAATACTGTGCGTAAAAATCGTACTCTTCAAGAAATGGCATGTGTGATGATTCTTACGAAGAACCTACCTAAATATTTCTAGGTAGAATCCATTTGTATAGCTTGTCACATAATCAATCAATTTTACCTAAGGAAAAATACCAAACAGACATCCTACGAATTTTGGTATGGTAAGAAACCTAACCTAAAATACTTTAGAACCTTTTGTAGCACTTGTTATGTCTGCAAGGATAGAGAAAATCTATCTAAATTTGAAACGGGAGGAGATAAAACTTTTTTCTTAGGATATTCTACAAATAGTAGAGCCTATCGTGCCTATAATCTTTGTACCAAAACCTTAATGGAATCCATTAATGTGGTTGTAAGTGACACTAATATAGAGAGTAAGAGCAAAGGACCAACTATAGTGGATGAATCCAAAAACATTTTAACTAATGATTCTCTATAGATAGATGATTCCTTACCAACTGAGACCCCTGAAGTAGCTCATTGGATTTCCAATGATCATCCTTTAGATAGGGTAGTTGGTAACCCTACTGAGCCAGTTCGTACAAGATCCCAACTACGTACTCTTTCTCATTATGCATGCTTTGTTTCTCCTATAGAACCAAGGAATGTTAATGAATCACTGAATGAACCATTGTGGATATGTTCTATGTAGGAGGAACTTCTTCAATTTGTCATTCATGATGTATGGTATCTTATACCCCGGTGTGAGAATAAAGGGGTTATCGGCACACATTGGATTTTTAAAAATAAAATAGATGAATCTTGGATGATTATTTATAATAAATCTAGATTAGCTTCCCATGGATACTCTCAAATTAAAGGAATAGATTTTGTGGAAACTTTTTCATCTGTCACTCGCCTTGAGTTTGTTCGCTTACTTTTTGCAATACCTTGTTATTTGCATTTCACACTTTATCAAACAGATGTTCAATCTTCTTTCCTTAACGGCATCTTGACTGAATAGACCTACATTGAAAAACCTAAAGAGTTTATTGACCCTCATCATCCAAATCATGCCTATCAGCTTAAAAAAGCTCTTTATGGGTTAAAAGAAGCTCCTAGAGCTTTGTATGAACGTCTATGTACCTTCTTTCTAAATAATGGTTTTAAACGAGGATAGAATGACCAAACTCTATTTGTCAAACACTTTCACAGAAACATTACCATAGCCCAAGTATATGTAGATGATATCATTTTTGGATCTACCCCCCCTACAGATGTGAAAACATTTCTAACATTATGCATAAAGAATTCCATATGTCACTGTTGATGTAAAAAACTAGATGGTATATAATTTAATCAATCACATATAAAATAAATAAAATAATAGGTTTTTAAAGTGGTTCGGATATGAAAATGGCCTACGTCCACTATTATTGTATTGCTGACTGTTTGCCTTGAAATCTCGATGATCGATTTTTAAAGAGACTCCCAAGTCCTCTTCTTATGACGAGGTTACAATGTATTTATTGCCTTGAGGTTGTACATATGAAAAGGTAATAAGTTTTCATTTAGTAGACATATACAGCTGTACAATAACAATGCGCATTGACTGCGTAGTTGCCTTTTTAGTTTTCTTGGTTAGATGCTCTGCACGCTAAGTAGCTCAGACCGCCTGAGTTGCTCGATACACTTGAGTAGCTCGGTGAAAGTATGTTGTTCGTTGAAAGTATTTTTATTTGCTACGTAGATTGACACGCGTCTTCATATGATTGATCCACTTCAGCTGACTAAATTTGGTATCAACAGAAGCCCCCAATGTTTCATAGTTGAGGTTGAAGAAGAGTGTGGAACATTTTTCTTGAAAGTTGCTCGGATTAGTGGTCTTCAGAGATTAGGCAAATTTTCATTGTATATAGTTCCTTTTGAGCACATAATATCAAATTTCAAAAATATTTTGAATTTTTCACGATCACTTCGATATTTGTGCCTTTTTTCTCTTTTAGCCGTAAAAAATGCAAACGTGTTCCCTTGTAATCATTGCTTTTCTCTATTCCCGAGGTAAAGTATTTAAGTGTGAGAGAAATCTTATCGTCTTCTTCTTTTCAAATGTGTATTTCTGAACTCTTGATTTTCTTTCTATCTTGTGCCTTCGTTCTTTCCATCATTCATTATCAACCAATCTCTCTTTCTTCTGTAAGATTTTCTTCCTTCTTATTTATTTACTTTATTCACCATGGTTTATCTTGTTGAATCGTTGGATAAATTTTGGTTTGATTTCTCAATCCCTTCCTGGGTTATTTTGGAAGAACCTCCTTGTCCTTCTGATTTATTTTCTTTGGTGAAGGGACACTGGTTCCCAACTCTTTTTATAGCTGAGTGTGGCTTTTCTTTCCCACCAAATCTCCTGTGTTTGGAGTTTTACCAATATTTTGATATTGTGCCTGCAAGAGTAGATCCAAATACATGGAGGGTAGTTAATGGCGTATATAGGTTGAATCAATTTCGTGGAACTCATTTTTGGAATTCCAGAAATTATGTATTGTTATAGATGGGTTACTAGTGACACTACTTTCTATTTTAAAACTAGGTTTTCGAATAGAGCTTTAGTTGTCAATCTTTACGATGCCAATAGGGACTATTTTGATAATGGGGTTATGATGAAAAATTGGGAACACCCCCCCTTAAATGGAAATGATGTGTACCAAGGTCCCAGATGTCCACTTTATGGCAATGGGATAGGTTGTTTTTATTTTTAAAATCTTGCTTTCTTTGTATTCGATGAAATGCATCACTTACATTAACTTTGTTTGTTACAGTTGACAGTAAAATGAAGCCCCCAAAAGAGATTGACATTAACATAAAATATTTAAAACTTATCTGGAGATTGCATCAGTCGACCAATGGAGAGCACGTGAGGTCCGCTTCATATTTATTGAGATACAGAAGCTCCACTTGATCTTTTATTGCTCATCCTGTAGTGGTTGATCTTGATCGGATACCATCTTCTAAAACCAGTGTGGAAGGATCTTCTTCTGATTTAAGTACTCCTATTACTGATCTGATTAAGAAGAGGAAAGCTCCCACATTATTTGATAAGTCTACCTTTGCCACTGAAGGGGCAAATAAGAACAAACAGGAAGCCCTAGTTGAGGGGACAAAGAATGTAAATGTACCTTCATCGACTGTTGCTAAGGAAACTGGCAAGAAGCCCCTGTGCCTCTAAAAGAGGCAGCACTTTGATTAAAATTGTTGCTATTTTACAAGAAGATATAGCACCTATAATTGAAAGTGATCCTCTGAGGGGATTGGAAAGAGGTCTTACTGAGAGACCTGTTGACTCTGTTTCTCAACCTTCAAATGCTGAGGATAATGTTCCATCTCTTATTCCTTCTAGCTCTGCTATGGGCTTGATCAGATCTTGGACTGTCACCAAAATTCCAAGGTATTGAAGACACCTTTTCTCACGAAGGAATTACTACTTTGGCTACTTAACACATTACGTCAGTAAGTATTGTTATCCTGATCCCTTTATCCTCTAGTACTATATTAATGTATTGATGTAAACTTTTTTTTTTCAGCTCGTGACGTGTTTCAATAGTATTTTAAAGAAAGATGAAGCCATCAGGGCTTCCACTTCCTCGGGTGGAATAGAAGAAGATTTTGCTGGATTAACTCAATCTTTGAAGGAATCTCGTAAGAAGTACGAGGAAGATAAAAATACCTGGGAGAAAAAAATCCGGTCTTTGGAAATAAATCGAGATCAATTTGTGGATGCCTCCAAAGAGTTGGAGAGTAAATTAAAGGATGCTGAACAACGTAAAGAGGAGCTTGAGGTGAAGCTTAAATATGCCGAGGAAGATGTCGCCAAGCTTCAAGATGCTAAACGATGTAAGAAAGAGGTAGAAGAAAAACTAAAATCTTTCGAAGAGATCCTTAGGGAAAAGACTTCCTCAGAGAGAGCAAAAAGGAAATTTGCTATTAAGAAATCTTTTAGTACTAGTTAGGACAAAGGTTGGAATAAGGGCCTGGCTGTTATGTCTTATCAGATAGAGTATGCCATTGTTAGGTATTTTAGGGATGGATGGATAGCAGCTTTAAAGAAATTAAAGGTTGCTGAAAATTCGGAGTTGTTCCAGGAGCATACGCATGGCCCTCCTCCCTCTCCTGGAGAAGAAGAAGAAGATGAAGCTGCATCAGATGAGTCTTCTATGATTATAGGAGAGAAAGTCCCTGTTGTTTCTATTATTCATCCCTCCGAGCAAGTCCAACAAGCTATCACATCTTCCGAGAAACTAGCATTACCCTTTGAGCAACCTACACCTTCCTCCAAACTGTCCGAAGACGTTATAAGAAATAAGGGGAAGGTGTAAAGTTGTTCGGTTCTTTTGTTGCGTTGTTTCTTGGATGTAACCTTGAAATGTATTTTCCTTTGTTGTGATGAATAACAAATGAACTTTTATTGTTTGTCTTGAATTTTCCTCTTACTTACTCTGTTCACATTATTGTTGATTTAGTTTTTTATTTTCTCGTTGCTAGTTTGTGGCTAGGATGGAACTCTTGTTAGCTAATGATACATAATTGATGAAGAAATGTAATGATTATTTCAAAGATGGTCATTCAGACTTTTCTAAGGCCTAAATAATTTACATCATGATGCCTCTGAGCGAGCAATTGATGCTTACTAGTACTTGAAGTGCGTACTTGATCGTGTTGTAGCCAATAATGTGGATTATTACGAAATGATTGAAGATATTCAAGGAACGATCGAGGAACTTCAACAGCAGTAAGAAGCATCAAACAAACTCCTTCATGAGGGTTACGATAAAAAATGTCAACAACTGAGTGTTGATCAGGGTTATGATAAGTATCTCTCTGTTCATAAGAGAAGAGAAAATGTTCTAAGTCTTTAGGTCGAAGAACATAGGCACATTGCCAAGATGTTGGAAGAAGAAAATGTTACGCTATAGGAGGAGTTAAAATGACTTAAAGTTGTTGTTTATTCTTCCTCTGGAGCCTTGGTTCCAATCAACGATGAGGGTTATTCCATTTTAGAGGTTGAAAATGCTGCCTTAAGAGAAGAGCTGGAGACTTGAAAATGAGCTAAACCTATATCCTCCTCAAGGGGTAGAGGCAGAGCTGTTCGAAAAACTGTTGAAGAGACGAGGACTGACCAAACTTTGATAAATCAAGCAACTCAGATAAAAGCCAAAACTCAAGCCTTGGTCGAAATGTCTACGTAAATGCAAGTTCTCACTGACCAACTCTCTAACTAAAATTCTGCATTGGAAAATAAGGATCTTTTGGTAAAAAACTCCACGAGCAGCTTGATAGATTGACATATCAATTTCATAAGCAACCCAAAGAGTTCTGGATGGCGGGGTATAATGAAGCTTTGTATCATCTTGATATTCGTTTGCAGCAGTCAAACAATGAAGGATATAAGCAGGGATGGTTAGATGCCTTATGTATTCTAAAACTGGAGCAATGTCATTACTTATGGGATTATTATGAACCTGGAGTTCTTGATTTACTTGTGCCTCCCTTCAAACTTGACCTTAGCTGGATTCCAGCCCATGCTATTCGTCGAGTTTTGATCTCTAAGTATCTTGGTGATTATAGTCTTCATTCGAATTTTGAGATATCTCGTCCAGAGCACTTGCTCGATCGACCATCCATAATTAATGTCAGAATGCTGCGAGATATGAACTTTATAAATTCTCCTTATGCATTAGATGATACTCCAGCTGGGGTGGAACCTGTTTCAAAAGCATAGGGAAAGAAACCCATATAATAGGACATTTGTATGAATTTCATATCGTATGTAATCTGCTTGGTTTTAATAAAGAAAGATTTAGTTTCTTGTGCAATTTCATTTCTTTGGAAATATTTTGTAGAATATCTTTGTTATTCATTGGTATATATATATATATATATACATGTAGAAGGACGAAATGTCCTATTTTGTTTTTAAACAATGGAACTTGTCCCATTTGTCACTCTTTGGGCCTAAGCAATGGAATGTATTTCTACCCATGTTCCTACTTAGTTGTAGTAATCTTGTCAGGATTACCTTGTTTCCTAGACAGTGGATGCCTGGAGAGGTCACCCATCTTCTTGCCTAGTTTGGGGTGTCCCTTGAGATCACCCGTGATTAAACAGGCTTTTGCCCTGTATGATTTTTATTTACCAACCAACCGAAGTTTATGGTTATTGAATTGCCGACCAAACGGAGTTGGTGGTTGCTGTATTTCCGACCAACCGGAGTTGGTGGTTGCTGAATTTGAATTTGTGTTTGTGTAGTGTGTAACACTAATATTCCGAAGAAAATTCAACAAAGGAGGAAATATGGGCGAAACATCACTTTATTTATATTGAGAGAAATGTATTACATATGGATTTTAATTACTAATAATATTTGCGTAGATGCTCTGCATTCCATGCGTTATTGAATTCTTCTACCTCCAAAGTTTCAATTCTGTATGTCCCAGGACGAAAAACTTCAGTTACTCTATAAGGTCCATGCCATTTGGCCTCTAGTTTATTATGCTTCTATATCACCTTCTTCAAAACATAATCTCCCTCTTTTAAATCCCACTTTTTCACCCTTTTGTTGTAGAACAAAGCTGCTCGTTGTTGGTAAGATGCATTCCTGATTGCTTCTTCTTACCTAACTTCTTCGAGCATATCCAGGTCTAAACGTCTCATCAAGTCAATTACAGGAGAATTTAAATTTAGCACCCTATGTGTGGGTAGACCCAATTCAGCAGGTATGACAGCCTCACTCCCGAATGTCAACATGTACAGAGACTCCCCAGTTGCTGTTCGCGGTGTAGTGCGATAAGCCCACAACACAGAGTGTAGCTCGTTAATCTAGTTCCCCTTTGCATCATCCAGACATTTTTTTAGACTATTCAGTAGAGTTCTATTTGTCAATTCAGTTTGCCCGTTGCTCTGGGGATGTCCTGGCACAAAGTGGATCTTCTGGACATTGGATTGGTGATAATATGCAATGATCTCTTCGTTATCAAATTGGGTTCCATGATCAGGAATGAATGCATGTGAAAGACCATATCTATAAATAATATTCTTCCAAATAAACTGATAGACCTTGTTATACGTCATATCAATGAGAGGTTCAGGTTCCACCTATTTGGTAAAATAATCCACAGCAACTATGAGGTATTTGAATCTCCCTTTGGTCATTGGAAGTGGCCCGACCGAGTCTATCCCCCACATGGCAAATGGCCAAGGGGATGTGATGGGTGTTAACAATGCTTGGGGAGTTTTTTGGATGGAAGAGAAACATTGGCATTTATCACACTTCTTAGCATAAGATGCACAGTCAGCTCTCATTGTTGGCCAGTAATACCCCTGTGTTGTTATTCTTTGCAAAAGTGTTTGACCTGCTACATGAGCTTCGCAAGACCCTTCGTGAACCTCTTCAATCAAGTATTTAACTTCGGAGGGATGGACACATCTCTGTAGTCCAGTTATAATGCCTCTTCTATACAAAATTCCACCGGTTATTACGTATCGAGCAGCTTTAAACTTCAATTTTTTGGCTATGAGTTTGTCAGTTGGCATAACCACCTCTTCTATATAGGCCCTGATGGGATCCATCCAAGATGGTCCCAAGTTGAGAGCAATGAAGTTCATCATCAAATCTTCATCTACGCTGCGATCTACCAGGATTTCTATTAGGATTATTCTTCGTAGCTCGATGCTTGTTGCTGATGCCAGCCGATCTAGGGCATCGGCTCTTGCATTCTCCATTATTTGTATTCTGATCAACTGAACTGCGATAAAAGTAGAGACAATCTCCATAGATTTTTCATGATACTTGACCATTAGTTCTCCCCTTGCTATATACACCCCGAGAATCTGATTTATGATTAATTGTGAATCATTGAATACCATGACCTGCTCTGCCTTCATGGTTTTGGCCAGACTTAGAGCCACGATCATAGCTTCATATTCAGCTTCATTATTGGAAGCCTTAAATCGAAAATGTAAAGCATACTCCATATCAATTCCATCAGGACTGTTTAAAACTATTCCTGCTCCACTGCCTGTGGCACACGAAGAGCCATCCACATATAGGCTCCATACAGGTACCTCATTATCAAACTCTTGGTCTGACAGAGTTCCTCGGTAGAGCATTTGATACTTCGTTTTGTCTTCCCCCGTCACTAGGAAATTACTCGACACTTCTCGCTGCTCGTTGATTATCTTCTCTTGCTCATTCAATGATGGAAGTTGGTCGGGTGTTATCTTCGATGATCTCGTATCATCCACGGGTTGGTCTGTATTAAACTTTTGCCCTTCAGATGTTTCAGAGTGAGTAAACTCTCTGATAAAATCCGCTACTGCCGTCCCTTTAAGTGATGACCTAGGCTCATAAACTATGTCATATTCACCAAGTTCTACTTCCCAGTACATCAATCTTCTCGATTTCTCCGGTTTATACAGAGCATGTCTTAACGGCATATTAGTATACACTACTATAGTATGGGCTTCGAAGTATGGCCTCATTCTTCTACTTGCTTTGATTAGTGCTAGTGCTAACTTCTCCAATTTTGGATATATGATCTCAGCTCCTCGGAAGGCCTTACTAGTGTAATAGACTGGTTTCTGAACTCCGTCTTCCACTCGTATCAATGCTGAGCTAACTGCGTTATTTTAAACTGCCAGATACATGTATAGCCTTTCTCCCATCACTGGTCTAGATAACAATGGAGGTGTCCCCAGATATTTCTTCAACTTTTGAAAGGCCTCCTCGCATTCATCATTCCACTCAAAAGTTTTATTAAGTGTTTTGAAGAATGGGATACATCTGTCTGTTGCTCGTGACACAAATCTGCTAAGTGCTGCAACTCGCCTTGTGAGACTTTGCACCTCCTTTTTAGTAACTGGAGATCATAATTCCAATAGGTCCTTGATCTTTTCATGATTCACCTCTATGCTTCGTTGGTTAACAATGTATTCGAGAAACTTGCCTTCTCGTACTCTAAATATGCATTTGGTCGGATTCAACTTCATTTGATATTTCTCTAGTTGATTAAAAGTCTGACCCAGGTCAATTAAATGATTAACACCTTTCCTGCTTTTTGTCAGCATATTGTCAACATAAACCTCCATGTTATGCCCAATTTTCTCTGCAAACACCTTATTCATCAACTTCTTGTATGTTGCACCTGAATTTTTAAGTTCGAAAGGCATAACATTATAGCAATAAGTTCCCCTTAGGGTGATAAAAGAGGTACTTCCCTATCCTCTGGTTTAATTTTAATCTGGTTGTAGCCAGAGTAAGCATCTATGAAACTCAACAATTCATGCCCCGATGTAGCATCCACCAGCTGATGGATTTGGGGAAAAGGAAAATGATCCTTTGGGCAGTCTTTATTAAAATCAGTGAAGTCTACGCACATTCTCCACTTATTGTTTTTCTTTTTTACCATCACCACATTGCTAGCCAACCAGGATACTTGACGTCCTCAATAAAAAAAGCTTTTCATAGTTTCTCTACTTCCTCCTGTATAGCTTGGTTCTTCTCTGGACTGAACGCTCTTCTTTGCTGCTTCAATGGCTTAACCTCCTTGTTAACATTGAGCTGGTGGCACAGGAAATTTGGGTCTATTCCTGGCATATCTTCATGACTCCATGAAAAAGTCAGTTTCCTGCGCCTCATAAATGCTACCAATTCTTGCTTTATCGATACGTCCAATGACGCAACAATTTGGGTTGTTCGTTCTAGGTGTTCATTATCCAGAATGATATTTTTTGTAGCTTCCAAGACCTGGCCCTTCCCAAGCTGAGACTCGTCTCTAGGGTTTAATGGTTCAATCTCTGCATCTTCTGTTTCATTCACCTGATACGTAGTAGTTTTCTTCCTAGATTCTTCTAGTTCTTCCTGTTCGGTAGATGAATAGTAGCAGTCACGAGCTACTTTCTGGTCGCCTTTCACAACTCCCACTCCGAAATTGGTTGGGAACTTTAAACATTGATGTACAGTAGATGGTACTGCCTCGAACTTCTTCAGACCTACCTTCCCCATAATGATGTTGTAAGCTTATTGGACGTTTTTATCCATTACGAAAAAGTGTACTCTTTTTGTTCGGCAAGCATGCAATATACCAATAAGCATGTCCAACTTGATCGTCCCAAGTGGAAAAACCTTTTCACCATGAAAGCCGAGGAGGGTCCTATGATATGGCTCCAACTGGGCTAATTTTAGATTCAAACTGTCGAAGCATGGGTAGAACATGATATCTGCTGAGCTACCATTATCCACCAGTACCCGTGAAATCACCACCTCCTTCATTCTCATCTTGATCACCAAGGGGTCGTTATGAGGATATAGTACCCCTGTCAGGTTGTTCTTAGAAAAACTAATAACCAGTTTGTCCCTATTCACCTTCCTCGGGCAATCATCTTCAGCCAAGTTTATGCGTTGTATGTAAGAGCAAGCTTGGCACTCATTGAGATAAGCTTTTGTCTCCGCGGTAAGATCTCTGCCTCATGCATCTCTACCTGTAATGACATTACATTCAAATGATCCAAAATGAATTGAAAATACCTCGCGCTCAGGTTTCTTCGGCCTTTTGGGAAGATCGGGATCATCTTCTGGATCATCTTTGTGATCTCTCTTCTTGTCATCCTTTGCCCAACGAGGAGATTTAGATCTTTGCCTTCCTCTGTCGTTGGTTTTTTTACCACTCTGGTGATCAACATACTTTGTCAGTTTTCCTCTCCTGATGAGTTCTTCGATTTCATCCTAGAGAGCGATACAATGTTTGGTCGTGTGACCATGGTCTTTGTGGAATTCATAATATTTGGACTTATCCCTTTTGTCAGGATCTGCCTTCATTTTCTCTGGCCAAGTTAGCTCCTCGTTGTTCTTGATCTCCTCCAGAATGTGATTTATATCTATCTTTAAGGGAGTATAATTTCCATACTTCCTCATCTGCTCCAGTGTTAGTTTACCTCTCGACTACTTGTTTCCACCATTATTATTCTGATCCTTCTTATAAGTTTTACTAGCCTTAACCTTGGTCTCCTTAGTGTCTGTATTCATCTTCGCAGCCATGTCTTCCTCAGCGTTCATGATCTTCGCCACCTTTGCCACCAGTTCTGCCATGGTCCTAGGCGAATCTTTAACCAGAGTATCGTATAACTTGTTTGGTAACAGTCCACTCATCAGAGCAGTAATTTTTGTCTTCTCTTTCATAATCCATTACCTCAAGTTTCTCTTTATTGAAACAAGTAATATAGTCCCTCGTGCTTTCTTCTGTCTTCTGTCTAACTCTCATTAAGTGTGCTACTCTTTTAACTGGCTTTGATCCAAAACAAAAGTTACCTATGAAAAGATCTGCTAGTTAATGGAAAGTTGTAATCTTTCCCCGAGGAAGGTTGTTGTACCATATTTCAGCTGACCTGGTGAGAGTTCCTGAAAATGCCCTGCATCTCATCTCATCTGGGACCGCATAGATATCGACAACAGCTTAGTATTGATCTATGTGGAGGATAGGATCAGTTTTTCCATCAAATTTAGGTGTCACCATAGGAGCTTTAAATTTTGATGGTGTGGGAAAATCCATAATTTCCTGCATGAATGGTGTCTCTTGGACAAAAGTTCTTTGCAGAGGATTCTTGGCCTTAGCCATTTCTCCTAACCTGTCTTCCAATCTTTGAATAGATCATTTCCATGCATCATTTCCTGCCTCGGAGCTATTTGTCCGAGCAACTGATCGCACTAAATTTTCCTCTTGGGACCTTTCGCTATGGACCGTCAGGCGTGATTGGACAGAACCTTTCCTTTGATCGGATAGTCGTTGAGAGTTTCTCGATGCAATCCTAGGAGGGTTTCCATTCCTCCTAGGTCCCAATCTATCAAAAGGAGAGACTCTACTCAACCTTTCCAGAGCACTTGTCGGTTCTGGAGTTAGAGTGATATTCCGTTGAGAATTTGTAGCTCGTACTGATGAAGTCCGGCCAGGTTGATACGAAGGATTACTAGACGTCTCAGTACTATATGAGTCAGTACGTCTAGATTGAGAGACCTCCGAGAATAACGTTCGCCTAGTTCTTGAAGATGGCAGATGGGTATTTCTCGAAACACTTCATTGTCCTGAATAGGTAGGCACTCCATCTCGAATAGTTTGTACAAGTTGATGCATAGTTTCTTGCATGGCTGTTTGCCCTGGGCCAAATTAGCCATTATGCCAGCTAGGTCTTGAACATTTGGTGGGGTAGAGGGGTTTGGTGGGACCCCAGTGTTTTAATTACTGGATTCCAGAATCTCAGCAATCGATGATGAGTTTATTGGTGAAAAATGCTAAGTATAGTCGTATTCCCACAAACGACACCAATCTGTTGAAGTAAAAAACTAGATGGTATCTAATTTAATCAATCACAGATAAAAATAAATAAGACAATAGGTTTTTAAAGTGGTTCGGCTGTGAAAATGGCCTACGTACACTATTGTTGTATTGCTGACTATTTGCCTTGAAATCTCGATGATCGGTTTTTAAAGAGACTCCCAAGTCCTCTTTTTATGACGAGGTTACAATGTATTTATAGCCTTGAGGCTGTACATATGAAAAGGTAATAATCTATCATTTAGTAGACATATACAGCTGTACAATAATAATGCGCATTGACTGCGTAGTTTCCTTTTTGGTTTTCTTGGTTCGATGCTCTGCACGCTAAGTAGCTCGGACCACCGGAGTTTCTCGGTAAGCTTGAGTAGCTCGGTGAAAGTACGCTGTTCGTTGAAAGTATTTGTATTTTCTACGTAGATTGACATGCGTCTTCTTATGATTGATCCACGTCAACTGACTAAATTTGGTATCAATAGTCACTTATGGGGGAGTTACAATTCTTCTTAGGACTCCAAGTTAAGCAATATTCGGATGGATTATTTGTATCGCAATATAAATACGCTTTAGAGATTGTCGAGAAGTTTGTCCTAGAAACAACAAAATAATCTAGGAATCCCATTAGTACTTTTGTCAAACTTTTAAAAGATGAGAATGGTAAATCTATCAATTCTACTTTTTCCGTAGTATGATAGGAAGCTTACTCTACCTTACTTCCTCACGTCCTGATATTCTGTACTTTTTTTGCCCGTGTGCCCGATATCAAAACAATCCTAAAGAGAGTCATTTATTATGCGTTAAAAGAATTATCAAATACATTAAAGGCACTCTGAGTTTAAGACTTTAGTACACTAATGACACTTCTAGTACTATAATAGGATACACTGATACTGATTGGGATTTTTGTTCTGATGATAGTAAGATTAATTACATTGGTATCAATTTGGTAGGATGGAATAGTAAGAAACAAAACTTCACGTCCTTATCTATTTCCGAATTAGAATATATTATCGCAGGATGTTGTTGTTCTCAATTACTTTGGTTGAAACAAATGCTGAAAGATTACGGTATAACTGAAGGTAAGTTACATCTTTATTGTGACAATCAAAGTGCGATTAATATTTCTAAAAATCAAGTTC
This sequence comes from Sambucus nigra, assembly GCA_949130495.1. Classification (NCBI taxonomy): domain Eukaryota; kingdom Viridiplantae; phylum Streptophyta; class Magnoliopsida; order Dipsacales; family Adoxaceae; genus Sambucus; species Sambucus nigra. The sequence goes on along the minus strand of OX422222.1, from coordinate 119,871,863 downwards.
AACACTGTAGTACAAACATATAAAATCAGATATCATTTCATATGCGAGTTAGTTGAATCTAATGAGTTAGAAATTAATTACATGTATACAAAATTACAAATAGCTGACTTATTTACTAAACCATTGGATTATCTTCGATTTGAATCTTTACGTAAATCTATTGGTGTGGTTATAACAAAATAATTATATATTGTTTCATATGTATATCTTTCGGTTATCCACATGCTTGTAATTAATCTCTGAGGGTATAAGGCATGGTTATTAGATAAATGACAAAGAACACCTCTTATACCTGTTTCATGTAGGAGATTATTATGATTGCCCATTGATTATACATGTTCTTGTTGATCTACTTGTTTACAATATCCATACTTGTTTTCTTTGCCCTTTGTAAATTTGAGACAAACTATTGGAGAAGTTTGAGTCTACTTGGACATTCTTATTGTATTCTCAACTAAAAAGTTTGAACTTAGTTATCTCATTTTCAGGAATCAGTATCTTCATTTACATCAGAATTTTGATAGGGTATTCATCTGTAACTAGTTGAGTTATGTAATTTTCCTTTTCTAGGATATTGGCTGGGTATAATTTTTTATAGGAATAGGATTCTCTTATTTTTTGTATCCCTACGAGTCCACGATGACTCAAAGGAGATTTTGTCTAATATTTCTAAAGGGGGAGATTGCAGCACTGTATATCTTTGACTCACTTGAGTCTATACTATATAGGTGCTCATCTAGTTTGACAATAGTGACAAAATTCAGTCATATCCTAGTGTACCAAAAAGCTCACAGACTCTACATATGAATTTCCCAAAAAGTCCCTAAATTTTGAACACCAACACCTCACCTAGGATTTCATTTATGTGTTTCATTCTTCATAATATAGGTGTGCATGAGTTAAACCCATCAAAATGATTTTCTACAATTTTTGGGATATTTAAAATAATTTTTAGGAATTTTTAAAATAATTTTAGAAATTTAAAAATGGATTTTATAATATTTTGGGTTGTTTTATAATTTCCCTAAGTTCCTAGAACATTTCTTGGGTTGAATCCCAAAGCGCTAGATAATATTGTGGGGGAAAATTGAATATTTCGAACTTCAAAAACATGCATTTTCGAGTCCATCGTAGCCTTAGACGTTTGTCTTCTATCGACTGGATATGTGCATTCTCTTCCTCACATAACTGAGACCTTATTTAAACTGTTGGATAAATCTTATCAATGCTCTGCATGTCTTTTAACTCGATCCAAGTGTTAACTAATTGAACCAATCAGAGTGTTTTAAAAATCGATGCATAGACAGCCGTTAGATTTACTTCGATCTTTTACATTCTGTCTTGATCGTTGATTTGGTTTGATGTTCCAGAGCTTTACATGATCAAATATAAATATAATCCATATGTTCAACATTTATAATATTTGGATAAATTCACCTTTGAGAGAAAAAAGAGAGAAGAGAGAGAGAGAGAGAGAGAGAGAGAGAGAGAGAGAGAGAGAAAGAAAACCCTACACCAACTTCGACCAAATTCTCACCCAAAAATCCTTCTGTGAGTTGAGTTAGTTTGATTTTTGGGAATATCCATCCTCTCCATTTCTTAATCTCTTGTACAACCAAGTCACGAAGTCCTAATCTCATTTTCTTTCATAGAAAGTTGAAATTTGAGACTCTGTGATACATATCACGTAGATATTACTGAGTTTTATTTTTTCTTTATTGAAATCTCTATTTTGTTGGTTGTTTTTAAACCTTTATGTCTTTTTAAAAACATAAACATTTAAAATCATTTCTGATTTCAGTTACTGAGAATATCAATACTTAGATCTAGTTAAGATCCTGATTAGGGATTTACACTTTCATATATTTCACATTTTGTGAAATAACTGTATATTTTCGAATAAAGAAAGTGTCTAGGATCTTGGATCCTTTATATAGAAAGATTCCCTCTTAATATGTGGATAAAATTAAAGATCCAAAGTCTGAGAGTTTCGATCAAACTGAGTTCGAAAATTGATTTTGCAAATTAGAACTCTGTAATTTGATAATCCTTATGTCTGTAATAAGTGTGTGTGAGTTGCGTGCACATCCATCACAACCCTTTCACACTACAAAACTAAAAGGTGTTGGTAGAGAGATTTTGGACTTTAAATGTTGATGTAAATCTTAAAGGAGTGACGTAAAGCTAAAAGGAGTGGAGTTACAAAGCTGAGAGAACATAAAAAACATCAGATACTTGGAAAAGTCAGAATAATGCAGAGGAGCTGGTATAATTTATGAACTTAGATTAGGTTTGATTGTGTGTTTAGACTTTAAATAGTTTGTAACATGTTACTATATTTTAGTGGATGTTTGGTTTTGAGGTGTAGAGACCCCGGTGGATGTTTGTGACACCCCATCTAATTAAATACCGTGTAGCTACTCCTTCATTCAAATTAATACAAAATGTCAAGTTGGTTCAGTTCATAGCATCACTGTCGAAAAACATTTTAATAATTACTAGACACCTAATATTTAAAAAGTGAGTTATCAATTATAATTAAATTTGATTAACACGCAACAAGTTTAAATCATGAAATAATGATACCACAACCACATCACAGTTACAATAGGATAATAATGGAATAAAATGAATCTGGAGAAATACTCATCTGGATAATCCGAATACTGAATAAAACCAAATACAAAGTCTGAATCAGTAATTAATTAAACCCAAAACTGAAATAAAACTAAATAATTAGGATGTCTCTAAGAAAGAAGGGGCGCCATGCCCTACATATGAATAAATCTGGAATAAGGTCAAAGTGGAAAGTGGAGCCGTCTACTATAAAGGTCCTGTAACTTCCACAGCAGCTACAACACGTCACTGGAATGGAACTTCTAAGCTTGGTGTCCTTGTGGCTGGGCACCTAAAAGGTTTTTACAAGAAAATAGATTTGAAAGAAAACGGGTCAGAGCCCAATTGTGAAAACGGTTTAAAATATAGCAAGTGTTTAATATCATTAAACAGTAAATATAAAATACATGATAGTGCGTGCACTCACATGAGGTCCTCTCCTCTCAACTAATTGTTCACTCCTAACATACCCGTACCCATTCTAGTTCTTCCACTATCTAACTAGTCCAATCCATCACCTGAATTTACTATACCTTTCAAAGTTTAATTCCCGACATCTTAATATAAACTGAGGGTCATACTTTTTATACCTCAAAATTAGTTATAATGATTACTATAAATTTCCCATTTTGAATTCTACTAAAGAAATTGTTATTATTATTCACGCTTACACTTTAATAAAGAGTACATTCCAATTATTAGTATAATAATTTCACCATAAATATACAATAATGGCACCCCTAGGCTAAGTTGCGGTGCACACATACCCTGCTATCAAATCCCGGTACATCACATACATAAGGACCAGGTATTCTGAATCTCTCAGGAACCGTTTCAATAAGCAACAATCACAAATAATGGAGGCGAACATAGTTCACATACCCATGGGTCACGCACATACCTATGCTCCTATGTTCAGCTGACTTATTAACTCATCAATAAGTCATTATCTGACCTATGTCCTTGAGGTACCGATCTAAATCCCCCCGTAGGCACACAAAGATTTGATGGCCCTGATCGAAAGACGACCTCTAGTGATAGAAAGTATGGTAGGTATGTCATACACATACGAGTCCATACACTAATCATTCACACATCTTAGATATCTTATAATAATAATAGATGTCTATTTTATATTCTTATACCGTCATTAATTGTTGTGCATTTACAAGTCCACAGACAATATACAATATAGATCGCCAACACTTCTCACGTCGCAAATTCAAGTACTTACAACCTATCCTATAGAAGTTTCCAGTCCTTTATATAAATTTAGGTTTTAATCCTCGACGTACTCCCACCTCACAATTATACCCACTAATCAATAAGGGAATAATTACACTTAATTAAATATGCTTACGGAAGGTTCGAAACTAAAATTGGGCCGAAAAAGACTATTCTGTAAACTCGTTAGAAATCACTGAAATCTCATTCGAACGAGATCGTTCGAATGAGTGTCGTTCGAACGAATGGCTTCGAATGAACTATGAACTCGTTATAAGGGGTACTGGAATCTCGTTAGAAGCTCGTTCAAACGACCTGGGTTAGTCTTCTAACGAGATGGCAGAGAACACTCAAAAATTTTCCCAACTTCGTTTTTCTTCAATTCCTCTTTTCTAAATTCATCCTAAGGTCATTCCAATTAAGTTTTAATCTTTTTAAACTACTCTAAGTCCTACTAGGTCACTCCTTAACATATTTTTGGGGTCAAATCCTCCTAATCAACATGCAATTATCATAAATACCCAAATCTTGCCCCAAACCCTATGAACATGAATCCAGAATTTAATTGACTACAAAGACTCCTTATTAATCCGTTTTCAAATCATCAAATTTACATTTTTGCATATTGAATTCGTCCATAACCATTCTACATGCAATCCCTATCCAAAATCATTAGTTTCACAACCATCCCATTGGGTTTTCATCAAAACTTTCAAGGCATATACAGTTTCTACACTAAACATGGAGCAAATATTCATTGAACTTAATAACATCAAATCACTTACCTTAGGTTTGTTCTTCAGATTTGTTGTTGGTGATTATAGGTTGATTATCTCCTCTTTCTTGTCACAAATCCTTCCAGAATGGTGGTGATGGGTGATGACTTTGGTTTGGCTCTCTTGTAACCTCTCTCCAACTTCTCTCAAAACCCCAGTAGCCCACTCTCTTGTCTTTTGCTGATAATGGCCTTAGTGGCTTCTCTAATAATATATAATTAAGATCTAAAATTCGTGGGTTTTAATTCCTCAATTTTTAAAATTACCAAAATACCGTGCCGGTTTAGCCTAAAAATGCCCCGGGACCCAAACTAAACTCTCGGCTAGTCTTTTCTGACTATTTCGACCCTTCCAGACACCTTGGCGCACTCAAAATGACCATTAGGTTGATATAAATATAATTTACTTTTTAATCTAATTAATTTTATTCCTGACACGACTGACACGCGCATCCCAACTTAATTTCCCAAATTGTCATATTTCTGCCTCGTGACAATTTTAATATTTTCAATACTCATATATTACCATATATGCTCAGTAATATTTTATTTTAACATCATAATCAAATACCAACTCACGTCTCTCTAGTATTTACTTCTGGATTAATTTTTGAATTAATTCTCGTTTAATTCAATTAATTCAATAAATAAAAAAATCAATAAAATTATAGGGTATTACAATGTCTTCCCAATTGGGTGGGGTTTTACCATGTTAAAATTTGGTTCACTCGTATTCTTAATCTTCCTCTCATCCCCTTCTATTGGCTTGCTGATTTAAAAACTGTTTTAGTTTTTGTTTTCAAAATTTGGATACGTAATATCTAAAATATCGCGTTCATGATTCTTTTTATACACATCTTGTGTTAGTTGTTTGATTTAAGAAAAGACTTTCTTCACAAAACTGTTCGGAGCCATTTAGATTGTTTAATCTTGAATTAAACAACTTAAATGGTACTTTTTCAGGTATTACATTTTCTCCTATAATAGTAGAATTTCATCCTCAATATTTGAACGTTCCTACCATAAAGAGCTCTGGATACTTTTCTCACATGTTTTCCTCATGTTCACCTTTCGACTGAGCGACAAAGTTGTGTCCCCACTGTACACGCACTTACGGTGCCACCTTGGATCGAAGCTTCAGCTCACTATGGCCTAAAATGACAACATGTCTCTCCTCATAAGAAATACCTAGCTTGAAGTCTATCTCCTCTAATGATATATGCTTCTATGCCTCATTATCCTTGAGATATTAACATAACTACAACACATTAAACACATCAAGAATCCATTGCAAATGTTTCGGTAAGACGATCCTATACACAACCGGTCATACCCTCTCGATGATGGGAAATGGTACCACATACCTAGGCACCGAATTACCATTATTCCCAAACTACATCACCCTTTTCATGTGAGATACCAACAATAAAACCTGATCACCCACGTCAAACTCCTAAAATCTTCAGATCATATCGGCATAATTATTATACCAAACACGATCTACCCGAATACGACTCTTGATCAACATAATCATTGCTAATGTCACCTGAATCCAGTTCATCCCGAGAAGATTGTTGTTCCCCATATCTAACCAATAAGAGTGTGAATAGCAAGGTCTCTCATACAAATCCTCAAATGGTTCCATGCCACTAGTAAATCAGTACGAGTTATTATACACAAACTCTACCAACGGTAAACACTATTCCCATCTACCCTTAAGATCCAGAATACACCTACTCAGTATATCCTCTAACATTTGATTCACCCTCTCCGCCTACCCATGGGTCTGCGAGTGATATAATGTAATCAAACGTAACTCCGTCACCATTACCTCCTATAACTTTGCTGGAGGTAAGACATAAAGATGTTATCCCACTCTGAAATAATATTGAGGGGCATCTCGTGCAGTCTCACTATCACTACAATGAAAAGTTGGGAATACTTCCAAGTCGTGTAATCAACCCAAACTAGTAAAAAATGCACCACCTTGGTCAATCGATCCCTAATAACACAGATGGAATCATAAACCTTATGCAACGCCGGTAACCCTAAAATAAACTCCATTGAGATACTCTCCCATTACCCCACTAGAATCTCCAATGGCTGTAAAAGCTTGACTGGTCTCCTATGATCAACATTCACCATCTGACAATTAGTGTACCTAGAGACGAACTTTGTTATGTCCCACTTTACACTGACCCACCAATACTAGTTCTTCATAACTTGTCATATCTTACCATTACGAGATGCGTAAAAAATCATGACCCATGCACCTCCTCCATAACTGTGCACCTTAAGTCCTCATCGGCTAGGACAATCATCCTCCCATTAAAGTGTAAGACAACCTCAGAACTGACTGAGTAAGGCTCCGATCCATTGGCCAATAACTATTATATCCTCTCCTTATAAACATGATCCCATGTTTGTTCCTTCAAAATGATGGGCACCACTACTATATAAGCCCAAACTACCTCGTCCTCATGGCGAAGCTGATCCCACTACTCCTTCCATGTTACTAACAACTCCCCTAGAGGAATATATCTCAATGCATCTGCCACCACGATGAACTTTCCCGGGTGATGTCGAATATTAAACTGACTATGGCGCCCAAACAACCTATACCATGTGTTCACACCTAATTATCACTAATGCAGCATGCATACTTCTAAAAAATCAACCATACATACTATGCATGAGCATACAGTATACTCAATTACCCTACTAATTGTGACTCAACTCTTTTTGAGATATCCCCACTTATTCAACTAGTGGTGAAAACCTCCCCGAGTGATCTCGACATTGAACTCCTTGGCCCCATTGACCTTAAATCATATAATAGCTTACTTCTTGATGCATCAAATTTTCACACATGTAATGACTAACGTTTAAACCAACATCTTTAGTTCAAATGTCTCTCAACTCTCGACACTTACAAGCCTCATGTGTGGGACGTATTATAAGTTAATTCCAAACAAGGAACCCTACCAATACATTATCACCTACCTCAGTTAGATATCATGATTCATTGGACAAGGACACACTACTGGGGCACCCAAAAGTGATGTACTCCAACAGAAAAAACCCTTCACCAAAAGCTATTAAATTTTATCCCCCAACTCCCTCATCTCTAAAGGAGTCATATGATACGGCGCACACGATATCGGTAGTGTCCCTAGTGCTAAGTCGATCGCAAACTCAATCTCTCGAATCTACGATAATCCAGGTACCTCTCAAATCACGTCAGCAAAGTCCCTAAATACAAGATCAAATCTAATGAGACAATTATACCCTCTGAAATATCCTCCTCGATATAAAACAAATGTATGCTCAACACTCCCTTTGAATGAGGCATCACCACATAAAACATATCCTTCCCTCGAATATCAAACACGATAGTCCTACTATAATAGTCCATCGTCTCTCTATAGTCGCTAACCAAAGCATCTCTAAGATAACATCAAACTCATACATATCTAAAATGAGACGTTTATCTACTAAGCATGACCTCCCAATGTCCACACCCACTCCCATATAGATGAAATGAAAGAGAGCCCCGCTACCCAAACGATGAATTTACGATCGTAATAATATCCGACTCTGTATCCACTAAACTCGACTAACACGCGAATCTAGTGCTAGTAAAAGAATGTGACGCACTCATGTCAAATTATACTCGTCCCATGTTCCCATGGATAGTAAATGTACCTTCAATTTCTAGCAGTGCTGGAGGAAATACTGGTCTACAAATGTTATACACATGCCCCAAATATAATTATCCATACGGAGGCAATAATTTTGGAATTATTAGTGGGCCTAGAAGTTACGATAACTATTGCCCCGGATGGGCATCCTTTTAGTGACCCCTATAACTATTTGAGCTCTCACTCCACATGTGGCCTTAATCTTCACATACGAAATATCTGCCATAAAATATGCCTGCCTCTGGCCCTGTTGGACCTGACGAGGTTGCCCTTGTTGTCGGCCTTGCTCGCCCCCAATCTAGTTCCCTTGAACCTGTTGGTCCTGAGAAGCATGTTGCTGGCCCGGCATATAATTACCATTACCCGACCTAAATATCTTAGGTAAATCCCCTATGAGTAATCCCGCTCCTACTGCTATCGTACCCCGCTGGCACCATTGCCCCCAATCTTATCCTACTGGCTTGACTCTTTGGTCCTCTTCACTCCCCTCAGATAGAAGCGATCGTCCTGGAAGTGAAGTAGCATGTCATTAACATCATTAGTATAATTCCTCAACGTCGAGTTCCTAGAAAAAAGCTGGTGGATCCTCCAAGTAAGCCTATCCATAAAGTTGAGAATCCTCTTCCCATCGATGTTCACCTTATGTAGCATAAAGTTTTCCAAGCAAGTGATCGCTTCCTCATACACATCCCTCCTATGTGGGATCTATAAATCTTATCCTCACCTCTGTTTGTACAGATGAGGGAAAGAAATTACGGTTAAAATCGCACCCAAAACTCTTGAATGGCATTGTGCCTCTCTCCTTTGGCATTGTAATTGGCTCCCACCACTGAAAAATTGCCCCAACTAGTTTAAATGTAGCTAGTATCTGCTTGTGATTGTCACTTCACTCAATCATACGAAGATGCATTTGGATGTCTTTGTTTGATTGTCTAGATGCTATTACATCTTCATTTCCCTGAAACTTGGACGGATGGACTTCTTGAGAGGCCTCCTTAACTCTCTCCTAGATGAACGACGTTAGGTGAGTCTATACTGATGCTGCCACATGTGACATTGGTTGGACATGAGACATGGAAACATTAAATTCTTGTACTACAATATTTGCGGCCTCTTCTGCGATCATAGTCCCCTGAGCGGCCAGTGGCTCCGATTGAGCCTCTTCTTCTATGACCCTCCTCGTTGAACATTCTTATTTACCTCTCCTGGTATTTGGCATCTGAAACCAAACTGAAACCATATGATATTCACTTGAATAATAAATAATAGCAAAGAAAATAATTGCGCAATATGAAATAAGAGTCCTAATCATAGGGCTCTATATAAAAGAAACCCAATGCTGATAACGTAACAAGTTTACACAAAACTCAAGGACACTAGAACCTGATGCTCAGATACTAACTGTCACACCCCACCTATTCTAATACCTAGTGACTAGTCCTTTATTAAAATAAAATAGGAAGCCCGTAAGACTTCATTATCAGCATCACTATCGCTACAAGTAATAAAATATAAAGCTGAATACAACCATACATATAATAATAATATGACATGACTAATATGCATAATTAAATAACGTGAGTTGAATAATCCATCGGTCACTACAAGAAATCATCAAACTGAAATAAAAATGATAAGTAATAATATCTCTAATATATATGTAAAGTCCTATCCAACTATGGGATACACACCTAAAAGGAACAAACTGAAATGAAATAGAATCCTATCTAGATCGAAAGAACCGAGTCAGTTAAGATAATCTGTTAGCATCCACATCTACTGCAATGGCTTAAAAGATCAATCCTTGTTGTCCTTACTACTGCCGTAATCCTAGTATTTTGAAAAACAAGAAAAGAGATATTACCATGGGTCAAAGCTCGAAAATGTATGAAAATATTTTGGAAATAATTAATTGCTTTAAATAAAAAAAAACATAGTATATTACTTTCACAATTAATTTACCGATCGCACTCACATGAGATAAAACCTCACCTTTCATCTAAAGTTCTCACCTAACACAATCATTTTATTATCCTAATTATGCTGCCCAGTTAAACTAGGAAAATAACTGCTATTATAGCTCATCCCTCTAATACTAAGCATTAGCTAACCATATGGTACCCTCCCAGGTATATTATTATAAATGATAACATAGCTACACACTTGCTACAAATATTGATACAAATTATACAATAACATAGATACACTTGTGCTATAAATATATATTCACACAATATAATAACATAGCTACACATTAGCAATAAATAGATATACACACACCACATCTCGTACACATAAATATATATCACTCACTATATACATGTAACTTCATCTCGAGGGTTAGAACCTCGTGAATTCATCCCTCATGTGCTATCAGGCTCTAGGTATATCATGCATCACATAAAGCCACCGGGTCCGAATCTTACCACTAAACGTGAAACTTATACACAAACAGTGGAGGCGATCATAAGCATACATTCGGGGGTCACAATAATACCATATCGCACCAAATAGGTATCCAAACCATTAATTATCCTTGCACATGGATAGTGGCCATGAAACAGTGCTATGAATTCGGGAATCAATCAAACACTAGCTCGTCAATACCAATATACACTACCCACTAGGTGTAACCTCCTATTAATATAACTACCTACAAATAAGTAACAATAACACACACACACACACACACACACACACACAAGTAACCCTAATACGTATATATAAAAAGTGCTAACCTCGTACGCAAATCTCAAAGTGTACTAGTTTACGAAGCCTGAAGTCCAAAAGAACTTTTCGATTAGACATATAACTGTTCACTCACTTAAATTTTTTATTCATCTCACCGGAACCCATCTATTCATTGGCCTAACACACATAACAAACCCCAAAAATATTCCTCAGTAGTCTCACTCTACACTGGAAGCCCTACGCTGATTCCCCAAATGCTAATGGGTCAAAATATTCTGTAAATAAAATCTACAAAGGATAGCAAACCGAATCGATACCCCTGTCAGAACGAACTAGTTTGGCCATTCAAACCGATTCACTCCCCAACAAAGTGGGTCGATTTGTTTGGCTACCCGTCATCTTCTTCCTCAGGGTTTCTCTTACAAAATCCTCTAGTGGAGGTCCTAAGCCTCCAAAAACTTCATATTGATTACCCGCATCAATACCTGACAGACCTAGAAGCATTATAATTCTGAAATATACCCAAATCCATAATCAAAACCCAAGGATTCCTAATCATCAAAATAATTCAATCAAATATAGAATTAATCAAACTTTAATTTCATTGATTCTAACACCCTACCAATGTTTTACATGTTCCTACTTATAAATCCAAAATATGAGCCACAAAATTCTAATATGTTGATCATCAATGAATCTCAAATACAATTAGGGCTTACAAAAATTAAATTTGTTTATTCAAATTCTCAAAGTTTCAATTTTTTAAATCACATATTTGTTACTAATTAATCATTAATCTAATTAACTTCATAATTGCAATCTAAGGCAAGAAAATACATGCCTTTAAGGATATAAATCCGAAGTCTCTTTGATCCAAAGATTTCCTTTTCTCTTATCTTCTCAATGTTTTTCTCTCCTTTTTTTTCCATTTTCTTTTCTCTAAAACTCTCCATTGATCTTAATTAATCAGAGCCCAAAGAAGAGGCTATCATCCACCTTTCTAAACCTTATATACTTATTAATTACACCCTAATCCCATTTTTAATTGTATCCCTAATGATAAAAATACACCGATACCCCCATACTGGCCCTATTACATCTGAAAAGACCCCAAGACCCAATTATAACACCCGGGTACCTACTCTGGACTATTTTGACCCATTTTGAATTACCAATGCACTCAAAAAGTTCATATGAGTCATGTAACTATAAATAAACCAATATCTCATTAATCGAGCCTGACACATTCTTATAGTACGTGGTGCTATTAAATTATATCAATGCGTTGATATAACTCTCTATCAACATAATATACTAAACCGTCAGTTTCCACTCAAAAAGACATATAATAAATTACATCTATATTTACTTATCACACACAAGTAAATAATAAGAATAATAAATATCAATCCTTAAAATGCTAATTAATATTTACCGAAACACATCTAATTTCTCCAATTAAATTAATAAGTCCCTGCACACGTGGAAATTTAATATTTATAAAAGTATGTGGTATTACAGACTCATACCGGCTAATATATCAGTTTATTGAGATAATTAATTAGTTGGTTTATGTTATATTTTGGGTTTGCATCTAGAATGCATAGAATGTCCATTTTTGATAAAAAAATTAGTTTGTATAAGACTTGATTTTAGTTAAGTTTATATTATAATGGTAGTAATTCATTACGATTGAAGTTTAATCCATCAAAATTTTACCCAAATGTATTACATAATTTTGTACATATATTAACTACAAAAACGTAAGTAGATTAACTACATAATTAATCCCTAATCTTATGTTGAAGAACTATTGTCTTTTTGGTGAAGAATACTTAAATTAATCCATGAATACATGTTAGATTAACTTAAAGACATTATATTTTAATTATAAAAACTAATAAATATCAAAGCCGTAATGTTATTAGAATAATTGATGTGAAATACTTGTCTAATCAACCCATTATTATTTAGATTATAAACCTATAGTTACATGAATGGAATCTAATATTTGGTCATTATAAAGAGTTATAAGCATCTAAACCTTGTAGAAATTGGTTATTAGTAGTATTATGATGATCATGTATGAACGAGATAGTCTATTGTTGTGTTAGAGGCTTTTAGGTTGATTTGGGATGAGTTTAGGTTGCCATGAGTGTGGTGGTGCGAAGTTAGAAGTTATAAGGGGTGAATTGATTCGGTTTTAGGCCAATTTATTCGGGGTATGAAACAAATAAAACTGAAATTCCCATAACTTATTCGTTAGGACTCAAATTTATGCATGGTTAGAAGCCAGATGAAGATAAATTGATTATATATATATTGTTATTTTCATACCATACAAAGAATGGAGTATAAAATGACCCAATTTCCCTTGAAAATGAAGCATATGCAAAAACTTTCCCAAAACACATTCAAACTTCACATATTACATCTCGAAAACCTATAAAAGCTCAAATAAACCTTGCAAAAAATGAAAAAGTCATTGTAACCCATATAATTGGGTAATGGGTGATTTAGAGTTATATAGGAAGTATAGGTATGGAGTGACAGTTTTTTTTAAAAACATAGGTTCTGAGTCCCAAAATATGATACCTAGGATACCAGATGATTATAGAATGTATAGACTATATGATAGTTTAGAGAACATATATACCCATAAATTAGGGTAATACTTGTTCCGAATGATCCTCATTATTTTTAGGTTAGAAAGTACCTTGATTTTGAAGTCCTTGGGAGTACAGACTAATTTGTATATGATTTATTACTGTTAAAGTTTGTATTAACTAATAATTATAAGAGACTCATTTGTAACCTAATTGAGTAGGGGGTTTTCTTATATATTTGGCTTGGATGGATAGGGAAAACATTTTACTTGATTTGTGCAATCATACTAGGGTGGTATGTGTGCGCTTGGGGCATATACTATAAAGAATTTGATAGGGTGCATATGTGGTCGAAAATGTGTGTTATTTCCTGATGATATGATGGGATCTACCTATATCCTTTTTACCCATATTACATGTGTTGAAAGTGTCCATCTCCTGAGTGGGATGAATGAGAGAATCCTATCATGCAACCTCAGATATGGGGCCCATACGTTTCATGTGAAGGTATAGTGGTTTCCCCTATAGTGATGATTATAAATTTTATAGGGGTTATACACCCTATAACTATACCTAATACGCATGAGTGATCCTCAAAGGTGATATGGATAGGTATTCGTACTTTTAGTTGAGTTTGAATGCGTATGCCATTTACTTTTACATGTCAGGGGTAATACTTATGTGGATGTTAGACATGGAGAGTATATTTCCTCTCATTTACATAATTATATATTGTGATACTTGACTTGATCATACATGTTCATGATTTATACTAGAGATGTATTATTGTAAATTTTATGAATTAAAAATATTGTAAGTACTAAACTAGAAATATATATATATCCTAAATCATTGGCGAATGCGTATTTGAGACTATTCGACTTAAGACACATCTTAGAATCATGACAAAATACATGTATTGATACTAAGTTTAGTAAATGAGTGACTTTTAATGAAAGACATTTCAATAAAATAAATGATTCTTAATACAAGATATTAACCTAAGAATGAGAAAGTGAAGAATATTGAATTTAGAGGTAAACTTATATTCCATGGAACACATATAGGTTTGGGAGTATAAAAATATGTTATGTTGTAGGTTGTTTAGTTTAGGTAACTTAAATAAATTTAAATATACTTAATATGGGAGGAAGTTTCATAACTATTATTGTGGCCCAAATTTAGTTAAATTCTTATTCTTTGTAGACTTGATGTTTACGTTATTGTTGTATCTATTTTTTCACCGGTCTTAGGATGTTACCATAGAATTGAGTTGTTCGTTGGATAATCACTAGATACATTAAATTAATCATTCCTAAGATGTGGTACTTGAGTTGTGTAGCTCATTCACTTCATTGTATTCATTTTATATTTCAATATAGGCAACTATATTTTTACAATTTATCCTGAGTTAGAGATAGTAAATGTGGCACTTGTATTCAAAGATAAATATTTTATAGTTGAGATCTTATATTCTAGAGTTGAAAATACTTTCTCATGGGAGTGACTGGAATAGTTGAGAACTTATATTGCGGAGTTGAATTTATTTTCTCATGGCAGTGAATGGTATTAAAGGTGTTGTATTGTATTTGGTTGATTATTATATTATATGGCATATTCATACTTTTTTTTACTTATTTAATTTATGCTATGAATGTTACGAAATATTTTTTATTCATTGAATTTTTGTAATAGATATGATTAATCTTTTTATGAATTTTATAAGGTGTCACATGATAATAAATTTAGAGAGGAAGAGGAATGGATCAAGGGGAAGAACCGCTTTTTGTAATGTTTAGGAAAAAAATTCATCGTTTATCATCATATAATTTGCAAATGGTTTATGATTCTATTTTCATGTATTTTGAATTACGATTAGGAGCATATTTAAGGATTAAATCTTCTATCTTAATGATCTTGTTTTTAGTCTTATTGGGTTAATGTTTTGAATTATTAATGGGTTTACTTTGAGGATTATAAATTGTGACTTTTGTATACAACCTTAAATTGAATTATTTTGCATTATGAATCTGATGTTAAAGTTTATGTTTAAGACTTACTGATGTGTCTTAATAAAAGGTATATGTTAATTTGATGATTAAACTAGAAATAATATGTTTAATTGAATCATTTGAATGTATAAGATGAAGTTAGGTTTAAATTGGATTTTAATAAATTTGAACCTAAATTCATGTTGGATTGAGGTTATTTTTTGTGTAAAGGGATTAGGATCATGAATGTTGAGTTGATATACCTATAGATTTGTTTTCGTATGTATGTGAAACTTGTGTTGGTTTCCATGGAGTCTGGGGCCATCATTCAGAATTTTTGGAGGAAGGAGAACCTATCAGACCCGTTGGATCATAGTGCCTAGGGTGTGTATTGTACCCCTTAAGAATGTAGTAAGCATTTGTAGAACATATTTGCCAATAAGGTTCAACCACCAGTCACTAGCACATGTTGGTCATGATAATGAACCTCACATGTGAGGGAGATCTTGTTATAACGATTTTGTCCACGTGGGATCTTTAACCCATGCGCACTCTTCCACGCGTGCCCCAATTAACACACTCTATCATCTGTCAGACCGTCGATCGTCCAAAATAGGTCGAGGCTGAGTTATCAAGTTCGATATTCGGATGTAAGGTAACTGTCATATTGAGTCGAGTCTTCATTTAGTCCCAACCTCCAAGTGATGGATGAGGCCGAGTGAACTTAAGTCATAAGATCACTAATAGTGAAATATTTGACTATGTTGTGAGATGATAAAAAGACCTTTTGTGATGGGTTTGCAGCTGAGGATGAGAACCTTCATGTTGGGTCCACAGCCGAGCCATAACTTTCTCAAACTGATGGTTTGCCACTAGTCGGCCTTAGCTGAGGGGGTATATCTTGGGGCTAAGGTTATACTTGGTATATCATTGAGAATCAGTTGAAGTTAATATTTGATTTCTTAGTTATGCTACATTTGTAGTTATGAAATGGTTTAAATGTTTTACTCACTAAAACTATCCAATTTGCATTTTTTTGTTTGATTTTATCTACCATCATCAATTTTACACTAACTGTTTATAAACCTCACTTCGTGTTCTTTCTCCATTCGTATTTTCTAGAGGCTAAAGGGAAGCCACTATTTGGTCTACTTCTCTATCTTCACTGTAATGAAAAATGAAGGTCAGTATATATAAATTTTGATTTATTTGTACTTTTTTTATATTGCTCAACTATTAGTGGAGAAAATTAAGTGCCTCTATTAAAGCCTTTCAGGTTTCAATTCTTTCATCTTTTTAAAGAAAAATGTTTGAAATGGGAAATTCTTTTTACTACATAGTTAGTTGCCTTTAAATAGGGTTGCGTCTCGTATTCTAGATTTCATTTTTTTTCATTGTTTTGGGCAGATCAAAGGAACCTATTGAGACTTCCCAGGGTGATTTTTTTGTGGAGAATTTGGTAGATCAAAGGATGTTTTCTACTTATTTAATCAATAATTATTTTTATACTTCATTTGTATACCAAATAATTATCGCATGTTCATATGGGTGCAAATCATAGCAGGAAGCTCTGTATGTTAAGGAAATGAAGACAAAAATATGGAACCAATTGATTTGATGTGTAAATATAGATTGGATTTATTGTACCAATGTGGTTCATAACTATTGTTTTTTATTACTTATATCTCTCTCACCCACAGTTAAAGAATGAGTATCCTAGACATCAAATTATCAAAATTTTAAGGTGGTTAAAATAAAGCATTGTGATCTTCCTAATATTTTTAGGATGAAAGGCTTTATAGTCATGTGTAAAAGTGTTATAATTGTGTTGAGACTTATAATTGGCATTTTAAAGAATTGATTAGTTTTAAATTACACATGGTCCATTGTGTTTTTGATTACTTTTATAGTATTATGATGCCTATTTACAATGTTATTTTCATTACATACATGGCACATTATGGGTTTTTAATCGTATGTACACTGTATTCATTGAGGTAAACATTCACACTTTTCTTAAGAAGAAATTATCTTTTACCCTAGAAATTTTAGGATTGAAATGTATTTTCTTTCTTTGGTAAATTATTTTTGTTCATAATTTCTTTCAACTACGTTTATCTCTGATTTTTGGATGTTGAATTAATAGTATTTTTATATTGAAGTACCCATGTGAATAATAATTTCCAAATTAGTGGTTATAATAAACTATTAAATGATATAGATAATCAATTATTGTTAGTAATATAATGGTCCTAGAAACCACATTTTTGCCTAACCATAAAAAGATCTAGATAATAAAAGAAGTTAATCATATATAAAATTTGTAACTTTTATTTCGGTAAGGGTTAATATGGGTTAAATTGCGTCAATGTCTTTTAATAAATCTTGTTGTGCAGTTTATAATAAATGGTATCTTCATTTAAGCCAAGGATTAAAGTTATGTGTGTTTTCTATTATTTGGATATTAGAAAAAGATATTTATTATTAAATTAATAGGGATATTATAATTACTTTTTAACATGTTCATTTCTTAAAAGAATTCCAAACGAGAATCCTCGGTTAATTTATACTAAATGCTCTCTCTCTTTCTCTCTCTCCCTCTCTCTTCCCGAGCCTCTTGCTAGTATGTTTTTTTGTAGTAGATCTAATTGGTTTGTTATTGTTTGTTGATTATATACTTATCCAATGTTGTGATACATTACTCATTTTTCTCCGCGTCCTCACTCATATATTTAATCTTTTTTTTGGTTATTTCACATAAACAAATCCTAACAATGGTACTTATGTAGTGTATTTTTTTTTCAGAGTATGGTATTTCTATTTTCATTTAGCCCCCCCCCCCCCCCCACCCCCGCGTGAGAACTATGCAGGGAATGTTTTTCACTTCTTTATGTTTGTTGATTGCTTTTTACTAATCTATTCATCATTTGATATGCTTTAGTAGGTTTCAAACATCATAGATGGAGAAAATACACGAGTAGAGAACTCATGAGTGTTTGTATGATGGACAATTTGACAAGTTGTTGTTCTAAAGTAATTTTTTTCTCTAGAAGTTTATTTCACAATTTTAAATTATTTGTGATGAATAATGGTGTATCATGTACCAATTAAATGAGATTCCTCACTTTTGTACTTCGTGTTTTTATAAATATTCAAGTGAAATGTAATGTTTAAAGGAGTATAGAATACACGACATAGTTTTTCTTTTCTCTTTATTTTTTTAATTGAGTTAAGAATCGGTTCTCCTGGAATTCGGTTCAACATATGTTTGGGATTTTACATATGTTCTAATGTTTTTTTTTTCATTTGTATTTTAGGTCCCATAACACATATTTGGTATTGCAATAGTTATGTATAATTTGTTAGAGTCATAAGAGTTTCTCTATAGTCTATGGGCATGATATATTCATGGATATAACATAAGTACTTAAATATAGGAATTAGTTGATGATACCAGATATAGTACCAAAAAGTAACATAGTATGAGCTCAATCTAGAAAAGCTTTGCAACTGTAACAATGGTGTTAAAACAGGAGTATAATTAAAGAATTAGATGAGGCAAAGCGAAGAAAGAGTATAATATAAGTGGTTGACGCATTTGGCCTACTCCACTTTGCATGTAAGTATGAACTTCACTATTAAAATGGGCTCTAATGGGTTTAGTGATACAATTCACACTTCTTTCTCTCTACTGTGATAGTAACACTTCTTTGGCTAGGGTTTGAATATTTCGATCTTTTACATTGATGAAAAAGATAAGTATATATAGTTCCCCTAAGCATTTAATAAGCATATGTAGAATGTTCCTACCAAAAGGTTAAGCTACCTATCACTAGAACATGTAGATCATGATGATGAAATATTCTTTCACGTGTGAGGGAGATCTTGTTATAATAGTTTGGTGCATGTGGGATCTCTAACCCACATGCTTTCTTCCATTCGTGGCTCGATCCACGCGCTCAACAAGCTATCAACTGTCATCTATCTAGACCAGGCCGAGACCGAGTTGTCAAGCATGATGCTCTAATGGTATGGTAATTGTCGTGCTAGGCCGAGTCTTCATTCGGCCCCCGTCCCCTAGGTGATGGACGAGGTCGAGGGGACTTTAGTCATAATACCACTTATACTGATATCATTAATTGTGTTTTAAGATGAGGATGTGACCTATTACGATGAGTTTATGGACAAGGATGAGACCCTTCATGTTGGGTTCACAGTCGAGTCATAACTTTCCCAAATTGATGGTCTGGCACTGGTCGGCTTTAGCCTAGGGATCCAGTCTAAGGACGAGACTAGACTTGGTATATTAATCACGCTATAACCCTTAGTGTTTAATGTGAATAGAAGGCATAGGGATAAAGTATCTTTAGGAAGAAGTTGATGAGATGTTATTGATTGAAGTCTAATATGTCTTTTCATATAAGAGGTTTGGAACATTGAATGGGGACATTTGATTGACACTTGGATGCCATCCTGAGGTTTACATGTTGTCCATGAATGACAGCTATAAATGTGCCATATGGTGTTATTCCCTAATGATGATTTCCTTGGAGGTTGTGCCTAATTGTTACAATTATTTGAATGACTTAGTGATAAAATCTCTCTCTCTCCTCTCTCCCCCTCTCCGCCTCTCCCTCTCTCTCTACCATAGCTAACTTCTTTATTTACCACCACTTATGATTTGTTCGGCAAGGTTCTTAGGGTATCTCTTATTCTTCACGAATATTCATTTTCTCAGGTACCCTTTCTTCTCTTTTGTCCCATTCATTTGAAGGGATTTTCCTACCATTTAAGATTTTCTATTTTTTTGACGAGTTTTATTATTTTCATTTCACCTTACTTGGATGTTCTAGGATTTCCATTAGGTGGTTTACTGGTGGTTTAGAGAATATGTTAGTTGCCTTTTAGTTTTTCAACCTTTCTCGGCCTTTTTTTCCCTCAAATCTGCCACCGGAGTTGAGGTTGTCACCTTCTCTGGCTAAATTGCAGTTGAGTACTCTTCATTTGTTCTTAATAGAGAAACAATTCAATATCCTCTTCAGATCTTTAGGTCAATTTTGGTCAAACTTGTAATTATTTTTCCATTTGTACCTTTTTTTGCCATCTTAAACCTTAGCCACTTGAATGTTAAGGACCTTGTATCAGTAAGTTGAATAATACCCCACACTCATATAAAGATATTTTTAGGAGATACTTAGGATTGAGACTGAGGCCAAGGGGTGTCGTAAAGCCGAAGCCAACCTTACTCATTCAATCTTTCTTAATCCCCTAAAAGTCATCCCACCTCCTCCAGCTAAGGTTGGTGAGGATGATACGTAGGCCTCATCCTTTTCAAATGCTGGTCTCTCGGTCTCTGCCCAGGTCAAGAGTGAAGATTATTTTGATGAGGTCATGAGGTTTTCACCCATAAATCCTCAAGGGTCTGAGGCAGCCGAGAGTTCATCTCGATATTCAAGTTCCAATCAAGTCGATTCATCTAGTTAGGATGTATCTTCAGTTCAAATTATCTCAGACAATGACAAGCTGAGGGTAAATGTAGCCATTCCTCTAAAAGTTATCCCCCTCTATGTTATGATCGATATAGAGCTCCAAAAGAGATTTCTTAGTGGGGACCCGATTACTGAGGCTCCTACTGACGATGATGATTATGAGGTCGGGAAATAGTTGATTACTTTTATGCCCAAACTTTCTCATTAACTATAAGAGAGTCCGACCTTCTTTTTTAGAGGCATCTGTATGCTATCAAGTCAAATATCAGCATGCGAGTCCCAAATGAGGACGAGAAGGTATACGATAACCGAGAAGGAAAAATTATCATCTATGAGAATATTTTTAAAGTCAACTTTCACTCCAATTCCATCCTCATGTTTGAGTAATTCTATTTTCTCTCGGGGTTTCTCCTTCCCAATTGGCCCCGTGCTCATTGAGAATTATAATCGGCTACATCTCCCTCTAGAAGAATAAATATGCCGATGAGCATTCTGTTATGTTATTCAAAGCTTGTTATAATGTCCTATTTTCAAGGACTCAACCCGGTTATAATCAATTGGGGGCGAGGAAGCTTGATAAGAAGATCATTCATGTCAACCAAAGATCCAATCACCATTGGAAGATGAGGTTATTTTTAATCATTGGGGCTTGGGATATTTCAACCGATGTCGACCATTCTAATGAGGAGCCGAGAGCTCCTTATACATGGGCTAGCCTTTCCATGTCCACCATGCTGGAGCCGTATCTCACTATTTTTGACGGGTAGAGGGTTGAGTTTCTAAGTAGTCAAGGGAAGGAAGGTTACCTTCCTGAGGTTGAATATCTAATATGTCCTGACTTTATAGTGACGTATAGTCTGGGGGTTGACCCCGAAGACAAATTATGTGAGCTATTAAACTTTTTTTAGCATAAGTTTTTACTCGTCTTCTGGCTTTATTACTACACATTTTTCATTTTCCGTTGTAGATCATCCACCTCATATTTCAAACGAGCATTTGAACATGACAACCCCAAGCCTTCAGAATGCTTTTGTAAAGAAACCTTCAAAGAAGATGACCGCTAGAAGGGCGACTCAACCCGAGGTCATCCGGAAGAAAAAAACTGGTCCCTTAGATACTCGTCACGATCGTGAGACAAGGACAAGAACAAATCCACCTCCACAGTAGTCTGTGCCAAGTTCTTTTGGGGAAAGTTCATTTTCACAGGAGTTGTATGAAACTTTTTGGGTGTCCAACATTGCCCAACTTAAGGCATGCCCCTACTCGATTATTCCTTCAGCGCGCTAAGGTTAAGGGCTATTATGTTTGTTGTTCCTTCAAAGGGAGACTATGAGTTAATGTGGAAGATTCACACCCTTAAAACCTATGACTTTGGTCTTCATCATTTGGCAGAGGTATCTGCTTCGTCCTTGTCTAGACCCTCATCTCACTCTAACACCTGTATACTTTTATTTTTGTGAATTCTAGGTGAACCTTTACCTTGGCCACCAAATGGGTAATTGATAACTACTCAAAAATTCAATATGCCGATAAAGCTATCCATGACGAGGCAGACCTCAAGAAAAATTTGAAGGATCGTAAGGATAATTCCAAGAAGGCCCTTGATAAGTTATAGTTGGATTATAAAAATTCCTTGAAGGCTAAGGACGAGGCATTTACTTACCAGGCTATAAATCATATGACTGATCACAATAAAAAAGATTCAGGACGAGGACATTGAGTCTTATGAAGAATTTGACGATTTCAGCAGCTTCGGCATTGAATACCTTCAAAGAGCTATTAAGATGGCATGTTGGTTGGTCGTTATGAAATTTTCTTTGGCCATCTCGTCCATTTTTTTAGAAATTGGAGGCCTCTGATTTGGAACATTCACTTTTTACCAAGGATTTGGAGTATATTGAATCGGTGGCCTCAGCCGAGGGAGATGGAGTTGAAGATGAGGTCCCGATTGAAGTTGATATCAATACCACTGAGGTCGCTGGGGATACTCAGGTTGAGGGTGGTTCTGATGGGTCCACTGTCAACAATGAACAAACTCTATAAGGTGGTCATCTGGGACCCATAACCCCCTTCTTGTAATTTTGTGTTCTGAACATTTAATCATTTGTAATTTTTTTATTCAACTGAATATCATGTTTGCATGAAGGAAGTGTTGTCTCGTACTTCATCTTTCAATTTCTTTTTTACGGAATGTGTAATGTTTTTGTTGAGTTTGTTTCTCGTGTAGGCTTTCATGTTTGATTTCTCCCTCGTCTTAAGATGGGGGATAATAATCAAATCATTAGTTTTTTAAATAAGATGTCACCAAGTTAATAATGTTTCTCTTAATCTCTCCTTCATCCTCAGACGAGTGTTAACAACTAAATGATTAATTTTTCAAAATGAGTGACCACCATGTTAATGATGTTTTATCTTAAGTTTACTCTCATATTTAGTCAAGGAATCAATTAACCATATTTAAATGATTTTAAAAATTGAATGCACCAAATTCAGGGTGTTTAATTGCAAGTCCCCTCTCGTCGTTTTGAGAGTGTACGGATGAGTGTCTTCTCATCCTACACGGTCATATCTCCAAGAGAGTTTGACTCTCATACTACCAAATTAATGATGTCTAAAGGAATCATAATTAAATAATTTTCATTTTCGAATTCATCAAATTAATGATGTTTCATTAGAAGTCCCCTCTCGTCATTTTGAGAGTGTATGGATGAGTGTCGTCTCATCCTAGATTGTCGTCTCGCCGAGAGAGTTTGATTCTCATACCACCAAATTAATGATGTTTAAAAAAATACCATAATTAAATGATTTTCAAATTTGCTTTGTGATTTCACCTCCTTAGCGATGTTATCACACTTCCTCCCTCTCGATGTTATTAAGAATCCATGGACGAGGTAAGCCCCGTTTGGATTCTCGTGTCACCTAGAGTGAGTTAATGATTATTCACCATATGCATGATTTTTGTAGCTTAGGACGACTTGAAACGTGCAATTTGATAAATTCATACAACAAAGATATGAGGGAACCCTTGATATTTTTCATTGATCACTTTCGAGTCCATCTCTCATAAAATGGTGAAATAAAACTTTTGCAAAATCCTATTGATAGTATTTATTCAAATTAAAAAGGATCCATTGGTTTGAGAATGTCTCTCCCTCCAAATTCTCAAGTCTATAAGTGTCGGTAACAACTTCCTCAGTAACCATATACATGCCATGCCAATTTGCATGGAGATTATTCGACTTCTGCTAGGTCTTCTATAGAACTAGATCTCTAACGGGTATCGTCCTAGCTTTAACCCTCTTTATATAGAATGTTGCAGTCATCTACTGATAAGAAGCTTACCTTGCCTCTACATCTTCTCGTCTTTCTTCGATGAGGTTAAGGTTCAATCTTCGTTCCTCTATGTTTGCTTATGGGCTGTATGTTTGAACCCAAAGACTTGGTTGGGCAATTTTAATGGGTATCACTGCATCTGAGACATAGGCGAGCATGCAAGGGGTCTCCCATATTGGCGTTCTCTTCGTCATCTCGTATTCCCACAGCACTTCATGTACCTCTTCCATCTAAAGACCCCTTGGCATCTTCCAATTTCTTCTCTATCTCGTTGAAGATAGTTTTGTTTGTCACCTCATTTTGGCTATTTTCCTTAGGAAGGACTGGTGCTAAATAAAACTATTTAATGTCAAACCTCTTACAATAGGATTTGAGGGACGATTTCTTAAACTGTTTGCTTTTATCGAAGATCAAAGTGTTGGATAGACCATACCTGAAAATGTTTTTTGCTAAATAAATTTGAAGGTCTTCATCTCAATTTTAGTGATAACATTGTCATCCTCAACCCACCTAAACAAATAGTCAATCACCATAATGCGGTATCTATAATTGCTTGTTGCTCTGGGCAGGGGTCCTGTCAAGTCAATGCCCCAAACTACAAATGGCCATGGGGAACTAATAGGTGATATGGGTTGATGATGATGATGGGGAATGTATCCATATCTTTAACACTTGTCTCACCTCTTCACATAGCTGTCTGCATCTCTGGACAAGGTCGACCACCAGTAGCCTTGAATGACCTTGTCCACATAGGAGGGTTATTATTCACTTTGCCAATGACCTCCCTCCTATGTGGCTTGAATAATAACCCTCGTGCACATCAATCGGTATATATTCCACCTCTGTCGGATGAGCACATCATAGTAAAGAGAGAATGAACCTTTTCTTATACAAGACATTTCCTATAATTGATAACTTTATTACCTTTTATCTTAAATTTTTTCTCTTCACTTTTGACTCTAGTAATTCACCATCTCTGATGTATTAGATAAAGGGATCCATCCATGATGCCCCTATGTTTAGGTTTAAAAAAAATCCACTCTATTGTCCTATTCTTTAATGGTCGGTCAATATAGCATCTCCACAGGCACTGATCATCTGATTTCTGTTCTTATTATAGACGCCATCTTTATCAGGGCATTAACTGGACTGTTGTCTATCCGAGGTATCCTTTTTAGCTTTACCTCTCTAAAGTTCTTCAACATTGCCTTAATATTTTCTATATATTTTTCCTTCCTTTCATCTTTAACCTTGTAAACTCCTAAGATATGATTTACCGCCAATAGGTAGTCACTATGAATTATCATCTGTCCAACATTTAATTCTTTAGCAAGGGAGAGTCCTGCCAAAAGATCTTCATATTCCGGCTCGTTATTAGACTCTTTGAAGTTGAATCTTGGAGATTATTCAATGTCATTCCCATCTGGGACTGATATTATCAACTCGTCTCAGCTCCCTGTCTCACATGAAAAGCCATCTCAAAACAGGCTCCAAACTGTGTCTTCTTTTGAGAAGGTTCCTTCATCTAAGTCTCCATTCTTGAATAAATATTTTTCTTATTCATTATCAGTAATAATAGGCCTTCGTACACTGGTCTCGGCCTCGTCCTGGATTTCTCCTGATTAATCTAGCTCATTTGTTGGTACTTCAAACTCTTCCCTATCGGCCTCGTCCTAAGTGAACTCGACTACAAAGTCTTCCAATGCTTGACCTTTGATGGTTGTTCTTGGCTAATATACAATAACAAATTCTCCCAGCTCTACCAATAAGTCCATCAACCTACTCGATTTCTCGAGTTTATGGATGACATGTGTAAGAGTAGAGTTAGTGAAGACGACTATTATGTGATCCTGGAAATAAGGTTTAATCTTTTTTTAGGCATGTATTAAGGCATATAATAGCTTTTACATTTTTGGATACCTCTAATCGACCCTTTAAAGGGACTTATTAATAAAGTCGATTGTCTTTTTCACCCCATTGTCATCTCTTCCTACTGTTGAACTAATGGCCGACTTAGATATAGCCAAGTATAGATATAACTTCTCTTCCTTAATTGGACGGAACAACAACAATGGGGATCTTAAGTAGGCCTTGGTCTCCTAGAAGTTTTTTTTTTCATTTTTCATTCCATTTAAAGGTTTTTCTATAAATTTTGAAGCAGGGTAAACATTTTTCTGTGGCCCTTGATAGAATCCTATTTAGCGTAGTAACTCGTCCAGTCAGCCTTTGAATGTCTTTAATGGTTTTTAGGGTCTTCATCTCAATTAGAGCTTTGATCTTTTTAGGATTTTCTTCTATCCCTCACTGGTTGACAATGAACCCTAGGATTTTACCTGCTCTAACCCCGAACACACATTTAACAGTATCGAGCTTCATCCGATACTTGTTCATTATGTTAAAGTGCACTCAAGTTCGGCCACATGCGTCTCAGCCTTACGAATTTTGGTCAACATGTCATCCACATATACTTCCATGGTTTTGTCAATTTGTTCCTCAAATATCTTATTCACCAGTCTCTAATATGTTTCCCCAGCATTTTTTAGGCCAAAAGGCATGAACTTGTAGCAAATCGTGCCTTTGTGTGAGATGAATGAAGTCTTCTCAGCATCGGTTGCGTCCATATATATCTGATTATATCCTGAATAGTAATCGATGAAACTCATAAATTCATGCATAACCTTGTCATCTACCATATGATCAATCCTCGGGAGGGGGAATGTGCCTTTTGGACAAGCTTTGTTCAAATCGGTGAAGTCTACACACATCCTCCACTTTTCATTAGGTTTAGGCACAATGACTTCATTAGCCAGCCACTCTGAATAAATAACTTACCGTATGAACTCAGACATCTCTAACTTTCTAACTTCATCTCTTATTACCTTATATTTCTCTCTAAAGTAGATCCTCCGTATCTATCTAACCAGCTTGACTCCTTCATCTACATTCAGTCTGTGGAAATGATATTTGGATCAATTACTGGCGTGTCTTCATGACTCTAGGAAAAAATACTTTGACTCTTATTTAGTATCTTTATTAGCTCTTCCTTTATTTCTCTCTTTAGGTCTTTACCAATTTGGTAGTTTTTTAGTATCGTTCTCTTTAAGGATGATGGATTCTACCTCCTTAGAAGATTCTCCCTTCTTCAATTTCGTCTCATCCCTATAATTGAGAGTGTAAATATTGTAAGTGGTAGTATCTCTTTTATGAGCTTCTCTTTATTCGTTATAGTCAAATTAGCATTCTCGTGCCTCTACTTGATCACTATGAACTTCCCATACTCTATAGAGAGTTGGTAATTTGATTATCCATACAATAGAGGGCACTTCCTCAAATTATTTGAGGAATACGCTTCCCATGATAACATTATAAGATGAGTAGATATTTTCATCCATTACAAAGAAATTTAGTTTTTTTCTAATGCGCCTCATCCAAGTCTTACCTATATAAACATGAATCACATATATCCCCAGGGGGTGGACTTTTTTCACCACTAAAGTCTATTAAAGGTCGGTGATATGGGATGAGTCTCATCTTGCTAAACCCCAATCCTCTGAATCATTTCTAAAACATTACTTCGGTCAAACTCCCTCCATGGACGAGTATTCTGGGAACCTCATAACCATGCACTCTCATAATGATTACTAAAGGGTAGTAATGATGATACAAAATCCCCTTGAAGTCCAACTTTGAGAAACCTATTACCAAGGTGTCCATATTTATATTCTTCTAATTACTCGGCTTGTATTCAGCAGAAACTGAGTTTACCAGTTCACTTTTTTGAACTACCTTAGCCTTTGCCACAAGGTCTTTCTGGTCGGCCACGTTGTGCCCCCGACCTCCTACGCCACCATATATCATGTTTACTCCATGTGAGATCATATGTATTCGACCCTTAGATGCACGAACTTTTCGTTGGAGGTCACGGTTGGCCTCATCATCATTTGA
The DNA here is from genome assembly GCA_949130495.1 of Sambucus nigra. NCBI lineage: Eukaryota > Viridiplantae > Streptophyta > Magnoliopsida > Dipsacales > Adoxaceae > Sambucus > Sambucus nigra. The sequence continues at coordinate 119,843,492 of OX422222.1, read as the reverse complement.
GACATAATCATTTTTGTTATCTTGGACATACCTTCTAGGCTTCTCATCTCGTCTATTTTTGTGGTCATCCCTGTCAACGTGGACACTACTTTTGTCAATATATTTCCTTAATTTTCCTTACTTTAACATATTTGTAATCTCATCTTTAAGTGAAATTCACTTATCAGAGGTGTGGCCATGATCCTGGTGAAACTCGCACCAGTTACTTTTTTCTCTCTTGTGAGGAGGGGCCTTCAGCTTTTCTGGCCATCTCGAAGATAGGTCATCCTTAATCTCGTTCAATATCATATCACTCTAACTCACAGTAGAGTGTAGTTAGAGAACTTGTCATCCATCGACGTTTTTTTTCAAGCCTTTCCTTTGGATTTTTGGGACTTTCTCCCACCAACTCCTTTGTCGTCCTCTCCCTTGGACTCCTTCACATCCATGACTCTCCCGACCCTGGCCAAGAGTTCTGCCATGGGTTTTAAAGGATCTTTGACCAACTTCCATAGGAACGTTCCCTTATGCAATCCACCCTTGAGGGCAATCATATAAGTTCCTTCCTCTTAGTCCTCCACCTCCAGCTTTTCTTTGTCACATCTTGCTATATAGTCTCTTAGAGACTCATTTTTGTCGTGCTTGAAGTACAACGGATGGGTGGTCTTCTTCCGAGGTTTTACTCCAAAATAGAAATTATGGATAAACCATTCGGGAAACTATTTAAAATTCTCAATGGATTTCTTTGGAAGAGAGGTGTGCCAAATATGTGCAGCACTAGTAAGGGTACTTGAAAAAGCTCAGCATCTCATCTCATCATAAACTGAATAGATGTCTACAGCCGGCTGGTACATTTTCACATGATGAAATGGGTTGGTGCTCCAATTGTATTTTGGGGCGATAACTGACATCTTGAATGTGGTCGGTGTTGGGTAGCTTACTATTCTTATCGCAAATGATGACACTTCCATGTAACCCCTCTCCAGGGGGTCTCGACTCTTCGAAATGTCATCGATTTTGTCTTCAAGACTATGTATGGAATTGTTACATGGCTTGTTAGTTGCATTCATTACTGCATTACCTCCCTCAATTGCAATAACATTATCCCTAGACACTTCTCCATCGTCTAGGAATTGCACATGTTCTCTCTCAGCTTCCCCTTGATGACTGCTTACTTATCTTTGTTCCTCAGCTTGGCCTTATGGAAGCCGACTATCTCCACATCCTCCATTTCTCTTGGATCCTGCTATATTGCATGGCCTAGAGAGTCACCCTTATACATTGCCAACTGGGTTGAGTCTATCGAATGTAGATCCTCTACTCAGCCTATCCAGTGCTAAAGCCCTGGGATGGACATCTTAGCTTGATCTCCCACTATTTTCCCTACTAATTGGGACTAGACGCACAGTATCTCTAGAGATATCGTAAGGCTCCCAATGCTCGTCCTCATCACTGCATTAGTAGTCCTGGTATTCCTTACCTTATCTCCCTAGGATAATCCATCAAGGGTCAATCACATCTTTGCATCTCTGCTACTATGTCATTACTTTTTGTGGGGCTGAGGGTAGTTCCCTATCACTGGATCTACACCCTTCATGGGGATCAGAGCTATCATCTCCGCTATAGCTCTAGTGGGTCAGTCATAATGTTTTGACTAATGGAAAGTAGTTGCTCTTATATTTTTAGTTGGCTGGACGCTAGCAAGCACAGAACCACCACAACCTTTACCATTTCTAACTCAGGAGGTGCCTGACTGGAGCTGAGGCCAATGCCTTGAGGATAATCAAAATCCATCTGTTTTGACGAATGAATGAAAGTAATGGATGACCAGTAAGAGATGTGTAAGACGAAAAAAATCTTGGATAACTCAACCAAATCTCTTTCAATGGTGATACAGTTCCAAATAAGTGGGGAACTCGATCACCACCAGAAAATTTGATGAGGAAAAAGCTTTAAATGAGAGGTGGAAGATGAAGAAATCTACCTTCCCACAAACGGTCCCAACTGATGATACCAGATATAGTACCAATAAGTAAAATAGTGTGTGCTCAATGAAGAACTGCCTTGCTACTGTAACACTAGTGTTAAAACAGGAGTATAATTAAATATTGAGATGGGGCAAAGAGGTGAAAGACTATGATATAAGTCGTTCAGCCATTTGGCCAACTCCACTGTGTAGGTGAGTATGAAGTTCACTATAAAAACAGGCTCTAATGGCCTGAGTGATACAACTCACACTACTTGAACTCTCTACTGTGATAGTAACAAAGCTTTGGCAAGGTTTTGGATATTTTGATCTTTCACATTGATGAAGAAGATAAGTATATATAGTGTCTGGGGGTATATTATACCACCAATATTATAATAAGCATGTGTAGAATGTTCTTGCTGATAAGGTTAAGCCACCTGTTAGTGGCACATGTAGATTATGATGATGAAATATTTCCGCACGTGAGAGGGATATCTTGTTATAATGGTTTTGTGCACGTGGGATCTGGAACCCACATGCTCTCTTCTACGCGTGCCTCGATCCACGCGCTCTGCCAACTATCAACTAGCAGTCGTCCAGACCAGGTCGAGGTCGAGTTATCAAGTGTGATGCTATGATGGTATGGTAATTGTCATGCTAAGCCGCGTCATGATAGACGAGGCCTAGGGGACTTGAGACATTAGACGACTAATACTAATATCGTTGACCGTGTTGTGAGATGAGGACGAGACCTCTTTCGATGAGTTTGTGGTTTAGGATGAGCTCCTTCATGTTGGGTTCATAACCGAGTCATAACTTTCCCAAACTGATGGTCTGGCAAGGGCCAGTCTTGGCTGAGGGGGTCAAGTCTAGGGACGAGGCTATACTTGGTATATCATTAGTGCTAAAAGAATAAACTAATATTACTTAAGTCTGCATTTTTCAGGTTTGATGTATTAATGATTATGAGATTATTCTGCAGTTTAATTCATATCCGAGGTCCTTTTTATGAAAGTAAGAAATACGAGTTATTTTTTATTTATTATATTAGTTGAAATGATATATATGTGTGTAAATTCTGATTGTTTGACCTTTCTGGATAATTTTGAATGAAAGTTTATCTTAACAACAAAGTTGTTTATTTAATATATTCTTCTTACATGCATCACGTTAACATGTCTTATTCTTATATAGCCTTTGTCATTTTCATTTATATTGATTATATGTTTGACTGAACTAGTCTCTCTGCTTATTTAAGACTCATGCAACTAAATATAAATACTTTTCGGGTATTCCTAATTCCTAATTCCTAATATTTGGATAAGAATTACAAGTTAGTTATGAACGTTAATTGGTTAACATAATTACACAACATTTAGTTAGGAAGGTTATTTATTCTAAGATCAGGTGTTTTTTATATGTTGGGTTTATGCACCGCATTTGGCACCTACACTTAATGTTAGATCTTTAGTTAAATGGGTAATGTTTTGGAGATAATGTTAATGTTTACTCCGCCACTTAATGTAAATCTTTAGATTAATTACATGACACATTTGAATAGTTTTAGTACATTTTTTTTCAAACTTTTTTTAATGAGATTTAGTAGACTTTGTAGTTTTTAGGTGTTTATTCTATGATGTACAATTTAATGTATAAACATTCTCAAGGTTTACCTTTACTATATTGAACTTAGCAAACATTTTCAAGATAAATAAAGTTTTGCCAAAAAATAATATTTTCTTATGAATTTATAATTCGAATACTTATTTTTAAAATGTTGCTGAAAAATTATTTGAAGCAAGACTAATATGAATTATTGTGTGTACATTGAAAGATAAATTTCTTGAATTTCCATTCATTTCCTTCACACAAAGCTTAATTTAATTTATTTAATATTATTATCAACAAATCCAACTTTAATATGTTTTTTGTATGCAACTGCATTCAGGTTTCTTGGTACAATAAACTTAGTTAGTATGAACATGCACCTATATTTAAACCGAACTTCTCGTAGCAAATATCCAAGATTTTATTATTGTTGCTTATCTCATTGATGAACAAAGAAAATTGAAAGGTTATATTTCAAGTTTTTGAATTTGGATGTTGTATATAAACCATGTTTTTATTTTTTATTCTGACTGAGTAGTTATTATATTGAAGATTGAATACAATGTGCATGTACTTTGTCCCAGGTATTGATATTGACGATTGAATTATTCAATGAGAACGTTGTAGAATTATTTATGCCGATCCATATGGAATTATGTGTTTATGTATTATAATCAGTTGTTGGTGCAATAATGTGTTAGTGGTTAATTTACCCTTTTAGTGAATGAAATAATATCTGATTTTGTTTAAAAAATTGGGTCTCTTTGAATATTGTTTTTGGAGTATTTTTACTTCTTAAATAGGGTGGATAGTCCTATAAAAATAGAAAAGTTTGCCAAAAAATATTAAATTGTTAAAAATTATTGGTGTTATAAAAAATCTTTTCGACTTAAATTACACATGACATAATACTTTGAAATTTTTTATTCATGCCTTTAGGCATGGGCAATACGCTCGTATATATAATTCTCTGAGATTGGATATTTATGTATAAATGTGTAATCATAGTTTAATATGGCATAAACTAAGAGAAGCATTTTAATTAAGGTTTTGATATTAAGTAAACCTTTAGTTTAATGGACAATCCTTAGTCTGGAGATTTTGATTATTTTCGGTATGCTTGAGAGTATGTTCTATCCTGGATTCATATATATATATATATATATATATATATATATATATATATATATATAAAGAGAGAGAGAGAGAGAGAGAGAGAGAGAGATAAGTTATTTATTTTATCGATATATAACATTGACATGTGGGTCTAGAAACCTCACATGTTTGACTCTAGTAAACTCTCTCACCATAAAAACTCTCAGTAACACCTTGAAGGGATCTGAATTTCCTTTCCAATGGTCTGTTCTTTGCACAAATCGGCCTCACGATCCGCACTAATGATCGTTTCTAATCTGAGTACTGATCTGAAGTCCATTGGGCATTCCCAGTCCCCATTAGACTCCAATTAACTCTCCGAACTGAGTAAATATTAATGAAAACTTGAAGAGCTATGAATACCCTATCCAAAGGCCTGTTATGTTCATAAATTAGCCTCACAGTTTGCACCAATAATCATTTCTACTTAGAGTACTTCTCTAGAGGCCACCGATAATTATTGGGCCCCATTTGACTCTGGTCAGCTTTCGAATGGGAAAATCTCAATGAAACCATAAATGGCTCACAATCCCCTTTCCAACGGTACATTCCATGTTCACATTGGCCTCACGAATCGCACAAATGATCATTTATACTTCGAGTACTAATCTGGAGGTCATTGGGAACTCCCGAGCCCCGTTTGCCTCCGTAAACTCTCCAACCTGAGTGAATCTTAATTAAACCTTGAATCTATCTCAATACCCTTTCCAATAGTCCATTCCATGCATAAATCAGCCTAATGCTTTACATGAAGGATCCTTTCTACTTCGTGTATTGATCTAGAGCCCATCGGATGCTTGTAGGCTCCGTTTGACTCTGGTCAACTCTCCAACCTTAGTGAAGCTCGATGAAACCTCTACGGTATCTAAATCCCCTTTCCAATGTTCCATTTCGTGCATGAATCGGCCTCACAATTCGCACGAACGATCCTTTTTACTCCGAGTACTAATCTGGAGGCCACCGGGAGTTCTCAAGCACCCTTTGACTCCGGTAAAATATCCAACCTTAGTGAAGCTCAATGAAACATATAAGGGCTCTGAATCCCCTTTCCAATAGCCAGTTACATGTGTGAATTGGCCTCACCATTCGCACGTACGACCCATTTTACTCCGAAAGGTCCTCGAGTGCTCCTAGGCCCCATTCATCCTTAATCAACGCTCAAAACTGAGAAAAGCTCATGAAATCTTGAATGGATCTAAATCTCCTTCCCAATGGTCAGTTCTATGTGCGAATCGACTTAATGATTGGCATGAATAACTTGTTTTACTTTGAAAACATCCCTTCTAGAGATGAGCGGGTGCTTTTGAGCACCGTTTGACTTTAGTAAACCCCTAAACTCGGGAGTGGCTCAATGGATTCCTGAAGGTCTATGAATTACCTTTCCAATGGCTCCAGTAATGCTTGATTCGAACTTACGATTCACTTTTTATGCCCATTTTTTCGAAAAAGTCTATTTCAGACTACCTATAGGCAGCCTAGGGGCCCTACCTACCGGCAGGGTGTACTTTCCTTGCCCATCAAGGCAGGCAGTATGCTGATAGGCAGGTCTGGGTCCATGACAATCAGCACCCCTAACCCTAAAGTGCACTACTTAAGGAGACTATGACCTCACACCTAAATAGGTCTCTTTCAGTAATCAACAAACATTTTCTCAAAATCAGAGCGTCGTTATTTCTAGTATACCCTAATTCCAACATTCTCCCACCTCACTTTCCTACCACATTCAGTCACTTACCTTATCCTACTACCACTCTTTTACCACTACAAAAATACCATACATACCTCTTAAATTCAATAACAAAAGTCTTCTAGGAGGTCCATTCCTAACTCTCTTCTAGTTTAGTGATTTAGTGTTATTATTCAATTTATAATCATTTTGTGATATCTTTTAGTCTTGTTTCATTTTCTCACATCCAATAATATTCATTTTCTCACACTTTCACACTTGGACACATTTTTCTCATAATCACACAAATAAGTGTCTTAAATTTGGGTTTATGAGTTGAACCCCACCCTTAATATATATTCGAACCATGTGGACTTTTATGCCCTATGGGGTACGTAGATGTCCTGGGCCAATCCTGATATTCGAGTCCTCTCTTTCCATTTTATGCCTTTTGTAACATCTATATCTATTTTGTGTGTCTTGAACTCCTACATATTCGGGTCTCCTTCGACATGCACGTTCGCCTTCCATAGCGATCGTGATTTGGCGAAAACTCACTTCATATGTTGATGATCAATTTTGGGTATAATCCTATAGATAATTTTTCTCCATCTTTTGCATGACACGATTCATGTGATTACCTTCTCCCTTTACTTATATTAAACACATAACGCCTTGGAGAAAAAGCAGAAAATCAACATAACCCATGAGAGACAAAAAGGGCGAAATGGGTTCCTTAAACCTTCCCATTCCATAATTTAGTCCCCGGACCCTTCGAATCTCCTTATTTCGCATGCAACGATATGATTTTGATTCCATTCTCTCTTGACGGATAAATTATTTTTCCTTCTTTGTGAAAAATAGACTACTGACTCCATTCCTTCGTGTTATCCCCTTTGATTACGAACAATTTTATGTCTAAGGCAGCCCGCGAAGATGCCAGCGTGAGTGGTGGAAAGAGGACCTCCATATCCTTGAATCACCCGTACCCGCATGGTGGGGAAGAGAGAGAGAATCCTCCAAGGTCACTTTACCTCCCGTTCTGATTTTGGGGTTGGCCCATGCCAGAGGAATCCAATCGGATGGCCACAGTGGCGACTCCACTTTTTTTTTATAGGACTAGACTCTATATTCACATGGGCGCTATTTTTTCGCTCTCCTGCTTTTCTATGTGTGTACATATGACTCCACTTGTATGTTCTCCTTCCTCCTATTCTTACTTCTTATATATATATATATATATATATGTATATATATATGTGTATATATATATATATATATATATATATATATATATATATGTATATATATATATATGTATATATATATATGTACTTCTTATCATGATATTTATTTATACCATGCTACTTTTACATGTTTTTATCACCCTCTTGTCATATACTTCACTTTTTACTCACTTATACATGTTCACCATATTCCACCTTATCCTCACTTATATATATTATCCATGCTCACTTCACGCAATCACACTCATATATAGTCTCACTTTTAGTTACATGCTCCGCAAACTACTTGTATATTATCCATTCTCAGCTTCACTAGCACACACCCTCACTTTTGTCACTGGTATATATCTCCATTCTCACTAACACATCTCACACACCACTTGAAGATCCATATAGTCTCCCTAACACACACTTCTACATTTCTCACACTTTTTTATATATACCCATGCTTTCTCACTCACACTACTCTCATGTCACTCTCCCACGTAGCACATAACTTACCCACTTGTATATTCACATGCTTCACACCCTACTATAATTCTCTGTATACTCTTAATGCTCCATGATATCTTAACTTTCCATGATCATCCCTCTTATCTCATGCAATTTGTATATTTTCGCTCATAGTGGTAGTACAACCTTTACTTAGCCTACAAAAAAATCTACATAAGAGATTAATCAACACTCATGCCTTTTCACACACGACATCACATGAGCATGAAAATATCGAAAAAAAAAATTGTCCCATACTTGTTTGGGGGGGGGGGGGGGGGGGTCACTTCATAATGGGTGTTGTCCCAATGGGGTACGTTTAACCTATGTGATATGATTCTCACCTTCCATTGGCCTCATACCTTTAACGTATATCGAACGGTTCCCCCTACATCGTACTAATTGACTGAACTCATGACGGGAGGTATATAGTAGGGAACTCAGTCACGTATGCCGAGTACATCAAATTCACTGTCACATGTACCGTCCCCTCGATGTATATTATGAGGCAATTCACGTACACTCAGTTATATCAAATGTCTTGTCCACACGTATTGATGAAGTATTTCCCTTATAGACAAGAGGTATATCATAGAAGTCATTCCAAAGGTGGAAACCATTCCACTAACCCACCAAATGCATTTACCACAAATTGGCATCTACCTTAGGACAATCATAACTAGTTTTCCGGTTAAAATGAAAAACTTTGTAGAAATTTTGCATCGCTATAATGCCTAAAGTTTTCGTGCCTTTTCACTCATTTTTAAAACAAGACCTTGTCCGTGAGTCTGGAAACATGTCAAACTATGTCTTGCCTATTGTACCCTATTTTTCCCTAGACTTAGGTCTTGTCCTGCATTTTTCTATCATTTAGGCAAACATAATACAAGTCGAACTTATAATAATAACCATACTAAGGATTTTCCTTTCTCCCCCTTTTCTAAAACAAAAAATACCAAAAACGTATCCCCCCCTTTGTTCAAATGAAAGTACCAAAAATATCCCCCTTTCCCTAAAAAATAAACCAAAATCATTTTAACCTCTCTGGTTTATCGCATACCCAGATTTTGGCCTGCCTCCCTATTGTCTTCGATTTTTCGTCAAACCACCTTGAAGCTCTACTACTTCCACTCCTGCTTCCATCAAATTTGAAATCTACCTCGGCAAGTTATTCATGGAGAATGCGGACCAAGCCTTGAATGTTCAGCCAGATCTGATGGCCATCCTAGCTCAGCTCAGTGACAAAATTGATAACCTTTACGCTGATGTCTAAGAGATGCACCAACATCAGGTCTAAACTCCTAATGCTCATGAACCCGGGATCCTCTTTCCCCATGCCATGTGTCCACCTTCATTTGAACAAATTTGAGTCCTATAGGAGTATCAACATGACCCATATGCCCCACCTACAAATGGGATACCACCCTCTGAGACATCGATTACAAATTTTGTCGAGCCAAAGATAATCCGCCAGGGCCCGTTCACCCCAAACAAGAAGTGAACTAGGTCAAGAATACAATAATATACTGTTAATGAAATTTGACCAAGTCAAGATCTTAGAAAATTATATAGACTACACCCATTGATATCCCTATCCGAAAGCCAAACGAATAGAAAAGTTCAAGATGCCACACATCAAGAAGTTTGGAGACAACAAGCCCCTGATTGTGCATCTACACATCTAGCATCGATCCATGACTTTTCTTCGGGCTTTAGAAGAGATAATGGCCCATATTTTTTTAAAAACCTTAAAAGAAGGTGCCCTTTGAGGGTTATCGTCCCTTAAGGAATCCAAAATTCATAGTTGGGGGGATGTAGCTAGGGAATTCACGGCCCAATACAAATATAATGAAGAAATAGAGGTCATGCGCAAAGACCTAGAGCTACCCATGTTGAGTCCTGGGGAATCATTCTGTAGTTTCATTGGAAGGGGAGGGAGAAAATTGCCACTATGACCGACAAGATATCAGAGGAAAAGCAAATGAATATTGTTTAGAAGAACCTCCTTCCCCATATCCGAGCATCGATGTGTGGATAGTAATACCCACACTTTAGAGCCTTTAGGGAGTCTGGTGTGGAGATTAAATAAGGGGTTGATAATCCCAAGGTGGATTATGAACCAAAAAGGTTGGCTAGAAAGTTTACACCACGGAAATATGACAAGCCAACTAATACCACAGTCTCAATAATCAATAAGATATCCTAACCTACCACATCCTGGACACCTGAAAGTCACCCCAACCCTATCAGAATGGAATATACTAAACTTTATGCCCCGCTATAAAAAGTATACCAAGCCCAACTATATTGAAACCTCACCAGGTGATTGGAGACTCGACCACTAACAATTTTTTTGTGAATCTATAAAATAACGTAAGTGCACAGACTATTATAGAATAGTGAGTGTAAGTACGAGTCGAACTGACAGAGATTTGTCAATTTTTCGTGCAAAAAATTGTGAATCTCCAACTAGACAAACTGGATGTAGAGAAGATATATAATATTAAACTAAGCTCACATGATTAAAAGGTGCAACTATGAAAGATATAATTAAGTGAGAGTGAAAACTAGGTCGTTGGATCCATTTATGACATTCAACTAATATCATGTACTAATATAAAATCGTCATTCTAGATCTTATCACTCAAATTAGACCGACTCTCGTCGTATTTAATTCAGAATATAACACAGTTAAATTCACAATAAAATTTAATGTCTCCAAATTTAGACGAATAAAATCCCTATTCACTTAGAAAGTTCACTTTTAAATTTTAAAGAATAGTCTTTAATCATAGATTATCAAAACAATCGAGTGCAAGCGTAATCCATCAAAAAGTACTCGCACTTAAAAATAAATATATGTTTTTTTTCCATACAAAGTCGAAGGTTTAAAACACACTCTCGTGTCGTTTTAAATGAATACTGAATTTTTAAAACCTTTAGCACATATAGGGAACAAAGGAGAATTTAAATCAAGCGCAATATTAATCAAACATGATAAATTTGACCTACTCATAGTAAAGAAATTCAGCTAGCACAATTGAAGACATAATAAACTTGCAAGAATGAATACTAATTTTCATTAATAAAAGAAACTAAAAAATGTTGTGCCTCGCAAATAAACTTTAGAAAATTCCTCCCAGAAAGAAACAATTCTTGCTCCTCAAATATAAATAAAACTACAAAAAAATATTGTCAACTGGCTCTCTACAATCCTCACCAAAATAATGAACCAAAGGGTCTTATTTTTAAGCTTAGGAATTATGTGATTAAGTTAGAGTGAAACTCTTTTCAATTGGTTGTATTTGATCTTGTAATTATCTCATGGAGTCATGGGATGAGCTGGACATAATTGAGAAGCTTTTTTTCTTTTATAATTAATTATCCCAAATTTTGGCACTATTCATGTCACTTTTCACAACACCAACTTCAATCAAATTTTTTACCCCCCAAACTTCAAAATCTTATTTTCGCCCGAACTTTCAAAGTTTCGAGTCTCTTGTCAACCACTTTCAAAAAAGCTATAGCAGGGCCTCAAAAGACACTCAAGCATTTTTATAAAAACATTTAGTATAGGTGTGTCAACCGTGTCATGTCGTGTCGCGACGTATTCTAATAATTTTTTCTTGTCGACTCTATTATTGTTTAAATTTTTGAGGTATCTGTAGAAATACAAAATAAAAATAATTAATTGAAATTTAGGGTCATAAATATTTAGAAAATTACCGAATTACCCCTCTTTGCATTTAGGCACCGAAATTCATAAATTGCTCATTTTAATTCAGAATTCAACCAAACTTCAAAGAGAACTTTATTTTTCCTAGACAAATATTTAAAATTTATTTTCATGCCCATAAAGGATTGAAAATTATGATTTCACCCCTTCGAGTTTCTAAAATTGTATTTTTAACTCGAATTTTATTCAAACTTGAATTTTCGTTTATTTTACGAAAATGACTCTAAAAGCTCATTATTTAAGATACAATGGGCCTAACAAGGTCTATATCTGTACATAATTCATACCAAATAATGCACTCATCACAAATCCCCTCTCTAAGAATGTCAAACATTACACAACTGCGTTTTTTACCAAATCATGGGCCATACCACTTACTAGTGTTTCCACATTAAAAGCATAATCCAAGGCCTCATAGACTGGGGATTTATCGCTCCACGAGCTAATCTTAAACCCAACACCACTCAAAACCCTCTCCCAGCACATGGATTCGGAGTGAATGCCATCTTCTTGACAAATAACCCAAAATTTGATAACTCTTCTTAGCTCGTGCTCGTAAAAGTCCCATGCATATCTAAAATCTCATAAAAACCCCTCATGGTTTTCCCATCCTTTCACCTACATCCAAGATCTTCTTTGATAAAGCTTTGTCACTTCTCACTCGAGCCTCCATTTTCGTCTGCACCTAATCAGAAGGGGGATGTATGAATTTACTTGCAGTTCCAGGCCAACTCAGGAGTTTTGGGTTGAAATTGCCCACAAAGATGACTATTTACTACGAAAGGTTCATGTGTCTATTATTGAAGCCTAAAAGGGGGATTAAGAATCAAATGAATGGTTTGTGCCTATAAAAGAGCTTAGTTTTGATGATGTCGCACAGACCATGTCAGATGTGTTTTTTGAAAAAAATGGGGATAAGCAGCATCTCCGAGTTCCTCTTAATCCTGAAACTCCAGGGTCGTCTGGTCCCTCCACTCCTTCACTTTCCCCCTAGCTGAGTGGGAAGAAATGTATGATGAAGATGATGATGAAGAGGTTGTTGAGTGCATCGACTACTATTTGGAGAAGGATATCATCTCCACATGATGGGATAATGAATTTGAAAGCTCAAATAGTGAATCAGAAGTGAGGATTTCCCCTTCTAGGGATTCCTTGGACCATGGTATAACCCCACCAATAAGAGGATGACGTCGGGGATAGAGATCTTCTTTAAATATGACAACACTTAGGACGAGGAACAGAAGAATGCGGTGGAACCTCTACCTGATGAAATTATGGAAAATGTTGAAAACTCAAAGGACAGCAACACCGATGAGTCATTCAACCTACTCACACTAGACTTGAATCTCTACATGATTTGCTAAGTGTTTGGACTGTCTGACCTATACGTAAATCTCATCACTGTTGAAGCATGTCTCCTTTAATGACATGACATTCCAGCCCAGTCTGCTCAAGTCTATCTAAACCTTACTATCCACCCTCTTTAAGAAATCCCTAAACTTGTTACTATTTCTCTTGTTTATGATATCATTATAAACGAGGCCTTTTTTTTATCAGGTTCTTAATGTTGTATTTCCTAAAAACAAAATAAATTAAGATTTTGAGTATCTTCATGTTCCTTACATTAACTTCATTGGTTTTAATCAAACCTTTGATGATAATGATTCAGTAAATGATAAATTCTTAACTGATCTCAATAAGGAAACAATAAACAACATAACAGTATTCAATTTAATGATGATGGGACTGTTGTTGTTAATCTCGGTTATAGTATCCATCTACGCGAGATTAGGATAGCTTCCACCCTAAATGAGTATGAGCGGACACAATTTGAAGAGAGTTTGAAAGAATTTGTGGACATCTTCGAATGGTCCAACGATGACATGCCCAAAATCAATCCATAAATAGCTCAACATGAGATCCACACATTCCCAGATAGGAAAAACATCAAGAAGAAATGGAAGAAGCTTTAAGAAAAATGGTCCCTCGGGGTCAAAGAAGAAGTAGTCTAACAATTGACCGTGGTCTTCATTCGCGTAGTCTATTACCCTATATGGTTTCTAAACATCACCCACATACCGAATTAGGAGGAAAAGTCCACATGCGTGTCGACTATTGGGATTTGAACAAAGCATCCCCAAAGGATTATTATCCTCTCCCCCAGATTGACATGATCATAGACAACATGACCAACCATGCTCTCAAATCATTTATTGACAATTTTGTCAGCAAGAGAAAACCTCCTTCATCATCTTTTTGGGAAATTTTTGCTAGACAGTCATGTCACTTGGGCTCAAGAATGCCGAGGCTACCTACCGAAGGGATGCCAGAACCATCCTATATGAGCTTAATAATAAATAATTTGAGGTTTATATTGATGACATAATCATGATGTCCGATACTCGGGAAGGTCACATCCCCACCCTAAGGAAATTCTTTGGCGTCACTACAGGAAAATCCTTAGATTTATGGTCAGTGAGAAAAGGATTGAAGTAGACCCCATAAAACTAAAAGACATACTTGAGACGTCACTACCCCAAACAAATAAATACGTATGACGACTCATAGAAAAGATGAAACACATCAATCGCTTCATCGGCGACCTATCCTCTCTTTCGGAACCAATTTTTAAACATCTCCGAATGGAATACACCAAAGTTTTTAATGAGGCTTGCCAAAAAGCCTTTAACCATATCAAATGATACCTCACCCAACCTCCGATGCTCATTCCTCCGTAATGAGGTCTCCCCCTCTTGTACTCGAATATTTCTAATACCACAACAAGGGATTTACTGGACGAATACATTAAGGAATCTCGTGTGCAGAGAGAGATATATTATGCTAGTCGAAAGCTAGCTTTGTATAAAATTAGCTACACTACATTAGAAAAGCCATAAGCCTCCCTCATATGAATTACGCAGAAACTAAGACATTACATTCTTGCATTCACCATCAGACTAGTATCCCGAATGGATCCCATAAAAAACCTGATAGAAAAACTTGCTCTGTAAAGATGAATGTCCCACTGGCGGATATTGCTAGCTGAGTTTGATGTTATGTATGTCATGCAAAATGCTGTGAAGTTAAGGGTCATAGCTAATTATCTCGTCGAACACCCTATGGAAGGAATCGAAGTTTAGGTTTTTGAGTTCTCGGATTAAGACATCCTTTATGCCTCTCTATATATTGTCGAGTGATAAATGTTCATTAACAAAACGGTCATAAAAGGATATGGTATTGGGATACTCCCAATCACTCTCGATGAATCTCACACCCCTTTTCCCATCAAGATTGGTTTCTTTTTCACCAAAAACCTGACAAAATACAAGGCATGCTTAATAAAACTCAAGATATCCCTAAATGATGGGGACTCTGCCCTCATTACTGGAAAAATTCACAGGAAATGGACAGTCAAAGACGAGAAGCTACTACTATTCCCTTCCCATCTAAAAGATATTTCTCCCCAATTCAAAGATGTTACCTTCCATTATCTCCCTCGCTCAAAGAATAGCCTAGTCGATGCACTAGTAAACATGGCTTCTATGGTTGGCATGCCTGAGGGCATTGTAATGGCCCCTTTTATCGTTCCGAAACAAGATGCACCAACCTAGTATTACCACATCGGGCTTGTGATTGAATATGCATACATGGAAGGATTATAGTACTATGACATTTGCTGCCTTATTAAACATGGAATCAAACAGAGGACTCCACTTTAAGGCAGAGGTCACCAAACTAGTCAGCGAGTATGGAATTCAGAGGTACAAGTTTTCTCCCTATCGACCCAAACTAACGACACAATTAAAGCTATCAATAAGATCCTCAAAATCTTTTTCAGCAGGATAGTTAAAAATTACAGATACTTGTCCGAATGGATCCCATATGGCCTATAGGGATACCGTACCTCCATCAGAACACCCACTTGGGCTACCCTTTATTTTCTGGTATACGATATAGAGGCGGTTCTCCTTGTAGAATTATAAGTTTCTCCCCTGCATGTCATGCTTGAAAGCAAGGTTAATGAGGAAGATTAGCATCAGAGCTACTACGATGAACTCTCACTCTTATATGAAAATAGACTAAAAGCTATGTACCATATAAAAGGGTATTATGTGATCATTCAATAATAAAGTCAATGACTGTGGTGTCCGAGAATGATATCTTCCCTTAAAGAAATTGTAGGACCTGTTTGGGATCCAAGAGGAAAGTTCAAACGAAATTGGAAAGGCTCCTACATTTTGATGAAAATACTACCAGGTGGAACATATATGATCATAGATATCGATGAAGAAGAAATGGCGCGTCTAGTCTACCTAGACTATCTCAAAAAGTTTTACCCTTAATCCAAACACTCATCATGATACAACTCTTATTGTAGCTCTTCTATTCTAAAAAAAACTAGGACTACATGGACCTGGTCCTCTCAAAACACCCCACTTGATGAAGATCATAAATTTTCAAAACCCAAGGAGGTACGTAAGCAGCCCATAAAACACATATGTGAGACTTTTTTTCTTTTTTGCAAAATGTTATTCATTTCTTCAGTCAAGAACATCAACCTCTCTTATTTAAAAAAACAAAAGGATTATATATGCGTTAGTGATTGGTATACATAGTTCAAATATGAAATTCATCAAACGATACAATAAAATATGCCAAAATCACCTCTCTTTTATTTAATAAGGAATATGGTTATTACATGAAGTACCAGCAATGGATGTTAAATAAACAACTCCATTCCTAACCCTCATACACCTACAATTCCCAACCATTAAACAAACTTAGTAAAAAATTTGAAAACATACCAAACACCTACATAAAACATACAAAACACCTATCCAAACACAAATTCCCCACAAACTAAAAAAATGTTTCAAAACCTTGTCCAAAAAAACAAGATGGTCCCTCCGCATCATCATTACCTACCCCTAGAGGCCCCCAGGTATCACACTCCTAACTATTGTTCCTAATTCTCTCCATTAAACGGAAGGCCTAAATAAGATTTAAGGAAACAGCAATGAAAATGATTCTAGTTAATAATGGACACTCGATAGATGAATTATTTTATGACTACTTCAAGAGGTTACGGATTTCAAAAATGGAATTAACATTATATCATCTCCATTTTCTTGGGTTTCGAGGGAAGAAGCTATTTTCTTTCGGAAGAATCGAATTAGAGGTAATAATGGGTACCTAGCCGAATTATAGGACACATGTGATTAAGCTCTTCGTTATGGACTAGAATGTATCCTCGACTTATAACATCATCATTGGCTCAGTAGGATTGAAGAAATTTAAGGTTGTTACTCCCATCTTCCACCAAGTGATGAAGTTATTAATAAACATTGGCATTGGTAAAGTCAAGGGTAAACACGCATTGGATTGAGAGTGCTTCTTTACTTTAGCCGAGAAAAGGGAGAAGATTATAACTACTTACAAGATCAAAACTCTACACACACAGGATGAGGAGAAACTAGTGAGAAGTGAGGTAGAAAAAAAGATCAAAATTTTGATCCTAGATGTTGAGCATCGAAAGGGAACTATTTAGATCCTCTCGTCTCTCAATTCAAAGATCAAGAAGGAACTATAAAATTCCTCAAGCACGTACGCAATGTGTTCTAGTGGGACCAAGATGATATGTTATACCTAGATTTTAAGTTAATTTTCCATAAGCTTATCGTCTTGAAGGAATAAGAACCTATAAATTAGAAGATAATAGTTTTTTGGAGGAAACAAATGTGTCCATATAAGTTGAGGTATAAAATCTATGAAAAGATAAGTTCATTAAAGTTATCAAGTATCCCAATGAGGTAATGGTGAAGAAGTCAAATGAGGAGTGGAGGATGTGTGAATTTTACAGATATGAACAAAGCTTATCCTAAAGACCACTACCTCTTTCCCATAATAGACTAATTAGTAAATCCTACATCTAGGCATTTGCTCATTAGTTTCATGGATGCCTACTCGGGTTATAATTAGATCTCTATGAGGTAAGGATATAGAGAGAAGACTTAGTTCATTACTATTAAAGGAAATTATTTCTACAACATTATGCCCTTTGATATAAAAAATAAGAGGGCCATGTAGTAGAAGCCTGTGAACTAATTGTTTAAGGAACAAGTCGATAATAGTGTGGAAGTGTATGTTAAGGACATGTTAATGAAGAGCAAAAGGGTTAGTGTCCATATACGGTATCTTGACTAGTCTTTCTACGTTATGAAGAAGTATATGATGAAGTTGAACCCCACGATGTGTGTGTTTGGCAATGGAGATGGATAATTTATTGGCGTCATTGATAGTAGCAGGGGATTGAGGCAAACCCCTATGAAATTAAAACCTACATTAAAATTTTATCTCAAAAGAATAAGAATGATATCCAAATGCTCATGGGCCGAGTAGCATCCCTGAACCATTTTGTGTTAAGATCCGCGGATCGATACCTCTCAATCTTTAAAATATTGAGGTAAACTTTTTAATGGAACAGATATTGAAAAGAGGAATTTAAATAACTAAAATGGTACTTGGGATTCCCGTACCTACTCTTTAGGATAATCTTAGGGGGAAGTTATCCTTGCACTAAGATGTATTTGAATAAGATATTAGTTGAAAACTTGTGAGGATTGAATCCAAAATTCAAAGGCCAATGTACTACACCAACAAGGCTTATAGAGGCACAAATATAGGGTATTAAGGGATGAAGAAACTAGTTTTGGACTTAATTGAAGCATCAAGGAAGATGACATCTTAATTTTAGGCTCACACAATTGTGTTATTTACTAATCATCCCATAAGGAAGGACATTCACAAGATCGAGCACTCTAGTAGTCGCATGGCATAATTCATCTAATTGGGAGAACGCGACATTGTCTACAAGTTGAGGACAATAATCAAGGGGCATCGAGTGGCATATTTCATTATAGAATTTATGTATGAAAAGGAGACGTTAAATAAGGAGACATGATATGAGGGAATATAAGTTATAATCTCTTTTGGGGCAAAAACTTTTTCGAGAACAGTTGGATATAATTGGAATCTAGAAAAAATAAATAAAGTATTTAAGGCTAGATTGTTAATTACCGATTTGGAAGCTTTATATTGAAATTTTATTATGTGTAACTAGCAGTGGAGTTGGTATCATTGTCTCGACTCCAGAAGAGGAAAATATTATGTATGCACTGAGGTTCAACTTTAAATCTTCTAATAACTAAGCTGAGTACGAGGTCTGGTTAAGGGGTTGGGACTAGCCTCATCCTTAAGGGCTGAACAATTGTCATTCGATAATGATTCGTAGTTGGTAATGAACCATCTCATGTGTTCATACTAGGTAAGAGAGGATAAGATGGAAAAATATTTGTGAAAAATGAGGAAGTTATTACTAAAATTCACTACAGTGTGGATGGTGTGAATACTAGGAGTAAAAATTTAAGTGCTGATGCGCTAACTCACTTAGCTTCAGTAACTCAAGCCTAGCCGAGAAGGAAAGTACCTCTAGAGATCTTCTTGCACCCATGTATTGAAGAGGAAGAGGTGAAAATCATGGAGTTCGAATTGGGTTCAACTTAGATGGACCCAATAGTATCTTATTTGTAGATAGGGAGGTCCCAGTTGATCTTAAGGAATCTAGAAGATTGTTTTATAACGAGGTAAGGTATGTCTTAGATGATGTCATGATGTTGAAGATAGGTTTTGTGTTGCCATTCATTAGGTGCGTTCTCCCCATTAGTGAAGTGTAACCTTTGATAAAACAGGTGGATGATATGTCTTATGGGAAACACGCAACATGGATACCACTGGTGAAACCAATAACAACATAGGGCTACTATTCTACCATGATGAAAGAGGGCTAAGTTGAGTATGTAAAGTAGTATGATAAGTAGGATAGGTATATGACAACCTTCGATCCATTCATCGCCCCATTAGCCTTGTGCGTAGTGGCAAATAGATTTTTAAATGTTTGCGCGACATTGATTAAACCGAATTTCGCAAGTTTATAATTAAATACTTAATTAATCGATGTCAATTTTAAACCAAATTACAACAACCCCTAAGACATGCAACTACGTGTGTGTGTGTGTGTGTGACTGTTAGACCATCATAAACACAAACAACCAACTCAAAGATTTAGGAAAAAAAACCTTTCGGGTGAAACCTTTTTATTTCACCATGTTAAATAAATCGCGAATTACACACACAATGAAATTTGCAATGATCATTCTACAGAACAATCACATAGACCGCAATATGGTGTCAGCCAGAACTGAAGCTCCAATTCAATCCAAGAATACCCATTTGCACTCCCTATCGACGTGCATTAATCTTCAGCCCAGTACTCCACTCAAGAGCACATAGATCAGTAGCAGAGATCTTCTCTACCATAGAAACTTGACACAAAGATGTGATCTTGGGTTCCAAAACAACTCACATAAACTATTAGGATCTTGTGAATTGAAAACAAAAAAAAAAGGATTAAAGCCCTAAAAGAGAAGACAAACATTTACAAATTAGTAGTTTTCGTAAAATAGTAATCTCAGGTTTTCTAAACAAAAATGAAACTGCAAAAACTATTTTATAGAAAATCTAAGGTGGCGGCTCGCTCGAACGAAAAAGCAAGCTCCCTTGAATAAGGACACGAGTCGCTCGAACGAGCTTCGTGCGAGACAGGATGTCGCTCGAACAAGCAGGTACATCGCTCGAACGAAAAAAATATAAAAATAAATTTTTATTATGTCCAGAAAATATTCCGCCTCAAAACTTCACCCCAGCACTTAGAAAATATTTTTAAAAAAATATCCCAACACTCTAAGTGAAATGCTAAAGAATTAAGACAAAACCTTTACCAAATTTATCTCGTGGAGGCTTGAATGTTGAAGTATGAATGTTATTGAATATTCTCCGACGGTTTTAGTAGCATATGACATACTTTAAAGGTAACATGTAATGTGAAATAATGTCCTTACAAACAGATCAGGTCAAACACCGACCCTAGACCAAAAGAAGATTCTATAGTATGTTTGTGGCAGGCATTCCAAATGCATTTATAATGGATCAAGGCAATTAGTTTGATAGTGACTCATTTCATGGTTATTATATCGTATCTCATATCCATCGTATACACTCTTCTCTAGGATATCCTTAATGCATCGATCAAACTGAGGTCACCAATAAAACTATTTTGGATAAAACCAAGAAGCACCTTGAGGATGAAAAAGTTGATCATACCATATTCAAGCACTGGTATTACAAATCTACTTAAACACCTAACCTCCCCCATGCAAGAGCAAAGGTTCTAAGATAAACCCTGACATCTTTTAGACCACTACCAAGTACCTAAGAAAGGACCACAGTAGTGTCATAGACCTTAAATGCTTCTTTATTCTCCTAGGACGTCCATTTTTTCCGACCTATCTTTATAACCCAGTTCAGAAACCTTAACATTAGTATCCAAACATGTTTGTTGTTCACACCGGACCTTAATCTATGGAGAAATGGTCTCTAGAGGACATCCAACCCTCAGCTCGTATTAGTATCATTATAACACACCTGTAGACTATCCTATGACAGATTAATAATGATTTCAGACCTCCTAGACATATGGATAAACTCCTATAGTTCATAGGGGGGGAAAAAAGAACATTACTTTTCCACCTACCACCACCAACCAGATCCAGTTGCATTGATGACTGATATAAGTATTACATGCACCCAGCAACTGTCTTACACAACCTTGAAATCCTTTAACCCACCCTCCTCCTCCCAACTGAAGTCGTCTGACCTCAGAGACACTATAGCAATGTTGTGCTAGTACCCTCCTTCTCTTTCAAGGCAATGCATATATTTACTGATCTAGAGAACAGTTAATGGAAGGTTCAAATTATTATACAAAAGATAAATATATAGGTTGCGCTTGTTTAAGTGTTTTGCCATTGTTCAATACACTCTCGACCCACTATTATGAACACTAAACCATATTTTGGATTTTTTTTTCATCTATATTACTTATTATATACCCTTTTGAGCCATAAAATAATACTTTAGAATCCTTAGAGAAGTCCATTGATTACTTCCCAATGTCCTCCCGGTTAATGACATAGGATATAGGGGATTCCGACTCTTTTCAACAAACCACAATAGGTATTATAGATTGTAATAACCATTTTATGATCTAATAAATAGTGAAACATCCCTTGAGAGTGGATTTATGATCCTCAACTGAGGTCCGAACCAATTTATATACTTATTTTTTACTTTGACACATTTATTCTTAACCTATTTGAGTTATTTAGGGGGGAACCTGTTGGGTTTGATGTCACACATGATTTCAATACCCACCAGTTTGGCATAATCGACGGGAGCGACAAGTTCCATTTCTTTCATATACAATCCTTACTCTTTTTAAGATGTTGACCAAAGCCTAGTTGTCCTGTCATATCAAAGACATGGATGCTCGACAGAAGTCTTCATTTACCCCCTATGGTGGATAAGCCTTTTAGATAATAACATAGTGCAACTTGAGAGAACTAAAAGCCACGGTTAGAATGAGAATATGATGAAAAACAAGTCCCTAGGTCCCCACAATGATTTGTGACTTATATCCCCATCAGGGATAGGCTATCACTCCTTAAAGATCAATCCAACGATGGTCCCGAGTAGTTAGTCCATAGGAAAAAAATATTAAGAAAATTCAATACCAATTGGGTACTTTCCCCAACCAATATAAGATACGAACTCCTAATACCATAGAACGGGATTTCCCCAATTAATATAAGATGACAACCCCTAATACCATAGAGTTGGCTCTCCAGAATACACTCTTTCCATTCTCCAAAGATGTTCAACATTATGCTTTTCCCTATAAGTGGGAAATTCCTACTAGTGAACTATTTGATGGTTTTAAAGTTCCCATACACCATTTGGAAACTTATAAATCACTCACGCTCAACCAATATGAGGTCTTGTGTAGATCCATTTTGGGTACATAAAGGGAAAGGGATAGGCCTTGGTTTGATAAGATCAAAACATAAACCATTGGAAGATTAATAGAGTTGGAAAGATCCTTTATTATCAACTTTATAAGGTATCAAAAAATGAAGGAAAATGTCACCTCCGTCCTCCACTTCAAAACAAAGACCAACGAGGCTCTTAGATATCGTGCCAACATATTAAACTAAAAGGCTCTCCAATTTGATGATATGAATAATACCATATGTGAAATGGTATGTATCTCATGCCTCATCTTAGAGGACCTATATTAGGTCTTTTTGTAAAAGACCCCCCAAATTTATGACCGAGATAGTGTAGAGAGCTCAGAAGTACATAAATGTTAAGGATGTGATCATAACATGATGCTCAGTTGCCTTCCCCATCATGAAAAGAGGAAGGTTTTCTTCTCTCTCCTTGGGGAGACCCTCGAAGTAGATGAGGCCAAGAAATGAAAGAACATAGGTAAGAAGAATGGACCTCTCGAATCAAATCATTTTACCCCCCTCACAACCACTATAGAAGAGGTTTTCACTGAAAGAGAGGCCTAGGATTTTTTACCTCAATCAAAGAGCATGAGAGCTAAAAATGACATGAGGGGTAAATGCAAGTATTGTATGTTTCACAAAAACCATGGCCACAAAACCAGCGATTGATTCAGGTTAAAAGAGGCCATCGAAGGGGTTATCAAGGGGGGTTATCTCAAGGAGTCTTTGTCTAAAGACGCGGCAATGGGCGACATAACAACAAAAATGATAAGAACAATCAGGATGTCCCTTTGATTGATGTAAATACCAGTTTCAAAGGTTTTTCCAATGGTGGAATTTTTCCCCTAGATTGAAAATCCCATCTTAGAAACATCCAAAATGAAGGGGTACAGGTTAATAATGTTTTTAACAAAAATCAAGCCCCAAAGGGTTTTTTGATGATGGTATTTCCCAAAATTGACCTCAAAAGGATCCTCACACGACGACCCTTTTGTTACAATATTAATAGTGGTAAATCCTAACATGAAAGGCCTTGATTGAAATTGGGAGTTAATCAAATATCTCATTCTTATATTATTTCAAGGCCATTGGCCTCTATACAAAGTATATGCACTCAATCACCACTCCTATGATTGGGTTAAATGGGGGACAGCCACAAATGGATCAAAAGACTAGTGCTCTACTGTATGGCATAAGTTCTTAGTGGTTGATCTCCCCTAATTATACAATGTGATCTTGGGTAGACCATCACTTAGTGATTTAGATAATTCATATCAATATGAAGGTTGGTAATGATGTTCCCAACCCCTACGGGTGGGGGAAAAGTGAATGGGGAACATGAAAAGGCCATGAAGTGTTACAACAATTTTATGAAAGAGAAGAGGCAGCCTCTTGAGACTTACCAAAGCTTTCCCGAGGTTCTAGAATGATCACGAAGAAGTTCTTAGGACCCAGTAGAACTCTTACCTCCTCTACCATAGATCCCACTAGAGAGTCTGAGACTATATTTGATGAGTGTGGATATCCGGGATCCACGGGATCATGATAAAGAGCAAAGAGGTGATCTAAAAGAGGTTATGGCCATTATTTTTATTGATGAGGAGGATCCCACTTAGGTAGTACATATTGAGGGTTGCTTGATCTCCCCTTATAGAGGAGATCAAATTATTTCTAAAAAAATCAAAATGTTATATATTGGATCCATTCAGACATGATCGGGGTAGACCTGGAGGTCATAGGCCACCATATGAGCGTGTTCAAAACTATAGGACTGTCTGATAGAAGAATAAGTCCTTTGCCTTAAAGAACAAGAATGTTTTAGTTAAGGAGGTTGATAAGATCTTGGTGTCTGACATCATCAAAAAGATAAAGTACCTAGAGTTTCTCTCCAACATGTTACTTATGATCAAAGAAAAAAAAATTGGACAATTTATATTGATTTCACTAACCTTATGAAGGTATGTACCAAGGATTGCTACCCTTTACGTCCGACTGATACTTTTGTGAAGTCAACAACGAGTCATGAACTCCTATCATTAATGGATGCATATTCTAGATATAACCAAATTAGGATGTCCATTGGTAATAGAAAAAATACCTCGTTCATTATAGAAAAAGGTATCTACAATTACAAAATTATTCCTTTCAAACTAAAAAAGGCATATGCCACTTATTGAGGGGGAGGGGGGGGGGGGGTGAACTCCATATTCAAATATCTCATTAACAAATTCATGGAGGTCTATATTGATGACATGTTGGTCAAAAGACTATAAGCTCAGACCATATGTAGAACCTTAAGCACACTTTATCCATCCTAGAAAAGAACTATATAAGACTTAACACAAAGAAATATCCTTTTGGGTTTGCTAGAGGCAAGTTTTGGGGTTTTGTTATCACCAAGCATGGCATAGAGGCCAATTCAGAAAATATTCAAGCTCAAAATAATATGAATTCCCCATGCACATTCAAATAAGTACAGAGACTAGCTGGGAAAGTTGTTTCATTCAAATGATTTGATCCAATGACATGAATAAATGATTTTATTTCTTTAAAATACTGAATAAATCCTTCCAATTGACTCTAGAGATAGATGAATCTTTCCAAATCCTAAATAAGTACTAGGGGTCTCCACCTATAATATCTCAGACCATTACTAAGGAATATTAGTACTTGAGCTTTGATGTTTCTCCAACCATTATTGGCTCAGCCTTGAACCGAAAGGAACTTTAGGCTTAAGTGCCTTGTATATTATGTCATCTGATCTCTACAAGGGGATGAAAGAAAGTATCCAAGGATGGAAAATCTCACATTCTACATCATCACACCATACATCTAATCACACACTATTATGGTAATGACTAGTGAACCCCTTTGAGAAATGCTCCACAAGATTAGTATCAGAGGGATATTTGTCAAGTGCTATGTGGAGTTGGGGGAATTTAATATCAGGTATCAACCACGGAGTGACATTATAGGTAAAACCTTGTTCGACTTCATTTCATAGTTCAGCAACCTAGGGGAGGTGGAGGGAAAAACAAAGATCCCATAGCCACAAGTATCCCATAGACAAAAGTATCAATGAAAAAGGATTTAAATTGTCCACCATTACAATAGATATATCCTATATCTACAACACGATACTTACACATAGATGACTCTTTCAATAGTTTAGGCATCAGAGATTGAATTCATTTTGTAATTCTTGAAAGAGGAGAAATTTCTTTTTTTTCTCTATTTTCAATTCAAAGCCTATAACAATGAGGTGGAGTATGAGGCCTTAGAGAAAGGCTTAGTCTTCACCATTCAATTTAAAGTAGAGAAAGTAGAAGCCATTAACGATTCTAAGCTAGTGGTTAATAAAGTCACAGAGGTCTATGAAGCCAAGAGTGGCAGAAAGGTAGATTAATTGGAAATTATGAATCCCCTTGTCTAGATAATCCAAAGTCTTAATTAGAAGGATCCCCCGATTCTAGAACTATGAGGATGGCTACCTTATAATTATGGACTCTTCATATGAGGTAGATCTAGAGAACCTAATTATAAAATTAGACTGACCAAGCATCAACCAAGTTCATATCAATACTACAAAGGTTGAATAGCTTAGATTGTTCCAATCCAATCAAGGCCTACTTCGGAGATAGAGTTTTGCCTAGGGAAATCTTCATGTCTGATGATTGCAGTTGTTAGCTTATGGATACTACACGAAGAATGTGTTAAATTCAATAATGGGTATTGATCAGCACCTCAACCATGCCTTAGTATATCAGAGGATAGTTATTTCCCTCGAGACCTCCATGAAGGTGTCTATCATCCTCACATGGGCCCAAAGACCATTAATTAAATCTAGAATGACATCAGTTGTAGATTTGTCGTGATTAAAGCTATTGTCTCTGAAAATGTAAAATAGTTTGATAACCCTACCTTTGGGGAATTTTTCTCAAACTATGGTACAAGAAAACACTACTCATATCATGGCCATCCTTAGGTTAATGGCAAAGTTATATTAACTAGCATAACCATTTTCACAGCTGGAAGAATAGGTTAGAGAAAGCCAATGGTCTGTGGGTACCAATGTATATGATGAATCGGTTTAAACTGAGGGTTAGTGATGAAGGTCATAAGAGGTCCCTTGATGAATTATAAGAAAGAAAAGAGTCTACCTTGATCATAATGGTTGCTTACAAGAAAGCAATAACCTTCTAGTTCAACAGATTCATCCACCACAATGAATTGAAGGTGGGGGGCAATCTTAAGATAGACAATCATTGCAACCAAAAATTCTAACAAAGAAAAACTAGGCCCCAAGTGGGAAGGTCCTTACCTACTCATTAGAATAGCAAGTCTAAGGTGTTATTACCTTAAAAAATTGATGGATATGAACGTTTATGCCCTTGCAATGTCGAGCATCTCAAGGAGTCCTACCAATGATGTACTTTGTCGTTGAAATGAAATAAAAAAAACTCTTTTGGATACTTATATCATCCCAATACAATGTCTAATATGAGTTATAAGTATTGAAGCCTTGTCTTTCATTTAATCCCAAGATCTCAAAACCTAACAAAAGTTATCAAGCTTCAATCCTTGGTTCCTGGTTTAATCTAAGGTCTTAAAAGACCCACCAAGAGGTTAAACACTTCAATCCTTATCTTAAAACACATTGTTTAGTTCCACGATACCTCAGACTAATGAATCATGGAGTTAGAAGGCTTTCACCCTTGGCATCTAAAGTCCCAAAGTCTTAAACGACCCAGCAAGATCTTCAAGGAATTCATCATTGTCTATAATTAACAATCAAAGGTGTCAATAACCTAAAGATACAAACAATTACAAAGGATTTCATCCTTGATTCCCTTTATAATTACTAAGATTCTAAAGACCCAAAAATAGCTATGACTTAATCCTTATATTCACTCAAAAATGTTTGTAAAGAAAATAAGACTAAACACAAATGCAAAAACCTTGGCAAACCATCTTTTTTATGCCATTTTTTTGAACAAGTCCAACTTTGAAGTATCAAATGTCTCTTTTCATAACCACGATGAAAAAGTCAAAAACTTCCATTTTCAAAATAAATTTTGGGCCTAAGTGTTAATATGCAAGACTTTGTTCAAAATTTTCTTTTAAAGTCAAAAGTGAATTGTCCCAACTCTCTAATGATTTTATCCTTCTTTACTAATGGTTCATAGGTCTAATGAGCCATTTTGGAACCTCATATTTTTAGCCCAAGGATTTCATCCTACTGGGTTATGGTTTAGAGGTCTTAGGTCACATTGTGTAACCTTAGATTCTATACTAAAAGACTTTTATACAAGTAGGATAAAATCCAAAGGCCTTACGAACAAATATGGATTTTAAATTTCAAAACTTCTAAGTCTATAGGTATTATGCCCCATGGTGGGACTTCATACTTTAAAAATTCCTAAGTTCTAAGGTCTTAGGACCCTTCATAGAACTATTTTTTTATCTTGAGGCTTTCATCTTTTGTGAAGCTTGTTTAAATGTATTAAGAACCTTTTATGGAAAAATTTTAAAATACAAAAACTCTCACTTTCAAATACAATTATGAATGTTAGCTCTTAGGAGCCCTAATGGATCTACTTTTTTACTTTCACTCCTAAAACTAATTGGGGGATTAAATGTTTATGTATAAAAACTTTAGGGTTTTCAATCATCAGAATAACAAGTTCAAAAGCTTTATGGTCTTAAGCTCTAATGACCCATATAAGAGCCTGAGTCTTCACTTCAGGAGTTGTGCAATTATATAATAAAGGTCAATGGGCCCTCCATTCTACTCCAATAATATTGTTCCCCATAGTATTTGCTTTAATAATAAATCTTAGGGGACTTAAGGGGATTAATACTAACATGGCATACCTCAGATAGATAAAATAACTCAATACATTCCTTGGAAAAGCAAAAGTAAAGAAATAAAAAAGAAAGAAGAAGTGCAAAAGTCAAGATTTCAAAAACCAAAGTCGTCATTGATAAAAAAGATTTTTGGGGGTTACATAGAATGGCCCATGGCCAGAGAAAGACAACAAAAATACATAAAATGTCTTTCTAAGGATTATAATAAATGGTGTTTTCTTTCGTAAGATATTCAATTTACTCCTCTTTAAGGCTTCACATAAGCTACGGAGTGGGGGATTATTTTGGAACCTCTTCTTCTTATTCTATGGTAAGAGAGGCAAATGATTCAATGGCATCGCCACTAATTCTACCCCTAACTATCATAGCTCTCATAAAAATATTAAGCGGCTTCAACGAATAGTCCAAAGATGTCCACCCCAGGGAATATCTTCTGAAACATGGATTTGTAAAACTTAAACCCTGAGTCATGCGTTTGAAAGAATATTTTATATGACCTAGAGATAAGGTACACATCCAGGTTAATCTTCATAGTGGCGTGGATCGTTACCTAAAGATTAGTGTGCCTCAAAAAAATCTCAGATACTTCTTCTATAACTCCTATCGATTAGACGATAATGTGTGCTTCAAGACATTAACATCATTGACATTCTGTTTCAAGAGCTTCATCTCCTTACCAACATGAAGATGTTTATCGGTGGCACCTTGAATCTCAAGGGTTTGGTCTTTAAGTGCCTCCCACACAATGCTATGCATAATCTGAAGTAAAGAATGGGCTTCCTCAACCTTGACCAAATATTTTTGAGGAGTCACAAGAAGGGAGGGACTATCCCTGAGGGTATTCTCATTAAGAAGTCGATCCACCTCAAAAATATGGATCTATGGCTACAACCCCACTCACCTTTTCTCTTAGGAAGACACCTTCAACAATTAGCTATTGATCGTTTGATTCAACTCCATCTAGGTCAGATCACATTTTCAAGAAATATATAGAGCCTTGCTCTACCCTCGTCGACCCTTAATGACGTTAATCATAAGGCCCTCTATTAAGTGTTCAGCCTGTAAAAGGTAAGTATATATGAGAACTACGCATATAGAAAAAGCCACCAAGGAAAAGAAAAAGAAATATAAAAATACCTTTCCCAAACCTGAACAAGTCCCGAGAACTAGTTGGGGTCCCCCAAACCTTCATTATGGACACCATATCGGAGCAGTCGATCTTATTTATTGAGTATAGAACCTCTAAAACTGAAGAATAGGAATTCATATCTTCTTCAGAAGGATCTTTGTAATATTTTGTTAATCTAAAGGTTTCCAACTCCTCTGTATCTCAGGCATCCAACCCCTTAGGCTAGCTAACGGCCTCACCCAACCCTTTTTGGAGAAACACCATCACCTCATTCCCCTTTGAAAGGGCATCAACAGTTGTTTCCTTAAATTATGAGAGCATGGTCCTGAAGTCCCATGGAATGGAAGGATCCCTCTAGCTATACCTAAAGGTATCACATGTCCCTAAAATGATTGTGTGGACATCCCCAATCCTCATGGTGGGCGGGCGGAGTGAGGATCCTAGGTCCCGCGCGTCCCTCTCGGGAGCGCTTCGGCCGGCGTCATTGGGTGAGGTGAAAAATGTAGAGAGATGGAATCTCCAGTCGATTTTACTCAAAACAGACAAAAGAATGGGATCAATACCGAAGGAAAACATCCAAGGACATACTGAAACATATAAAAACAAAATGATTCAAAAAGGGTCCAGAGACTAAGTTACGAAATGGGAAGGTGTTAGGCACCCATTCCGCCCTTACGGTCTCTCATGGGTTTTTGTTGTTTTCCTTTATTTTCCCCGTGATATGTGTGCATGTGTATATTTAGTGGAGATAGGAGTCATCGACTTGTACCATCGAAGGGGTAAAGCGAGTTATCCGTCGGAATGTAAAAATAATGTTAGAAAATAGGATTTACGCGGTTATCCTTACGTTGATCGTTACGATGGAACGACAACTCATGTGGAATAATATGCCACTAAGAACAAATATATTTATATATAAATATATGTAATATAAGAGAGTGGAGTTTAGAGGAAAAAAGAAAATGAGAGAAAAAGTAAAAACAAAGGACTCGAGTCTCGGGTTTTACCCCGAGATGCCTACGTAGCCTATAGAGGCATGAAAGTCCACGTAGTTCGTATTCAAATTGAGGGGTGGGGTTTATCCCATAAATCCAATCAGGGGATTCTCTTATTTGTGTGTGTGCATGTGTAGAAAAAGTTTTTTTGTTGTGAGAAAAGTGTAAGAAAGGTGTGAGAATTCCCGTTTGGAATTTATGAGCAAACCCTTTTTTTCTTATTTTTTGGGTTTTTGCTTATATGAAATAAGAGATGTGCAATAATACTAAATAAAAAATATATTAGGATATGTGAGATGAGAGAATAAAAGTGTTAAGTAATAAAACAAGTTAATGCGAATTAATGGGAATTTAAGGAGAGAACTGAGAAAATTGGACCTTCTTGAAGATCTTGAGCTAGATCTTGAATGTTGGAGAGCAGCCCTTGCACTTAGATGATGATTGAGGGTAGTGAATTCACCAAGTTTGATGAAAAGGATGATGAAAAGTAAAGGTTGGAAAGGGATTTGGAGGTTGAAATCACGCTGACTTCGAGAGTGGTTTTCTGAATTTATTGAGAGTGATATCTATTAGATTTGGGCTCTCTTACAATGAGGGAAGGGCCTCCTTTTTATAGGACCATGGCTTTGATGATGGGCATAGCCCTGTTCCTTCCAATCGACATGTGTGTTTAGGCACACTGCCGATAGGCAGGGTCTGAGACCTGCCGTTTGGCAGTGTCTTTCAGGCCTTTCCAGAAAATCGACCGCAGAGCGTGAACCGTTGATCCGAATTGTGCACGGGGTGAACCATGGGAAAGGTAATTCAGAGACCTTCAAAATTCATTTGGGTCGCTCCCGAGTTTGAGTGTTTACTTTGAACAAATGTGGATCGAAAGCACTCATCGGTCCTTTGGATGGGGGATCGTCAGACGCAAATGGATCGTTCGTTCGCATGGTAAGTCACAATCGTGCATGGGGCGGACCGTTGGAAAGGGTTTTTTAATGCACTTTGAAGATTCATTCAGTGTAGGTCGAGATGAAGAGTTGACCTAGGTCAAACGGAGCTCGGGAGTGCCTAATGTCTTCTAGGTCAGGTTTCGAGAGAAAATGGGTCGTTCGTCTGGATGGTAAGCCAGAATTGCACACAGGATGGACTATTGGAAAGGGGATTCAGGGCCCTTTGAAGATTCATTCAGTCTTGGTCGAGCTGAAGAGTTTGAATTTTGGTCAAACGGAGCCTGGGAGTGCCCGATGGCTTCTAAGTCAGTATTCGGGGTATGACCAGGGTTTGTAGTGACAAAGGGAGGTGTTAGGGACCTAAGGAGAGTTTAGGGGTAACATAATGGGGTGTCTATAGAGCCTGTACATGGGTGAGTTCAGAACAAATGATAGTTGTCAAATAGACACCACATGATGCTTTTGAGGGAGGATGACAAATTCAGAGGGTCGAGGCCGATTCTCAGGACCTAAGGGAGCGAGGATGATCGATTCAAAGGGTCGAGGCCAATTCTGAGGACCTAAAGGGGGAATACTAGGGATGCCAAATTCTGCAGGTCGAAGCCAATTATAAGGGTTTGAAGATGAGGGTGACCTATTCTGCGGGTCGAAGCCAATTCTGAGGGCTTGAGGATGAGATGACCAATTTTATGAGTCGAAGCCAATCTTGCAGGCTTAAGTAGAGATGGCCAATTCTGTGGGTCAAAGCCTATTCTGAGGGCTTGAAGATGAGATGACCAATTCTGCGGGTCGAAGCCAATTCTGAGGGCTTGAATAGAGATGATCAATTCTGCAGGTGAAAGCAAATTATGTGGGCTTAAGGTAAGATGACCAATTCTGTGGGTCGAAGCCAATTTTGCGGGCTTAAGTAGAGATGACCAATTATGTGGGTCGAAGCCAATTCTGCGGGCTTAAGTAGAGCTGACCAATTCTGTGGGTTGAAACTAATTTTGCGTGCTTAAGTAGAGATGACCAATTCTGCGGGTCGAAGCCAATTCTGTGGGCTTAAGTAGAGAGACTAATTCTCCGGGTTGAATCCAATTATGAGAGCTAAATTAGAGATGACCAATTTTGCGGGTCGATGCCAATTTTGCGAGCTTAAGTAGAGATGACCATTTTTACAGGTTGAAGCCAATTATGCGGGCTTAAGGTGAGATGAGCAATTCTGTGGGTCGAAGCCAATTCTGTGGGCTTAATTAGAGATGACTAATTCTGCGAGCTTAAGTAGAGATGACCAATTCTACAGGTCGAAGCTAATTCTGTGGGCTTAAGTAGAGATGAACAATTCTACGAGTCGAAGCCTATTTTGCGGGCTTAAGGTGAAATGACCAATTCTGCAGGTCGAAGCCAATTCAGTGGGCTTAAGGTGAGATAACCAATTCTGCGGGTCGAAGCTAATTTTGCGGGCTTAAGGATGAGATGACCAATTCTGCGGGTCGAATCCGATTCTGCGGGCTTAAGGTGAGATGATCAATTCTGCGGGTCGAAGCCAATTCTGCGGGCTTAAGTAGAGATTACCAATTATGCGGGTCGAAGCCAACTCTGCGGGCTTAAGTAGAGATGACCAATTCTGTAGGTCGAAGCCAATTCAGCAGGCTTAAGTAGAGATAACCAATTCTGCGGGTCGAAGCCAATTCTGCGGGCTTAAGGTGAGATTACCAATTATGCAGGCTTAAGTAGAGATGACAAATTCTGCGGGTCGAAGCTAATTCTGCGGGCGTAAGGTGAGATGACCAATTCAGCGGGTCGAAGCCAATTCTTTGAGCTTAAGGACAAGATGACCAATTCTGCGGGTCAAAGACAATTCTGCGGGCTTAAGGATGAGATGACCTCGGGGAACTCTATTGGGGAAATTACCTCGTGACTTTGATTTGAGCTGGGGAGATAAATGCTGGGGAAATCCTCGAATCTTCCAGAGATTTTTCCATGTAATGGCCAATTTGATGCTGTAAATTCCACTAGGGAAGTGATTAGGTGGTCCATGAATTGAACATAATTCTCGGGGAGGTCGGAGACCTTTGGGGTATGGGAGGTGTTCCCTAGAGATCCCCCGGGGGTTTCACCGGGAGGAGAATCACCTGAATTTTAAGCGTATTGCTAGGGAAATAGGGATTCCTCTTGAGGGAGTGCGAAATTTTCTTGGTGAGAATGTTGTAAATACTTCCTGGGATTTTTAGGAATTTTCTGAGAATTTTTTAGGGCTTTCTGGTATTTTTTGGGAATTTTTGTAAAAAAATTTTAGGGGGGTGTCTGTCGACATTGTACAGAGGGTGTCATTCGATAGTGGAATGGACTTTTTGGCTGCCTCGGGAATGTAAGGGGTCAGTGCCGATCGGTGGGTGGGTGGTTAATGCCGATTGAAGTGACCCTTGGCATCCTATATAAAGGGGCGAATTCCCTTCATTTTTCATAGCTTCTCGCTTTCTTTCTTTTTGTGATTTTCGTCTATAAATTGTTCTAGCATTTCAATCTTTAAGAAATGGTTGCCTTTATGAGAACTGTAGCGCATGGGGATGGTTGACTGTCGATGACTGGGCGAACGTGGAGTGGAGGTCCAGGGAGCCTCTTGCTTTGGGGAGTGAGAACTCCTTTGATTCATTCGAGCCGATTGCGGATGAGCGGACCTTGTCGCAAGATTCGTCGCGTCATTGTTCCTCGAGGGTGGTGAGCCCCAGTGGTTATGTAAGTAACCTAACTTTTGGCATTCTTCTCTTTGGTGATTTTTTTCTTTTCTTCTCGAATTTTGATAAGGTTTCATCTTTTGACAGTTTGACATCTCTTTGAAGAACATGCGTTCCCACGAGATGACGTGGCTTAAGGACGTTTGGGAGAAGCTTCCACCTTGGTGCGTTAGGTGGTATCCTCAGCGGGTTTAGGGAGGTTGGCGTCTGCGCTGGATGAGATGCCTCGTTCTACAACGATCTCATGCTCTCTTGGGGAGAGATGGTGGGATACTACCCACACATTCCATTTCGGTTTTGGGGATATGACCGTGACTCCCATAGACATGCAGTAGCTGCTGGGGCTGGATTATGACGGAGAGAAGATAAAGGTGGATCGCACCCTACGGGTCAGGCCAGAGGTGGTGTTTGCGATGCTTGGTGACGTAGGGAGGATAGTGTCTGGGGATTCTATTTGGTTGTCATTGATGAATGATGTTTTGCTGAGTACGGAGGTTGATGTGGAGGACGGGATGCAGATGAGGAAGATGGCCCGGTTGTTCATATTGCTGGTGCTAGGAGGTTTTATGGTGGCGTCGAGTGGTGATATCGTCCACTTGTTGTTCTTACCGTATTTGAGGATGTTTTTGAACATCCCTCTCTATGATTAGGGGAGCCTGACTTTGGCGACCCTCTATTTTTCTTTGGATGCATTCAGTCGGTGCTGTCGGAAAACTTTTACTGGAGCCACATACTCCTCGAGGTATCCTTTAATTTTGCACATTTTTCATTCATGGATTCACATTTTCCTTATGTGTATCTTTTTGATTGTGAATTCCTGTCTTTGGAAGACGTGGTTCTATGAGGCGATTGGATGCAATACCCAACTGATCTGTTTGAAGGACGAGACTGTTGGGGACTTTTGCCAATTGTATCAATGGTGTAAGGCCAATCGGAAGTCGAATGGATATCTTTCTTTGGAGGCAGTGCGTTAGGTCTTGAATGGTGGTGCCACCTGCACAGCCTACTATATCTATGAGGCAGGAGCGACTGTTGCCGGAGGATGCGAGGATAGCGGTGATGATCGATGAGTCCTACTTGTTGTACACTGATACGGTCATGCTGTATGACTATATGGACTTTGTGAGGAGCTGGTTGATGGCGCCCAGCATATATGATGCCTTGCCCTTCCTTCCTGCGGGTTCGAGTCAGGAGGTAGGTTCTTCCCACAGGGGCGGCAGTTCGTCAGCATCTGTAGCGACGACGACTTTGGAGGTTCCTTTTGTGCGGTTTCACACTCCTTCATATAACATTTGGCAGGCCGATGAAGGGATGGTGCCTATGCTGCATCGTCCTCATGCGATGGATCCGTAGGAGCTGGGTTTGACAGAGGAGGTCTTTCATCTTGCGGTATACCTTCTTCCTCTTTTTGGTTCCTTTTCTTTTTTGATCCCTCTTTTGATACTAATGTTGCCTTTTACTTGCAGCAAGTTCGGATTTCAACCATTTGGCTGAGGGACATTAGAGACTGGATATCTTCGGTGACTGCCCACATTTGGGATGCGGTCTCGGTTCATTCTTTCTTGGTGCTGTCTGCTTCATTCGGGGAGTACTCTAGCTCGGGTAGCGGTGGTGCATCGTCTCACCATAGGGTAAAGAGAGCGCAGTGCAAGGGTGGAAGCTCTTAGAGAGAGGGGTGAAGGGTAGGATAAAGAGAGAGAATGTGGGTTCGGGTTGAGTCCCGTTGTTTTTGCTTTTCTTTATTTCCTACAAAATTTGATGTAACACACAAGAAAAACATATATGTGCAATGGTGTTTTTTATTATCTTTTGTTAATGATGAATGAATGCATGTGCATGAACTTTTTACTTTGCTGCTGAGACCGTAAAAAGAGATATTTTTTGGATTTTGGAGGAAAGTTTTAAAAAAGAGAAATTATATAGAGGTGGAAGAGGATTTTTGAAATTCTATTGAGAATGTCAATTTATTTTTTATTTACCTTCTGATTTTGACAAAAGAGGAAAAATTGAAATTTCCATAAATAGGGGGTTGCCGATCGGCAAGACTCTCGTCCTGCTTATCGACAGTCAAGTCCAGTCCCATCAATTCAAAGCTTTGGTTAGTGCCCTCTTCAGTCTCTTATATTTTGTGAGGAGTATTTTATCCGATTTCTGCAGGGGTCATGTCTTTTGTGAGGGTTCTCAAGTATAAAAAGGGGTAAAGGGTGGAGTGTTTTCATCACACCTTCACACTCTTATTTGCTTACTATCTCCAGTCTTTCAAGATGGTTCTCCCTGGTAGCATTGACTTTGCTAACTACCTCGAAGCCTTGGAAGCGATGTGCTCTTATAATGTCGACTACGATGCTTTGAACAGGCATCGAGTCTCTTTGTGGCGTAATTGGCCAATTGAGTGGAACATGCTGACGGCGGTAGTACAATTTTGGTACCTCGAAGACCATGTATTCACTTATGGTTGGATGAAGTTTGTCCTACCTATGAGGAATTTTCT
Organism: Sambucus nigra; assembly: GCA_949130495.1. Lineage (NCBI taxonomy): Eukaryota > Viridiplantae > Streptophyta > Magnoliopsida > Dipsacales > Adoxaceae > Sambucus > Sambucus nigra. Next base: position 119,806,535 of record OX422222.1, on the reverse strand, counting down.
TCCATGCTGGGGATAAATCCCAGTGTTGTTGTGGCTTTACCCAAATTTTCTCGTTCTCCCAGGGATTTGCTGGTCGGGCTTCTTCGGCAGTGATATTGGTAAAGACCTTGAGTGGCCTGGATGCCTGGAGAGAAAGTCGTTCTGACTTCCTAAGGGGTATCCCCATAATGTTGTTCATGTGGTTGTCTGAGAGGCTCCGCCTGGTGACTCCTCCGGAATACCCTTTGTCAATTGTACCAACTTCTTTTTGCGCTATTTTATTAGCATTGGTTTGGACATCGAGAGTTGGTAGAACTAGTTTGTGGAGCACGGGGCTCTAAATATGTGATGGTCAGTGCCTTGGTGGGGACAGTTGCTGCCTATTCTGGAGCTGGGAGAATACCCGTATGTCCGGCTGGTTGGTCTCAGGCAGACCTCTTTCTATTTCTCTTAGTATCTTCTGCGTCAATTTGGCTGGGAGTAGGTCGTGCCACCTTGGACACTGGACTTCTTTTCGATAGAAGATTTAACTGAGCATCTGCGCATGCGTCTTGGCTCTTTGTGGGAGAATCGACATCCGTCGATCCGTCCCTCTCAGTCTGTTGGGAAAGTTTGTCATATTCCTGGGGATTATATGAAGTGGTTATCGAGAAGGGTGGTCAGAATATTGGCAGTGTAGAACGGATAAATGTGGCTTGTCTTATTTAATACGATGGAAGGAGGTGTTGTAGTTTTTTCAAAGCTGGTTCAGGCTTATCAGTCCATGGAGCGCCTGTGGCACTCTGTTCAGGTAGGGGAAGCTTGGGGACCCGAGGATGCAGATGATGATGATGGAGCGGGCTTCTCTGGTAGTTGCGGATAGGACACTTGGAGAGTTTATAATGGGGAATAAATGTGGGGATTTTATTTTGGCTTTTTTAGGAATGTAGGGGGAAGGGAGTTTATCCGTTCCTTTTTCCCATATAATTTTGATCGTAATTTCTTATTAGTGAAATAAAAAAGTTTTTGACAATCTAGTTGTGCCTTTTGATGAGTTTTGTATTTTTGAACTATATTTACCGATTGCTAAGGCATACATAATCCTTTTGTTCAAGTGTATGTTAGAATGGACTGTCATTCTCGGAGATAAGAATATATTAGTAATTTGTGAAAAAGAAAGGGCCGGGCTCATGTAAGGCATATGAGCTGCCTACGTACCTCTGGAGTCTTTGAAAAGTTTTAATTTGTTTGAAAATGTTTTTTTGCAGAGGATCAGGCCCACGTAGTTTTGGGTAGAAGGAAATGAAGAGATCTTTTTTTATTTTTTTTATTTTTTTTAAAGAATGGAAAGGAAATAAGAAGAGTCATAGCTCACTGAGATTTTGAACTAGGGGTAGAACTTCTTGAGATTGTCCAGGTTGACTGGACGAGCCATCTCTTCCCCATCTAAGTCGGTGAGCATGGCGGCACCGCCGGACAAGATCTTCTTGACAATGTAGGGGCCGCTCCAATTGGGCTTAAATTTCCCTCTAGGGTTCCAAATGGGTTGTATGATTTCCTTGAGGGCTAGGTCCCCTTCTCATACACTATGGTCCTTTATAATTTGTTGAATGAATGCGCTATTCGACGATGGTACCCTTGTATGTGATATTGAACTTTCAATCTCCTTTCATCTAGGAGGGGCACCTCGTCAAGACGGATTTGGCACCAGTCTTTTTCACTGACCTTGCTCTCAAGCATGATTCACAATGAGGGTATTTGTAGCTCCACGGGTAGGACTGCTTCCATGCCGTAGACTATAGAGTAAGGGGTAGCCCAAGTAGAGGTTCAAATTGAGGTTCGGTATCCCCAGAGGGCGTACGGGATCCGGTCGGCCCAATCTCGATAGTTTTTTATCATCTTGCTAATGATGTCATTGAGGTTCTTGTTGGCGGCTTCAAGTACACCGTTGGTCTAAGGTCGGTAGGGAGCAGATTTGTTTCTTTGAATACCATATTCATTAACCACCTCTGTGCCTTCTTCCTTGAAATGCAAACTATCATCAGATACTAGCTCGTGCGGGACCCCATACCGACAGATGATGTTTTTGTTGATGAATTTGGCCACTTTCTTAGCGTTCAACATTGCGTATGACTCAGCTTCGACCCATTTGGTGAAGTAATCAATAAAAACTAGGATGAACTAATGTCCGTTGGAAGCCTTCAGTGTAACCTTCCCTATAATGTCGATGCTCCAGGTGGAGAACGACCAGGGGGAGGTTTTATTGTATAATTCACGTGGAGGCAGATGTTGAAGATTGGAGAACTGTTGGCATTTGAGCCATCTTCGGACATAGGCGGTGCAATCCTAGGTTATGGTTGTCTAGTAGTAGCCTTCTCGGATGATCTTTTTGGAAAGCATGTGACCGTTCATGTGGGGTCTGCATCCCCACTATCGATCTTCTGCATTATCTTTTCAATGTCAGCCCCTACGATACAGTGCATATGAGTTCCATCGAAGTAACTTATGAGTAGTGGTTTATGACATATGATGTACTGGGCAGCCAGTCTTCGAAGGATTATTCGATCTTTTTTGTTGGAACCCTCTAGATACCTACCATGCTTGAGGAGGTGACAGATATCATAGCACCCGCAATTGGCTAGCTCGGGATCTTCTGTGGTGACGAGCTCAATGTGGTAGCAGTGGGTTAGTTTGTCTTGCTCTTGAACAAGGAAGGGTGCCTTTGTTATTCCTTTGGGCATGCCGACCATAGATGCCAAGGTAGCAAGGGAGTCGGCTAGGTTATTCTTAGCTCAAGGTATGTAATGGAAGGTAATGTCTTGGAATTGGGAGGCTAGCTCTTCTAAGTGGGGATGGAAGGGTTGGAGCTTCTCGTCCTTAACTCTCCATTTTCTGAGCACTTGACCGATTATGAGGGTGGAATCCCCGTAGACGTCTAGGCATTGAATACCTTTCTTAAGAGCAACCTTGAGTCCTACCGTGCATGCCTCATATTCATCCATGTTGTTGGTGCAAGGGAAATCCAATTTGATGGAGATGGGAGTGTGGGAGTCATCTGGGGCGATCATAAGTATCCTAATGCCATATCCCTTTTTGTTGGCAGCGCCGTTGAAGAACATTTTCCACCGGAGATTGTCCTGGGTAGTGCATAGGATATTTTCATCTGAGCATTCAGAGATCCATACATAGACTTCATCCATTGGGTAATTAGCTAGGTAGTTATAGATGGATCTTACTTTCATGGCTTTCTGCATGATGTACGTGATATCAAACTTGGCTAGGAGCATCAACCATTGGGCCATTCTAGTGGATAAGGCGGGTTTCTCAAGCAGATATTTGATGGTGTCCATTTGTGATACAAGTTTAATGGGGAAGGCGAGCATGTAGTGCCATAACTTTTAGGTGACCCAGATAAGCGCGACACATGCCTTTTCCAAAGCACTGTAGTTGACTTCGTATCCAGCCAATTTTCGACTGGCGTACTAGATGGCTCTTTCTTTGCTATAATATTTAAGGTATTGGGCTAGCAAATCCCCAGCTGCAATGTCGGTTATGGTTAGGTATAGGATCAAGGGGAGACCAGGATATGGTGGCATAAGTATCGGAGGTTAGGTCAGATATTATTTGATTCAGTCAAAAGCTTCTTGGCATGCCTCATTACAAACCTTAGTTGAATCCTTTCGGAGGAGTTTGAAGATAGGTTTGTAGATGGAGGTTAACTAGGTGATGAACCGACTGATGTATTGCAATTTTCCAAGGAAACCTCAGACTTTTTTCTCATGTATGGCTTTCATCTTGGCAGGACCTTCTTCTATCCCTTTCTCACTGACCATGAATCCCAAGAGTTTTCCCTTTGTAACTCCGAAGATGCATTTCTACATATTGAGTTTCATCTGATACAGTTGCAGTCGTTCAAAGAACTTTCGAAGAGCGTGAACATTACCTTCTCTAGTTTTGCAATTGGTAATCATATCATCCACATAGAACTCAACGTTTTTATGAATCAGATCATGAAGGATGGTTGTGGCATCCCTCTAGTAGGTAACCCCAGCATTTTTGAGGCCAAATGGCCTAATAGTTTAACAAAAGGTTCCCCATGGGGTGATGAACACGGTCTTTTCTTGATGGTCTGGTTCCATTTTGATTTGGTTGTATCCGATAAAACCATCGACGAATGATTTAAGAGCATGTCTGGTTGTGTTATCTAGGATCATGCCGATATTAGGTAACGGATAATCATCCTTTGGAGAGGCTTTGTTCATGTCTCGGTAGTCTACACACATTCGAACCTTCCTTCCTGATTTTGGAACAGACACTATGTTGGCTAGCTATGTGGGATATTCGATCACATGAATCAAGCCTACGTTAAACTATTTTACCACCTCTTCTTTGATCTTGAGCGACCATTCGGTGTGGAGCTTTCTCAACTTTTGTTTAACCGACTTGTAATCTGGGAGAGTGGGAATCTCATGCTGAGCTATTTCAGGATCAATGTCGGGCATATCTTCATAAGACCATGCGAAGACATCCAAGAATTACTTTAGCAATTCTTCGAGTTGTGCACGCTCATGATCGTCGAGGGTAGCTCCTATCCTAATCTCATGCTGTTAGCTACTAGAACCGAAGTTAATAACAATAGTATATTCTTCATTAACTTGAACGCGGTTATGTTGTTTATTATTAACCTTATTTAAATCAGTTAAGAATTCTTCATTTGCAAAATCATCATCATCAAAGGTTTGATTAGAATCCAAACAGTTAATGTAAGGCACATCAAGATACTCAAAATCTTCATTTATTTCATTAATAGGAAAAATAACATTGAGAACCTCATCAAAGGAGGACTCGATTACATTTGAACAAGGATAGACAACAGAAGAGGAAATGAGGTAAACATTAGGGTTAGGTGGGATTTCAACAGGTAGAACTGGCACAACATGCCAGTTGAGGAGAGGTGTATGATCAGCTTTAATCAGTTAGGATGGAGATCTAGTGCCTGAGTGAACCATGCAGAGTGTCATCCCCAGTGTCTGTAAGTTGAAGGAATCTTAGGAGTCAGTTTCCTCAGTCTCCTCAGTATCTTTGATGAGTGGTAATACATGGTGTTAGGAACTCTCGTCCTATGGGTAGCTTTCTTGGAAAAAGATCCCCTCCAGGCTTCATCTTCTTGCCTGTATGGTCATACCATGGTTCTGGAAAGTTGTAAAAGGGGAAGTATTCACCCTCTTTGATGAATCCTCCATTCAAGGAGTCACCTGGGATATTCTGGATGCAGTCTAGTCCTCTCTTTGGTCGAGACTGGCGGATCATTATGAGCTCTTATTCTGATGGTTGATGGCCTAAACCACAAGGAGGGAAAGCTTTCTTCAGTTAAATAGGCTCGAGTATCCCCTGTTGTCTTTGTCCTAGCCCTAGACTGGGCATGAAGTGCATGTTTCTGAACATCTGAATCACATTGACGTTTCCATGAGGGTCGTATTCTGGACAAACCCTTTCTTTGAAGTCGTCCCCTACCGGGAGTAGAAGTGGTTCAACACGGAATCCTAATAGGAGCATATCAGTTGACCCGTGCTGTATCTCGAGGATTAGACTGTTAGTACTTGCACTCTCGGTATTGTCGCCATTGCCCAAGATGGTGATGACTCGTCCATCGGTGAATAATTTTAATTTCTCATGGATTGAGGAATACACGCCCTTGATACTGTGAAGCCAAGGTTGTCCTAGCAACAGATTGAAACAAGCTGGGATGTCAATAACTTGGAATTTGACGATAGGTTTTATAGGTCCAACCCCTATTACAAGATTTATAGATCCCATCACCTCTCGACGGGTATTATTGTAGGCACGTACAATAGTGGAGGTCGGCGTGAGGTCTCTTTCTTTTAGTCTTAGACATTTGAAAGTTCTCAGTGGTCATACATTCAAAGCAGATCCATTATGAACAAGAGAGAGTGGTATAACCTTCCCCATACCTTTGATGGAGATGTTGAGTGCATGATTGTGGTTTTACCCAATCTTGGGGATTTCTTCTTCGGAAAAGGATAGAATTCAGGTAGAGGTCAAGGATCCGACCAAATTTACCGCTTCTTCTGGTGTGGTAGAATGAGGAACTGTGGGTCCAGTGAGAAACTTAATCAAAGCATTTTTATGCAGCTGAGAGGACATGAAAAGCCCCCATAGAGTGATCTTAGCGTGAGTTTTCTTCAGTTGGTCAAGGATCTTAATCTCCTCGAGGGTCATTTCTGGCATAGGAAGATTTTCAACACCCTTCCCTTTGTCATTGGCTGATAGTGAGATTGGCATCGGGTAATGCTTCCCTGATTTGATCATGTGATTTACTGAATAAATGAAGAACATGAATCCTGTTTACTCGTCAACCTCGGTTTGTTCAGCTACCTTATTCATTTCTCCGAGGAGTTCCTCAAATGATATCATTCCACACATGTCGGCTACCGGTCCAGTTTTCTCTGAAGCCTGTTCTTCATTTGAGTCCTCGAACTCTTCCCCCCATCCGATGGAAACCATTATGTCTTTCCACGTGAAATCGATGCATTCTACAACTTCAACAGCTTCTTCATACAGGTCTTCCAATTCTGTGGGGATATGTGAGGGTGAAGGGACCAGGTGCCCTTGTAGCTTCAGAGCATCAAGTAACTCAGTCATGTGGAAAATATCGTTGGTTCGCCTAACTATCTCTGCCATAACCTGGACAACATCATCTAAGCTGACTTCGTCGATCGGTACTACCCAACTGTCTGACTCTCAAGCCCATTTTCGTGTTTCCAAGAACAGCGTACTGAACCTTTGGCAATCAATGATCATCTGTGAGGGAAATTTCAGCCCAAAATCAAGGAGCTGGTTTAACACTTCTGATAATTCCATACTTCCATTTTCGGAATGGGTACAAATGGTGATGCATGCTCTGGTAAGGAGTGACAGTGCCTGATCAGCGAGGCTAGGAGGGTGTAGGAGGAAATATGGGAAAATTTGGAGAGGTTTAGGAGAGTATATGGGTGTGATTTGAGTTAAGAGATCTAATTCTGGGTTCTCTTCTAAAAATATGGCATTCGTATGATTTAGGAATGGGTTGTGAGTAGTGTTTGACTTAGGATTGGCTGGTGGGGCGATGGTACCCCGATCAATTAGACCTTGGATTACGTTTCGAAGCTGGAAGCGTTGGTTAGTGGTATGGCTAGCAGTTTGGTGAAAGGCGCAATGAGCATCTGCCTCGAAGTTCCTTGGGAGTGGATTTGGCAATGGATGAGAGTCCAAGGGTTTGATAAGGTTTCGGTTCAATAAGGCTTGGTAAACTATAGAGAGGGGAGCATGGAGCTCGGTGTATTCCTTTCGGACTGGGATAGGGAGGATTTTCTATGCCCATAATGTGGTTGGTTGAGAGATGTTGTTGATGGTTGAGACTGCAGCACTGGGAGGCTTATCATATTTTCTGGGGGTGAACTGTCCGGACACTTTCTTTAGTTCGATATCTATTTTAGAAAGACCTTCCTTGATTTCTACTCCTACTTCTTTGAGAGATTGGATGTGGGGATAGTATTATCCTCCCATGGTTGCTCGTACATGGGGTAAGAAGTTCTTCTTCACTATGCTAACTTGTTGTTCCTTAGAAGGCTGATTGGTCATGGTAGGTGCTTTTTCCCTCCATCAGGCTATGAAGTTACTGACTGATTCCCCAGAGTTCTATTTGAGCATCTCTAAATCATGACGAGTAACCTCAAGCTCCTCATTGTATTTGTATTGTGACATGAATTCCCGGGCTACATCCTCCCAACTACGAATTTTGGACTCTTCGAGAGATGAAAACCATCGGAGGGCACTATCCTTCAAAGTTTGCTGAAATAATTGGGCCATCGCTACTTCAGAAGCCCCTAGTAGAGTCATGGAACGGTGATAACTGCGAATATGAACAATCGGGGGTCCACTTCCTCTGAATTTCTCGATATTTGGTATCTTGAACTTCTCGGGTAACCTCACTTTAGATTAAGGAGACATGTGGGTGTAGTCCATGTAATTCCCCGAGATTCTAACTTTTTGAACTTCTTAGTGAGCATCTTGAGGTCTTCTTTGACTTTGTTCAGCTCTTCTTATTTCGGATCAAGGATCATAGGCAAGTTATCCCCATGTTGGGAAAGGTTCAGCATCGGAAGCTGGGCGGGGGAGACCCATTAACAGGAGGGGCACATGGAGCGTGCTAATATTCTTCGGGAACCCAGATAGGCTCGGGTGGATCCATAGCACGAGAGAATAGGTCCTAGGGATCTTGAGGAACGGGAACCTGGTTTCGTTGCATTTCTCAGACCTTAGTTTGGAGGTTATCAATCTTGGACATAAGCTGAGCTAGGACTGCCGTCAGATCCGGATGCACAACGGGTAGTTGATCTATGTTCTCCATGGAAGGCGGATGGATTCCAGACTTGGAAGAAGTAACAAGGGAACGGATGGAACTCTGGGGTGATTAGACTGAAGACCGAAGCCAATAGGGAGCCAGGCCAAGGGTTTTCGATCGACCTGAGAAGGTGAAAAAAATGGGATTTATTTTTGAGAAAAAATGATGATTTTTTTTTTGAGATGGAAAGGGAAAATATTTTTGGATTTTTGATAAAGAGGTGAGAAATGTTTTTGACTTTTTGATTAAGAACGGGGAAAGTTTTTTTTATAAAGAAAGGAGATACGGTCTCAGCGTGATTATTATAATTACTATTTTCTCATTTGTACTAAATTCTCCTAAATGCAAAATAAAATGTCGGACAGGACCGGAGCTTGGAAAAGTTGGGTTTGTAATATATGCAAAGCTATGGCTGGACTTGTGACAAGGCTGACGGACAGGATCCCATTTTTAAAAATGTGCGAAAATTTGGGCGAGAGGCCGACCAGGAATTTTGATAGAGTTTCGGGTAGAAACCATCAATCTAACATGTGTCTCCTAGGCTTGCCACCTATATGCGGGTATGCATTTGGTTGGGTGAATCGGAAAGGGTTCCTCCCTTTAGCGTGACTTCCAAGATATACGTCTTGCTCTTATGGGCAATCGATACGTGTGGACAAGCCATTTGATATATCTGAGTGTACGTGAATTGCCTCACTATATACCTTGTGGGGACGATACGTGTGAGAGCGAATTCGATATATTCGTCGTACGTGAATGAGTTCCATGAGATATACCTCCGTCATGACTTCGGTCAAGTGGTATAATGCGGGGGAACCGTTCGATATACGTTGAAGGTACTTGGCCAATGGAAGGTGAGAGTCATATATCTTAGGCTAATTGCGCCCTGCCGAACCAGTGCCCATCACGAAGTGACCCTCCAGTTACTGGACAAAATTTGGTCAATCACAATGCTCTTTGGTGATGTCGTGTGAATCATGCGTGATCCTCTTATTATATCTTATGATGAGAATGTCTTTCTTGATTATGCCAAGTACAAGTACCAATGGTACACCAAGTGTGAATGGGTAATGCGTGCAACCTATGGATACATGTGATCCTAGGTGCACGTGGTGTGAAGTGTACATGGATAATTTTTCTACAAGTGTGTAAATGCAAGCATAAGTATGGGGTACACATGAAAAAAAGGGGACATGCATAATGGGGGAAAATATAAACAAGCATAACATCCATGTAAATAGAGTTTAGCCCTCAAAATGGTAGTCCCCAGCGGATTCGCCACTGTGGCCATCCCCGATCCTCGGAGCGGGCGGGCGGAGTGAGGATCATATGTCCTGCGTGTCCCTCTCAGGAGTGTTTCGGCCGACGCCATTTAGTGAGGTGAAAAATGTAGAGAGATTGAGTCGCCAATCAATTTTACTCAAAACAGACAAGAGAAAGGTAGCCATCCCAAAGGACACCATCCAATGATATACTGATATATACGAAACCAAAATGATTTGAAAAGGGTCTGGAGGCTAAGTTACGAAATGGGAAGGTGTTAAGCACCCATTCCTCCCTTACGGTCTCTCATGATTTTTTGTTGTTTTCCTTTATTTTCCCCGTGATATTTGTGCATGTGTATATGTAGCGGACATAATAGTCATCGACTTGTACCATGGAAGGGGTAAAGCGAGTCATCCGTAGGGATGTAAAAGTAATGTTAGAAAATAAGATTTACGCGATTATCCTTACGTTGATCGTTAGATGGAACGACAACGCATGTGGAATAATACGCCACAAAGAACAAATATATGTATATATAGATATATGTAATATAAGAGAGTGGAGTTTAGAGGAAAAAAGAAAATGAGAGAAAAAGTAAAAACAAAGGACTCGAGTCTCGAGTTTTACCCCGAGATGTCTACGTAGCCTATAGAGGCATCAAAGTCCACGTAGTTCGTATGCAAAATGAGGGGTGGGGTTTATCCCATAAATCCAATCAGGGGATTCTCTTATTTGTGTGTGTGTGTGTGTGTGTGTGTAGAAAAAGTGTTTTAGTTGTGAGAAAAGTGCAAGAAAGGTGTGAGAATTCCCGTTTGGAATTTATGAGCAATCCCTTTTTTTCTTGTTTTTTGGGTTTTTGCTTGGATGAAAATAATAGATGTGCAATATACTAAATAAAAAATATATTAGGAATGTGAGATGAGAGAATAAAAGTGCTAAGTAATAAAATAAGTTAATACATATTTTCGGGAATTTAAGGAGAGAATTGAGAAAATTGGACCTTCTTGAAGATCTTGAGCTTGATCTTGAACGTTGGAGAGCAGCCCTTGCACTTGGATGATGATGGAGGGTACTGAATTCTCCAAGTTTGATGAAAAGGATGATGAAAAGTGAAGGTTGGAAAGGGATTTGGAGGTGGAAATCACGCTGACTTCGAGAGAGGTTTTCTGGATTTACTGAGAGTGATATCTATCAGATATGGGCTCTCTTACAAAGAGGTCAAGGCCTTATTTTTATAGTCCTAGGGCATTTACGATCCTCATAGCCCTATTCCTTCCGAGAGGCAAGGTCTGAGACCTGCCGTTTGGTAGTGTCTTTCAGGCCTTTTCAAAAAAATTGGGCGCATAGCATGAACCGTTGATCCGAATCGTGCATGGGGTGAACCGTGGTAAATAAAATTTATATAACTTTGAAAGTCCTTTGGACCGCTCCCCATTTCGAGAGTTTACTTTGGGTCGAATGTGGCTCGGAAGCACTCGTCGGTCATTTGGACGGGGGATCGTTGGACGCAAATAGATCGTTCGTCCGCATGGTAAGTCCGAATCGCACAGGGGGCAGACCGTTGGAAATTTTAGGAGATGTACTTCGACATTCCAAAGAGTTTGGTTCGATTTGGGGAGTTGACTTTGGTCAACCGGGCCCTGTAAGTGTTTGGTGACCTCTCGGAGTAAAATGGATCATTCGTCCATACCGTAAGTCAAAATCACACACGGGATGGATCGTTGGAAAGGGGTTTCAGTGACCTTTGAAGATTCATTTAGTCTCAGTTGAGATGAAGAGTTGACTTAGGTCAAATGGAGCTCGGGAGTGCCCAATGGCTTCTAGGTTAAGTTTCGGGAGAAAACGAGTCGTTCATCTGCATGGTAAGTCAGAATCACGTACGAGATGGACCTTTGGAAAGGGGATTCAGGTCCCTTCAAAGATTCATTTAGTGTCAATCGAGCTGAAGACTTTGACTTTTTGTCAAACGAAGCCTGGGAGTGCTCGATGGATTTTAGGTCAGGACTCAGGTTATGACCTGGGTTTGTAGTGATGAAGGGAGGTCCTAGGGACCTAAGGAGAGTTTAGGGGTAATATCATGGGGTGTCTATAGATTGGAATAAGGGTATGATTTTATCAACAAACCCTAGCAATGGGCCTTTACCAAATCGAGACTTCAATTCAACCTTCTGCACCAGCTTTTATTAGGAACTGGAATGTCCACAAACATGCTAAATATCAAGTGCTAGGTGGAATTAAAAATCTTACCTTTTTTACCAAAGGCCTAGTAGAGGCTTTCTTAGAGTACAATTTTGCCATCCTCCATTCCTAACGTTCATCTACTCAATCGATAATGAGATAAAAGTTAATTACCCATAAGATCTTCATCCTTACTTATGGAGTTCTCACTAACCTCATAACTGATGGAAGAAATAACTTTCCTCTTTATGGTAATAAAAAGAAAGGACTCAACCCCCAGTGACTCCCCATCCACGATCATTGGATCCTCTGGCACACTTCCTCACATTAGAACATTGGTCTGAGGCATAACCCACTCTTAAAAAGGCATCTGGGGGTAATAAGGACCTCAAAAGAATGGAGGCTAATTTTAGGGAATTTTTCATCATGTCCTCCTTCTCCTTGTTAGGCTATGCATACACTAAAAAAAAAAGAGACAAATAAATCTTTGATCTTAGGTCAGTCAATAAGTTATAATACTAAGACAAAAGTAAAACATAGCTTACCAACAGTAGGAGGAGTGCGTTATATGGTCGATCATCCATTTAGCTCCACAGGGTCAGGAGAGGATGAGTCTAACCGAACGAAGAATAATCTTTCCTTCCATGAATTGAGATAAATATTTGTATCCTTTTGAAAGACAACAAGAACCTTATAAAATAAGTACTTTAGTCATTTATCTTTGGATTTGCTTTGTTCCCGAACCCTATAGAGTTTGAAGAACTAATCTGGAGTGACATCATGTTCGCCTACACTGGCCTCCTAAAAAATCAGAGATAGTGGTCATAATACACCTCCAAGAGTTGGCCACCAAATGAGAAGGGGATATCCTAATGGCCTTCAAAATTCCCACCACAGGCAAAAGAAGTGGGAATATTACCCATAATATAAAAAGCACTAGCTAAAGAATATGTTATTGGAAACTAAGTACTATGCCCTATCACCAGGCCTTTCATCCCTCAAGGTGACAAATATAGGGACCTGGTATTTTTTCATAATTCTACGAAGTCTTGTTGAGTAATAGGAGAGGCAAAATGGTCTTCGCTAGAGAAATTAAGGTCATAAGCCCCTAGGTAATTTATTACTAATGGGCAAGAAGTAATCTTCCATATAGGCAGGTGGCGCCTTAGCTTCTTGTTCCACATTTAAAGGAAGGTAAACATGAGGGCCAACATCTGAGAGGGATGTTGGGTCTAAAACCTTAGAGGGAAAGATGATTTCAACAAACATTTTTTCTTTTGAAAAAGGAAAGAAAATAGTTGTTCGATATAAAATCTCTAGAGAAAAAGATAGCTATAGTGAAATGTGAATAATTCAATCTATCCTAAGAGGCTCGTTTATAGCCTCTAAGGCCTGATGCTTCAATACCTTCAGCCTTGAGACACATTGCATCAGAACTTACTACCACTTGCACACTCAAAGAAAGTTCTTTCCCAATGAAATATGATTATGATTGTAATTTAAGTATAAGTGCACTCCTACTTCCACTAGCGTAATGATTAAGTGTTGCCCCTTTTGCAAAGAGAAATAAGGGGCTACTGATGATGCCATAGTTAACCATTGGTACTCTAAGGCTTTTACCCCCCCCCCCCCCCCAGCTACCCTTATATAAGAATATAGTTCCTAAGGTTAACCCCTGACCTCTAGAAAATTACTACTAAGTTGCCATGACCTTCGATGCCTTCAGGACATGACCCCATTTTTGTCACATGCCTCAGTCAGTTGCTATAATTCTAGTTGTTCCAATATATCTCTATAACAAATCTCCGAGACCTTATAATTAATGTCCTACGATGCCTGACGTGCACAACGGACTTCACTATAAAGATAAATGACCTTTATAGGTCATATAATCCTAAACTCGAAATAATATAATTGCAACATACCTCCAAACCATCATATAGTTGACCCATAACGATTCCAGACCTTTGAGACTTTAGTTTAACTCCTATATTTTCTTAGCCTGTAGGTGAAAAGAACAACATTGTTCAAACTACCTCCATCATTTAGTTCCATGTTCATTGATGACTCCCATCAATATTAAATTCACCCAGCAACTACCTTAGACCACCAATAATATGTTTGACCTACACTCCACCACACTATTGATGTCTTCAGACCTCAGAGACACCATAGCCATGCTGTGGTTGTCCACTTATTCTCTTTCCAAGAGAATGCATATATATATGTAGTTGGAGAACGGTTAAAGACATCTCCCAATTATTAGTAATAATGTGAACTAAAGGTTTTAGCTAATATAATTTTTTTCTTATTATTCAACATGCTCTCAACCCAATGTTGTGAGAACTAAACCATGTTTTGGATTTTTTTCAACTCTCTTACTTATTGTGAACCATGTTGACCCTTGAATTAATACTTTAGAATCGATAGAGAAGTTCATCAGTTACTTCTTAAGGCCTTCTAGATTATTTACAAAGGATGCACGAACTGCATATTCTATTAGCCAAAGACCGAGCGATCCTCTGGAACGTAATAACTAATTTATGATCTAATGAAGAGTGAAACATCCTTTAAAAGTATACACCGGATCCTCAGGATGAACCACTTATTATACTTGTCTTTCATTTTAACACTTGTCCCTTGACCTATATAAGGTTTTGAGGAGAGTACCTATTGGGTATTCATCCCACACAATTTCAATACCCACCAAAAGGTAATTGTATAAATGAAATTCATATTGTCCCATGGGAATAAAGGATAACCCTTATATCCCTTACTAGGGAACCTCCTTTTATGTTATCATCCATATCCGAGGTCGTACTCCCAATGGATGTCATCTTACCCATCCATCACGTACTAAACTTGAAGTTGTTAATGAGAGAATTCGTAAGGTGAGTTTGGACTTGTCTGAGGATGCAAATGAGAAAGTTTCACTACGAGTTGTAGCCTACTAGCAGGTGACTACTCGATACTACAATAAGAGAGTTAAGTTGACAATGATAAAATAAAAGGATTTCATGTTGAATAAATTTATCCAGAAGGAAAATAACCTTAAAATTTGTTTTTATGGGCAATACAAAGTTATCTCCATAGTTCATTTGGGAACTGAAATTATTGAAAAACTGAAAGGAGAAGCTTTTGTTAGAAGGTGTGGATCCCCGATTCTCAATTTTCATAAAATTAAAATATTATTTCCTTTTATATATATGCGGAAGCGAGAGATGGTTCAATTAAATAAATTACCAAATTTTAATTTCTTTTCAAATTTGAAATTAGACCGAGTGAAATTAAATTAACGCATTAAAATCATTTTCACTTAAACCAAGTTAACTACACATTACCCAAATTAAACACGTAGAGATTAAATTAAAACAATTATTATCTTTTTACTAAGCATGTGTTCTAGGTGATTTTACAAAAGATAAAATAAACAATCAATCCACTACGCCGCGATGTACGAGGAAAAACCCACAACGGGAAACAACCTCGGACGTCCCTAGCTACAAATCCACTAAGTACGGAATTTACAAATACAAGACAGAAAGTCTTACAACACACGACTCGATCCCTCTCAAGCCCCGACGCGTCTTCTTGTAGATACCTCTTCCTAGCGGATAACCTTGGAGCTCCACCGCGCTCTCAAAATCCACCGATAGGACTTTATATGGTCACCGTCACCCGAGCAAGGAGCCTTTCTCCAAGTGGGTAATGCCATAACAAAAAGTCTTTTTCTTTCTTTATGGGATGTAGAAGAAATCCTGAAACTTCTCTTTAAACGAAAGAGATGAACCCGGTGCCAAACTCCAAGCAATATATATGAATATGTAAACTTGGAAGAAACTAATTTGGGTGTAAACTTGAGTGGTGTATATTTTTCTCTTTTTTTAAAAACTCACTAAAAACATGATCTTTTTCCCTCTTTGATTTTACTCTCAAAACACTCTCTTGGAGTAAGTAGGATATGAAAAGATTTTTTTTAAAATGTGATTCTCGTACATAGTTATGCTATGAAAATTTGGTTAAGAAACAAGTGGGGAAGTGGGAGAAAAACTGCTTAAAACTGCCAAAAACTGTTTCCGCCTGACATCTCGTTTGAACGAACTCTCGTTCGAACGATTCTTCTAACGAAGTTCTAGTATGAAATTGTTAAAAACTCGTTGGAAATCTCGTTCGAACGACATTTCAAACGAAGTTCCAGTATGCCTTAATGGGAAGTCGTTGGCAATCTGGTTCGAACGACATCTGGTTCGAACGACAATCTCGTTCGAACGACATATCGAACGAACTTCCAGAAAGTTTGGAAAATTCGATTTTAGCCCAGAAAACTTTATAAACTTATTTTAAAGTTTTAATTAATTCTTTCTGAAAATAAAACACAGTTTTAAATCTAACACCCAATTAAACTTGTTCCAAGCTCCTATATATATAATATTTCATTCATACCTTGGGAACATGGAACCATAGTTGATAACGTAGAAATGAGGCACGCAAACCGGCATGATGATGAAGCTTTATACTCTTAGCCGCTACGTCTTCAAACAAACTTTTCATAGGCTTAAGAATATTACAATTAAATACAATCCTATGTATAAATGTTTTTGTCCGGAATTGAGCCAAAACTATATATGGACTCAATTGGAAATTTTTGTCCTTACAGCTTTCAAGAATCCCTAGAATGTTGAGCATGTAAGGAAATATTATCATTAGTTTGTTTGATGAAGTAAAAAATGAAAATGTAATATGAGTATATGATCATCAATGAAAAGGTTCTTGTTCTATCATCAAAATTTATTGTTCATTTATATTTGTTTGTTATAAATTTTTAAGATTCAAGCATCATAATGTGGGTAAAAGGCTTCGTGTTGAAGACATCTGAAGAAGTTTGGATGTAAAACTACACAACTAACACCATCTCAGCTTCAGAGGAAAGCATGAGCTAGGGTTGTTTGAGTTCCTACAAAATGGTGGCTAACAACATTAGTTCACACTTATTCAAAGGGAACTAGATACGACTATGTTAATATCCTCGGTCTCAACCAAAAGATAGTTCGTTGACATAGAGTGGTGAGGGAAATATGAATGTTAAGGGTCTCAATAACTAAAAGACATCTCAATTTGAACAACCACATCAGGATAACATTCCATATGAAATCTCGTCCTAAGGACATATTAGAGCATGAAATTATTTCGTCCACTAGTATCTAGTGCAACCATGCAGTCAGATCAGCCACAAGCCAAACTATGATATAATAAATGGCTAAGTCATTAAGACAATCCAAAACTTTAAATTTAATAATTTTTTTTTGAAGGATGACAAACATATGATTTATTCTACTAAAATAATTATATGCAAAACCTAGAACAAAATTATATTGGAGGTTACAATTAATTAGTGAATAAACTACCATATACAAAAAGACACATTAATTCATAAGTATGAAAGTTCATAATTAATACCTTCATTGAAGAAATTTCATAAATGCATGCAAAGGCACAAAGCCTTAATATTGATGTTCAAAATTTAGAAAAGTTCTTTTAAAGGGAAGAGATTACAAAATCACATAAGTTTCACAATAATTTCATGAAATTGTAATAGGAATGGAATAAGGGTCAATTATAGTGGATGTTCGTCCAGTTGTTAGTTCAACTGCCTCAGTGTACAAAATGATGGTTGGTTAAGACGTGTTAGTCTCTTTGAATAGGGCATCAATATCCATCTCCTTAGCTGCAGTCAAGGTCATGGCCTCCTCGCCATAGCCTTTTTAGGCCCTTATGACCTCATCAATGTCAGTATAGTGCTTGAGCACAATTTTCTTGAGTTCGACGTACCCATTAACTATACTTAGACTTCATTCTTCTGGAGATGTTTAATTCTTCCATAGAAGCTTCGCATGCTTTATATATATCTCCTATTAAAAAATTTCCATTTTGACTTCAACTCCTTCTCGTGATCCTCAAACTCCTTCATATTTGTCATCGGTCCTTTTGATTTTATCCTCAACCTCCTTTATCTTGTCCTCCACTAAGGTTTTTTTCATTTCACCAGTAGTTAAGTACTTCCCCAAGTTAACCACCTAGTACCTAAGCTTGTATTTCATTTTCTTTTATGTCTCAAAGGTCCACAAATGCTCCATCGAGACTATGCCCTCTTTTGAAGAATAGTCACAAGCATATCTTATCATAAAAAGATAAATGTAAAATCGAAGGGACTGTTATATTACTAGTGAAGAATGGGGATAAAAAGGACATAATTTTTTTTACTATTTTTTAATTGCCTTTTTGAATAATTAGGGTTACAATAATTCTAGATAAGATTTATGGTCTTGTTAACCAAACATGTTAGCCTAGAGATAATATCAGGCAATTTTGTTTCATTGGATGCCTCAATTAAGAGGACATAGGCTTCCCATAGGAAAGACTTTGATGAAAGTGATAAAGTATGGTAATAAACTAGGACAAAAGAGGTTGTAGATTGCATAAACTAAAAAAAAAGTAAAGGATTGGAATAAAAGAAAGATAAGTTCTTGAAAGTAAAAGATTAAACTACTGAATTTAAAGCAAGAAAATAAAGGAACTCAAAGAAAGAAAGTAAAATAAATAAAATGTACACGTAAGAAACTTTTAATAAACATGCAGGAACGTTAAAATTAACTTTAAATTGAAAGAAATAAGTAAATAAACAAAATAAAAATGAAAGGGAAAGAAATGATAAAGTATGTAAAAACTTTTTTGGTGAGTGCGTCATGTCGTCCTCTGTTGTCTCATTTCTTAGTTATAGTGTTTCTTTTCCGTGCAACATAACTTCTCTAGTTAACGTTGGGTAGTTATTAATCCAATTGTGTTTACCGACTTTAGGTGCACTAACTCCTTCATTCCAATTTTCTCCTTTCAGTTTTTTAAAGCCACTCGCATATTATGACACTTGTTATGTATGCATGTTGATAGTTACGTTATTTTATTATCGATTTATGGACTACATAGCAACATCTTATTGGGTCCTGATGATGTGGTGTAAACATACCCACTACACTTATTGATTTTCTTGGGAAAAATTAATTAGTGGATTGTTGAGCTATATCATGCCATTATCCTACATTTGATCATCATTACCCCTCCACACATAATTTTTGGCTATGGTAAGATCATTGCACCCATTCAATTATTATTTCGTTCTTACACTGACAAGTCTTCAACTTTCCTCCTCATTTCTCTCTCTGCGCCACAACGATTTCTCAAAAGAAAGATAATGTTGGTTTCAAGTGGTCTTGTGAATCTTATTCTAAACCCTCCAATAGTGGTGTAGGCATTCTGGGATCCATGGTTGGCTTTTGTGATGATGAATTTTATATTAACTCTCGTGATAAGCCAATGTGGGATTTTCATGACTACTCTTCTCCTTGTACTTGTGGTGGCCCCAATTTATGTCTTGTCCAAAAAGGTATGGAAATGTCTTAGCCAAATCAAGAAGAAGAAAGACTCGAACATCATATCCACATCAACCTTAACATTCCATTCTAGACATCTAAGTATGAGCCTTACTACACACTCCATAACACATACAACCCTTATGGTTATTGTCCTACCATGTATCATGACACTGAGCCATATCCTCATGATGGACCCTCGTGGGAAGACTTGCAAAATGAAAACGTGATATTTCTAGGTTTGGCTTTGATTTTTCCTTTTTTCATCCCTAATTCTCACTTGAAGTGGTTTTTCCCATTTACATTATTCATACCCATAGTGCTTATGCATGGTCAAAGCCAACTCTATCTTATATCCCATTTGACAAGGAAAAAGTGGGTATTCCAATCTCATGGATGTTTGGGGCAATTATCTATGACTGAGCCATCATGTAAGCCTAAATATGTCTATGGAAATCACTATAATATTGTTTATTGTAGTGCTTACCATTATTTTAGCGAGCTCATTTCTTATTTTGTCTTCATTAATTCCAGTTTGACACTCTTAGCTTCAAAAGGAAAGTTTTGGAGACTAATTTTGCCAATGTTGTCCTTCTAAAATGGTTATCTTCCCCTACACCTTATCTTGGGACCCTATCAAGTATTTTGAGAGGTTGATCTTGGATGGTCTCGACATTGGCTATAATTTTATCTGTCAGACCTCTGGTGCCAATAATGTTAAAATAGTCATAAACCTTCTTCACTTCATTCCTCACTTCTCCCGTTGTTTTTTTTAGAGGTCGTACTTTGGATAATTTGATTTGGTAAATTATGACCATCCATCACTTCGAAGACATTCAAAATATTTCTCAAGCCTAAATCTATCTTTTCGTACAATCTTATCCCTTTTTAATTAGGAGCTTGAAGAAACATAAGTTTGATTTTCAAGAATATGACTATTGGGTGAACATTGAGTTTTATCTTTTAACATGGACCGATCAAGCTGTGGAGATTTGGAAGGAATTTTTCCCAGTCAATATTCATTAATAAGTAATCCTCAAGATCTTGGTTTTCATCTTTTACTCTTATAGTGCATTTTTTCTTCGAACCGAATATAATATAAGGTTACAATAGATGTGGATGGAAAGCTTCAGTGCGCCGATCCTTTTTTCCTCAAGATAACTCAAAACCTTGAATACTTATAATCAAATAAAGAACAAGTTATTTATCTGTGGAATACCTTCCATAAATATGTTACCTATGCATTTCCTCATTATTTACAGTTCGAAGGGGATAAATTTATTTGTTTTTCCATCTTTTGTAATGTTCAATTTTTGGACAAATTAGTGGAAAGAAACACTTTAACGATGTTTTTGTATCAAACGATTCATATTATTATATTTTGGTCTTCTGGTTTTGTATAACATTTAATTTTTTATGTTAATTAAATTCTTACATTGGGATTTAATATTAACATAACCAATTGTTAAACCATGGCATTATGACCAAATTTAATATGAAAATGCACTCATTGTAATTGTTCACTTTGGTTATAAAATGTTCAAATTATAGAAACCTATGTGTGCATGTCTTTTTATTAGTAGTGGACCCACCAAATCTCACAGCATGTGTGGATGCATCCGAATGATGACTGTTAATTGTCATTTGAGATTAACTAATTAAAGTACCGATAACTTTTATAATTTTATTTCAACCAATGCACTTGGTTATCTTGGAACTCTCACCATTTGATTGTCCTTTTTTTGGGTCATTACTAGATCATAAATCTAATCATGAGGGCTCTTGGATTCACACAGACACAAAAAGTTCCACTTCCTTATAACTTTACTTTTTAGAGGAATGTGCTTATATACATTTGTCTGCCTTTGTCTCATCCTTTTTGCATTTGAAAAGATTCTCTCTCAGTTATTTAAGTTAATTTATTTTTGTATTCTTTTGTGCCGTTTTCTTTCTCTCTCAAAACCCACTTCAACCATCAAACACACTTGTTTCTTCTCCATGCTTTCACCATTAATGGAATCCATCTCTATAGAGGTCAATATGTACCTTTCATTTGATGTAATTATTAATCAATATTTAGGTGATGCTTCTATTGATGTCACAAGAAACTTTTTCCATATTAAATCTTCATGTAGGATGCCATTTACTACTTTGGACCCTTATTTTATGGCACTCGGGCTCGAGATTTTTGCCTCACTCCCGGTAATTTATATTCCATTAGGCCATGAACTCAAAATAATGGAAAGTCATTTACTTATAATTATCCATATGTCTTTTATGCAAAAAAATGGCAAAGAATGGGAGAAAACCTAATTAGAACAATCTTTGGGTCATTCAAACGAAAAGACATGTCGTTCGAATGAACCTGGTAGCGACCATTGAACGAGTTATACCTATTTGCAATATCCACTATCGTTAGGACCTCTCTTGAAGTTCGTTCCAATGAGATAGTATTCTCACTAGCAAAATAATCATGGGTAAATGTTTGGCTTGATTAAAGGGTTAAGAGTTAAGGGATTTTTGTTTTAAATAAGATTAAGGGGGTGGAAGGAGCTCATTCCACTTCCATCATCCCCAAGTATTAAACCCTCACTCCTAGACATATTTAACCCACTTCCAAGCTTCTAACACCCAATTCAATCCTTGTCGAAGTTAGAAGTTGGGTTGGGAATTTATTGTTGGAGCTTTCAAGAACAAGTTGGTGCATTCTTTCAGCATTCTTAGAGATTTTAAGTTTTTAGGAGATTTCAAGCCATTCCCTTTAGTTTCTCCTCCTCAAATCCAAGGTAGGACTTTCCTTTGCAAGTTTTCAAGATTAAAAGCTATGGATGCATGTAGTATACATGCTAGAGTATGATTTAATGTTATAAATAAAATATTTTCTTGTGTATATATTTGAGGTTTTCTTTCAAAAATGGAGTTTTTAATAAAACAAGGCTTAAATGTTTTTTGATGAACAAATAGTGTTTTTGATATTAAAATATGAGTTATAAACATGTCAGTATCCTACTTAGATTCATATTTATGGATTTATAGGCTTGAAATTCCCCCTAAACATGTGTAGAATCTTGTAGTATGTTGGTAATAGACATGTAAACATGATATATGGTGTTTGATATGAGTTTCATGAGAAAGTAAGAAAGTTTTCAAAATCAACTTTTAGTGTTGTAAATGTTGATAAAAATGAAGAAAAACATTGATTGAAACTACATATGATGATAAGACCAAAATGGACATTTTTGCTAAAATGGCATTTAAATAATTAGATGTATTTATCATGTTATTTGAGAATTAAATGATGAAATATGGTCTTTGGACATAAAATCGTAAAAGGTGGATTTTTTAATATTAAATGATGATATATGATGCCATAATGAAGTAAGTATGTTTTTTTCACGAGGTTTTGATAAATAAAGGGTAAAATGGTATATTTGGTAAAAAAAAGGTCCTAGTGGTTGGACTTTCTCATTAAACCTTATTAGTCGGTTTTTGTGGAAACAAATGAAGTCGATAAAATGGCATCTAATCGGTGTGAAATGGTGAAACGAACCATAGAGATGCTAAAAATAGTAAAAATAGCTGAATAATGTGGACATTGGTAAAAATGTTAAATTACATTAATATGCAATTAGATGAAATCGAGAAATAATTAAGAAAGTCCTGGAGCCATGGGGAAAAAGACCCAAAATCACTGGCCCACGCATTTGGTAGCATAGAAAGTGGTGTGGAGCCTGTTAAATTATGCGATTATTGCAGGATTCCGAGGAAAGATGATGGAATTGAAAATGAGTTTGGTTTTTCTTAAGTAATGTACGTAAGACGACCTAATTAAATGGATGGAATGGAGACTAAGGAAAAAAATAAGATCAAATAGTCTCTGGACCCGGTAAGGAGTGGCATAAAATGGTTAAGTGTGAGTATGAGCACATCACTTGGGTGAATTGCATACTAGTTGCGTTATTACTGGCCAAGTTGGTAAAAGTTTTTGGAATTGTTTAAAATACATGTTATATGCATAGTATTTTCATAGAAAATGTATAGCTTAGTATTTTCCACCCTACTGAGCATTCGTTCACCCTTACTTTTTATATTAAAACCCCAGCCCCCATGTACATCAAGTAGGTACATTGGCAAGGATTCCGATAAGGCCCCGAAGGGAAATAGTGATCGTTAGAAGCTCTACCATTATTTTTAAAACTTGTATTTTTAAAAAAATATATATTTGAGATTATGAACAACCTTTATTATGGCCTTTAGCCAAGTGTTGTAGTAATACTGGGAAAATCATGATCTATTTCTTATTTATTAAGAATCGTTGGATTCAATGGGTTTTTAAAAATAAACTTTGTTAATCAACCTAACTACATAAAGTGATAACTATTTCGTATATTAAAATCTTTAATTTAATCCTTATAAAATGATGTAACTAAAGGATTTTTCTTGAATAAGAAATTGGACTCCCCCCCCCCCTCTTTTAACTCCTTGACTCGGTGCGGTTTGATCTGATGGTGACCTAAACTCGAGTCGAGGCATTACTAATCGTATCACCACAATAGGATCCTCGGGTGTAATGGAGCATTCTACACTTTTTAGTTGTAGATAGTTCTTTAGTTACAGTTTAAAGTTAATCGCTTTCACTATCGTTTTCATTTCGTATCAACGTGTATTTAAATCTCTTTTCTTGTGTCGATGACTACACGTTGTGTTGGGGCTTACTGAATTGGGAATATCAAGATTCGATTCATGGAATAAGTCATTCATTATCTTATCAACTCCCTCTATCAGCATTAGAGGGCCAATCATAGTGGGAAGGTTGAGACTACTAACTCGACCTCAATTCTGATGGAGTTCAAGAGGTTTCATCCAACCATATTTAATGGGGAAGCTAGACTCGACACCATAGAGGAGTTGATAAATGAGGTCACTCGTGATATGGATATTCTTGACATGCGAGTTTGGCACAAAGTCAAGATATATACCTTTCATCTCACAGAGCAGACACAACCCTGGTGGAGATATTACTCCACTAATGTGGGAGAGAATATTGACTAGGACAACTTTAGGGTCTTATTTCTACACCATTACTTTACCCTGGCATTTAAAGATACTAATAAGGATGAGTTACTTAATCTAATTTAGTGGAAGATGTCAGTGAATAATTTCTAGATCATATTTGAGATTTTGTGCAAGTAGATGGATGATGTGCTGAAGCATGAGCCCGAAACGACAAGGTTGTTTATGAAGGGCCTTAACCTCAGTATTTAGCGGATCATGGTTAGTTTGAATCATCAAAACATTAGAACTACTATAAACAATACCATGAGGTTAGAGTTAGATCCAGAGTAAGGCAAGTCCATCACAGAGAAGAAGCGGGAGCCCAATAGATCCCAGGGCAGTGGTAATAAGAAGTCCATTATGGGGATCAAGGCTTCTTTACAAAGGTAAAGGCTTCAATGGGGGTTAACTCATCATTCACCCAATGTACCAATAACTATAGGACCATAGCCACTACTCAGAGGACTTCTTTCTGTGTTGGTCCCCCAATAATTTCAAGAGGGATTTCCTTGAGAGGTCTTTAGGTAACTAATAGTGCAGTCAACAAATTGTCAACTATCTATCGGGCAGAAGTTCTACCTATATGGGATCCACCTAGTAGCAACAACTTCAGTAATGCTCATATGGGTATCATCAACCGGAGAGGTATAGCATGGATAGTTCAAGCCCTAGTCAAGGCAAGTGCAGTCACGGACCAGGTCAGGTGCCCGACAGCCAGAGCAGTAGGTTTGACCCTGGATGTGCCTATGTTATGTCATAGTTTACATCCGCTTCTAGTGATATATCAATAATGGAATCTATGATTTTATAGTTCAACACATGGGTAAAGGAACTATTTTTTTCAGTCGCATCACATTTGTTTATCCCATGCTCTTTAGCATTCAGTTTAGGATTAAAGGTACATCAATTTTACCCTCACATCTTTATAGGAGTTCCGATCGGTAGTGGTATAGTTCTTGATAGGGTCTGTCACAAATTCGTGGTTGTAGATGGAGATTATGTTCTGTAGTATGACTTGTTTCTCATGTATATGGATGGGTTCAAGGTGATCCTTAGTATGGATTGGCTGCTATGTTTTCACACTACCATAGAATGACATTATCATAGTGTCTCGATATCTCTTCTATATGATCTCACCATCATTTTAGTATAGAGCATGGAGTTGATTATCCTTGCAAGTTTTCCATTGTACATTAGCTAAAATGGTACTTTGGTTTGTTGAGAAGAATGGCGACTCAAGATGATATGAATTGTATGTTGTTAGATTACCTAGTGGTACGAGAGTTTCACGATGTGTTCTCGGGTGATCTTCTCGGTATATCCCTATATCGGGAGATGGACTTTACTATAGAGATGCATCAGGTCATCTTTCCTATCTCTATACCACCTCACAAGATGGGGACGAAAGAATTTACTAGAAAGGATTCATTCTCCATTGTGTGTCCTTTTTAAGACCTCCAATTCTCTTTTCCAAGAAAAAGGATAACTCCATGCATATTTTCATCAATTACAAGCAGCTGAATAGGGTAATAATGAAGAATAAGTACCCTATGCCTTGTATCGATAATTTTTTTGACCATTTGTATGAGGAAGGTTCCGATTCAAATACCATCAATTGTGTGTCATGGAGGAGGACATTCTTAAGATGTCATTTCAAAATCGGTGTGGGTATTATGAATTTGTTGTGATTCCCCTTGATTTGATGAATACCAATCGACGTTCATAGATTTAATGAACCGTATCTATCACTATTACTTAGATTAATTTGTAGTTGTATTCATAGATGATAGATGATATACAGGTATCCTCGGCATTAGATATGGACCACGAGGGGCACCTTCTCATGATGTTGCAAATGCTCAGGGAGAACAAGTTGCACACCAAATTCAGCAAGTGTGAATTTTGGATGGATGTGGTCAACTTCCTTGGCCATGTGGTTTTCGACGAGAGAATTTCTATTGACCTTTCCAAGGTCGAGGCCATTTTGAGTTGGGATAGGCCAAAGACGGTCACAGAGGTGTGAAGTTTTCTTAATTCTGGCAGTTACTACCTTAAAAGGATGTGCACTTTGAGTGGTCCGAGGATTGTGAACTGGCCTTTTATGAGTTCAAGCTTAGGTTGACTTCAGAACCCACCCTTATCCTCCTAGAGAAAGGAAAGGGATATACAAGGTATTGTGATGCTTCAGGTTCAGGTCTTGGTATGTTATTGATGCAGAACGGTCAGTTGGTCGCTTACGTATCCTAATAACTAAAGGAGAATCAGAGGAACTACTCCATCCATGACTTGAAGTTATCCTCTATAGTGTTTTCACGTAAGAGCTAGAGGTACTACCTATACGGGGAACAATTTTTGGTGTTTTTTTTATCAAGAAGAGCGTCCAGTCTATTTTTACATAGTGTAACCACAATATTCATTAGAAAAGATGGATGGAGTTAATGGAAGACTATAAATCTTACTTAAAGTATCATCCAGTCAAGGATAACATAGTGGCTATACTCCTAGTCGAAAGTCTATCCTTACTCTAGTACCAATTAAGTGTAACCAAGCAAAGATGTTTGGCGAACTATAAAAGTTCTATCTTCATGTCCCGCAAGATTAATCAGATGTACCTTTGGGGAATTTTGGCTAGGCCACTCATCCCGCAGAAAGTTCTAAACGCTGAGTCATGTGATCCTAAGTTCGTACATGACTGTGACTGTATTCAAAGTGGTGGGGTGTTTGAAAATATTACCATGGATAAGCATGGTGGTGTGCGACACAAGGACATGTTAAAATCTCCAATAATTGATGAGCTTCAGGATGAGGTGATGGTGGAGGTCCATCACTCGCGCTTCAGCATACATCCCAGTGCCACAGAGATGCATAAGGACCTATAAAGAGACTTATGGTCGTCTGGTATAAAAAGGGATGTAGAGACATATGTATCCAAGTGTTCTAGTTTATATTAAGTGAAGTCAGAGTACCTGAGGTCGACATGGCTATTACAACCACTAGCCATAGAAGAGTGGAAGTGGGAGCACATCACGATGGACTTTATCATAGCTTTAATATGATATGAGTATATCCGTGATGTAGTATGGGATATAATGGACGAGTTCACGAAATTAGTACACTTCTTGGCAATTAAGGTAAGGGAAAGCATGGATAAGTTGGTAAGGTTGTATGATCGAGAGATAGTCTACTTCATGGTTTTTTACTCTTGATGATCTCAGATAAGGCTCCCTAATTTGTGTCTTGATTTTGGAAGAAGTATCAATAGGAATTAGACACCGAGTTGAGCATGAGCACAACATATCCCCCTGAGACAAATAGGCAATCAAAATGGACCATCCAAATCCTAAAGGACATGTTAAGGGATTGCATTCTTGATTTTCAGGGTATTTGGGTAGAGAATCTTCATCTGGAATTTTTTTTTCTATAACAGTAGTTAGCAGGCAAGCACTGAAATGGATCCCTATGAAGCTTTTAATGGGAGGCTGTGTTATTCTCATGTTTACTGGGGCAAACATGGGTGAGAATCATCTCACTAATTTCGAGTTGATTACGGAGAGGACTAATAAATTTTGGGTAATTTGATAGAGTCTCATAATGGATCAAAGTCGATAGTAGAATTGCACTGATAATCGACGGATACCTCTGGAGTTTGAAGTTGATGACCATGTGTTGTTGAAGGTTAGAGCGAGAACCAAAAGTCAGTGATTCGATCAGAAAGTGAAGCACATCCCTTGGTATATTTGTCCCATTGAAATCCTGTAACGGATTGAGGATGTAGAATACGTCTTGGAGCTACCTCCATAATTTTCCCATGTTCATAGTGTGTTCCATGTTTCCATGTTAAATAAGTAGCTTCATGATCCCTAGTACGTCATCGAATAGAACCACATTGAGTTAGAGGAAGACGTCAAATTTTAACGTGACATGTGCCTATCTTGGACCATGAGAGTAGAGTCTTAATGAAGGTTCTTCAAGAGTTCTAAGGTGTTGAAGGTGCAACTTGGGAGTGTGAGTCAAAAATGCATGATAAGAACCCAAAAACCTTTCCATAGACTGATTGTTTTGATTTCAGGGATGAAATCTCCTATGGAGGGGATATTTTAACAAACATGCCCGATATTCATACCTTACTCCCTATAATATGTATGTAATTAGGACATGAACTGGAGATAATGGAATTTCATCTACTTTGTATTATCCTTGTGGATTTTGTTCATATAAAATGAGAAATAATGTGCATAAACATAATTAGAACAATCTTAGGGGCCTTTGAATTAAAAGACAGGTCGTTCGAATCAGATTATTGGGGTTTTTCAAATGAACCTTCTGACAAACATTGAATGATATGTACCTATTTGCAAAATCCACTCTCGTTAGAACCTTGTTCGAAGTCCATTCGAGTGAGATAGTGTTCTCATTCGAATGAGACCAAATCTCATTCAAACGAGGATGACAAAAACTAGATTTCTGTATATTTTTATGCATTTTCACCTTGTGGGCCCTTAGAGCTTTGAGCTATCAAGCTCCTGTGAGAGCAGATTAATCGTGGGTCAAGGTTTGGCTTCACCAAAGGGTTAAGGGAATATATTTTTAAAGAAGAGTGAGGGGTGGAGGGAACTCATTCCATTATATTTTTATACCCTCTCTTTACACTCTCAAGTATTCTTCCTTAATTTACATCCATAGTTAAGCCTTAAACCCTCATTCCTAGCCATAGTTAACCTATTTCCAAAATTCTAACACCCGTTTAATGTAACACCCTGTATTTTTGGGAATATTTTAATTACACATTTAATCGTAATTTTATTTATTTCATAAATAAATTGAATTGGATAAATAATAATTAGGGAATACATTATTAATATTTATGTGTTTATTATATTAACTTGTGTGATAAGTAAACAAAATTGTATTATTTTATATTACGTCGTATGTTGGTAAAAGTGACGGGTTGATGAGATTTTGCTTGAGATGCGCATGTGGGGTTGTATTGGGAATAAGATGGTTATGGATGATAAGTGACTCTTATGGTGATTTAAAGTGCATATATGATCCGAGATGGGTCGACATAGTAAGAATTAGGTACCCGGAGGTTGTAATCAGGTTTCAGGGACTTTTTAAACTATATGGGACCTGTGCTGGGTATTCAGGTAATTTTAATGTTATAACTTAATCTAATTTCAAGATTTAGAGAATATAAATGGTTGTTAGAGGAAGGATACAACCATATAACCATTCTAATTCACATAGGTTTGAGAGAGAGGCAAAAGAGAAAACAAATCCAAGGTAGAAACTCAAGAAACAATACAACAAAATCAATTTGAAAGAAATTTGCCAAGAACCAACATGCACAAAGAATCATTGGGGAAGGATTTAGACTCCACAATAATTAGAGGCAAGCTTTTAACTTGCTTTGATGTTAGTTCATATAATTCTTGGTGAAGAAGAAATATGAACTTTTGGGTGGGATTCACATGACAAACATGGGATTTTTGGGGATGAATCTATAGGAATAAAATTTATTATTTATCTCATATTAAATCTGAATTTAGTTCATATGAAAGGTGAAATATTGATGAGAAATCTGAAATTGAATTGGTATGAATAGATATGATCTTAAAATCATAAATCTGGAAAATTAGTGAAAAGGGGGTATTAGAATTAAGGTAGATCAATTTCGATTAATTGATGTTGGATCCCATGTTGCAGATGATTTATTAGATCAATTTATATTTGAAAACATGTATATTGATGATAAGGTATGTTAGGGTTGATTTTTTATGTGTAAGAAGAGAAAATATAGAGGCCAAAAATGAAACTAAAAAAGGCAAAAATGAGAGGAATGAGAAGAGTCACTTTGGAGAGTTTTAGATCTTCTTTTTAGGTGCATCTGAAAGATATTGGAGAAAGACTCATGGCCTATACATGGATCAATTTTTCGTTTAGAATCTAAATCTAAAGTCAGATTAGTGATTTGGATAATGTTTGGATCATCACACGTCACCCCGAATTGATCTCTTTTGGTGGAGCGTCTTAATCCCTAGATATTTTTATTAAGAAACCTTACCTCACATTATACCTATTTCCTAGTCTTATGGGGAAATATATTTGCCTTCCCATTTTTTGAGGGAACTTGGTTTATACCAATAAATTCTTGTTCCAATGAGGCGCCAAACCAATCCTCATGTATTCTCTTATCCTTCTCAACTTCGGAAGGCATGCATTTTGCAAGGTATAACTGAGTATCATAGACTTCGAAGAACTTTTAGCATTACAAAAGTTAAGTTCAATGGTAAGTTAACTTTGGCTTTAAATGATTGGTGCTTCAGGTAAAATTATTTCTTCTTAAAACCATTGCCAACATCTGTAAATCCTTTAAAGCCTTCTTCATTTGGTCATACACTGGCCATTTCTTGTAACTCTATTTTTCTTCGTATTGTCCTAGACTAAACCATTTTATTTTCTTGTAGAAGTTACTTCTCTTGGAGATGATAAATATTCAGTTAAGAGGAAATAACTCCTGAATAAAGGGAGGCTTTGGGGGAGGAAATTCCAAGGGAAATCAGGGAAAAAGAAAGAGAGATTCCCATTATTAGACCGACTAGGTTGAGGTCGTATTCTAGAAACTCTACTAGCACTTCATCAAGTTCTATTGAATATGATGACTTCCTATATCTGCTACTTTCATCATTCAAAAGAAGAGACGAGTGAAAACAAGGGCAAAGAAACCTGAACATCGGGCCTAGTTGGTAGGTGAGACAGTCTTGAAGAAATTCACTAATATTTGTATTATTATACCAATATAGTTAACTTTGAAATGACTCTTTCTTTTTATAGGCCCAACTATTAATTCAGTCACTATAGATGAACTAATTTAGAGATTCCATGACATCCTCTAGCATCTTCGATTCATGGGCTAATGAATAAAACAATTTATGTTCTTAGTCCATCATTCAATACTTCTTCGAATAAAACTATAGTAGAAAAGTCAGCCCCCATAACTATTAACACTTCAATAATTAATCCCTATTTTTAGGATAAAGAATATTAAACCTCATTTTAAATGGGAAAGAAGCTGATAGAGGAATTAAATCTTGTTGGAAATATTCTATCACTATTTCTTAAGGATGTTCCAAGTCCATGAGCTTCACCATTAATAGAGGCATCTCATGAGACTAGGGTTAATCCTCTAGTTGAGGATGTCCCATGTTTGATGAAAAAAATTAAGATCGTGGCCTTCTATGGACAATTAGATGAGATTATGTAAAAATCTCCATTTTTTATCATAGAAATTATTGCCTACATCATTGAGCAGCATCATGATCATCTCGTTCAAGTCCAACCAACCCCTCCCTCCTAGCAGTTAGAACCGCTATAAGCTCTAAAGCTACTTTGAAGCTTTATCGGGCATCCATTTGAAGAATTAATTGGCTTTACTTTTGACAGTGGACTTAAGGAAGCTTGATTTTGTGTTTCCAAAAGGGATGGGTTATAGATAGATGTTTTTAATGGTCTACACACTAGGATAAAATCACTATCTTACAACCTCACAGATATGGTTGAAGAAGAAATTGAGGAAAACACTTTAGCTGTAGAAAATCTCACTTTTTAAGATAAAAGTCTAAAACTATCAAAGGCTTACATGGCCTGGGAGACATTCGAAGAACAAGCCTTCCCTTATATCAAGGAACGAATAATTAAAGAGATAACTAGCCAGATTGAATGGTTTTCTTGATATGTTCATCATTGAAGAAGTGGACTTTTAGGAGAATATTGGCCAAATGGTTGGGGATATTCAAGTTTCAACCAATAATTCAGCTCCATTTGATGTAATGGTGGCTGATATTATAACAAAAAAGGTGCAGACTAATTTTCGGTCTCTTGTACTTAAGCACTTTCAATAAAATGTGATTATGATGATGTATTAATGAAATTATGTATTTTGTTTTGCTTGCCTTGCTTCCCAAATGGTTAGGTAATATGGTTATAAAAATCCGGCATTTTTTTTCGTAACGAATGTAACCATTGATGTTTCTTTGATGGTGTGATCCATCCTTAAAATATCTATAGACTTAGAATGGTCCTTCCCACTTTATTGACCATTTCCCATAAGTTCAATCCTTTGATCCTATGGAAAAAAATAGTTTTTTGAACCATCTCCTTCTTTAAACATACTTTTCCAAAATTACTTATTATAGTTATTAGTTATCTCCTTATTTTGAACAAACACATTATTTAAGGCTCTACCCCTTTCATTATTAATTCTTTCTAATTCCATGTTCATATCTTGGTCATAACTTTCTATTTTCAACTAATTTTGGGCCATAAATATTAATGAATTAATAGTGATTTACATTGGTAACACAACATCACGACCATAGGTTAAGGAATATAGGGTTACTCTAGTACTGGATCCTTTAAAGGTCCTATAATCCCATAAAACTTTTGGCATCAAATTGTGCGAATCTCTTGGATTTTTCTCAATCACTTTGGTCAAGTTTTATTTAAAAAGATTATTTGTAGGCTCATCTTAATTGTGTGATTAAGAAAAATAGTGTACCGACCTTGTCAAAGTTATCCCTAACCTTGAAATAAATTCGAGCACCATATGTGAGTTGAAGATACGTTCATTGCCTGAGCTTATCATATCTAGAATCACAAACCAATGCACAATATCTTATAAGAATTCTACCGATTCATTCTGGATAACGGATTATAAAACCTTGTCACCCACACATTTAGTAAAGTAGTTTATAGCAACAAAATTATAACTATACGATTTGGAGTATGGAGGATGTATTTTTCCAAATAACATCAATTGCCCATACTCTAAATGACAATGGTTTAACTACATATTCTAGGTATATTGTAGGTACATGTTCTAATGGACCATGTTGTCGACAATTTTGGCATCTTTTTTTCTAATCGAAACAATCTTTTAAAATATAAGGCCAATAAAAATCCAATCCTTCTTAATTACCAACTCATTTGGCTATCGACTTGATGAGATTCACAAAGTCCCTCTGTAATACTCCTGCTTTTAAAGGTTTTTAAATTGCACGGTGGATGTAATTTGGCAATTTGAGAATTATTGTGAATACTAATTTTTGGATTAATAAGTGAAATTAAATAATTTTAATGTTATAAAGTGAATAGTAAATATTAGTTTTCGAGTGTCAAATTAATATTTACATGGATTACATTTTCTTACGAGACTAAGTATATGAGTGGATTATTTTTAATTACATGTCGCAAGTTGGGTAAAGCGACAAAGGAAATATTTTAAACTGGAAAATACGCATATTGAACGTGTTGTGTCAAAATAGTGAATTTTAGTTAAGTGACTCGGATGGAAATTTAGACTCCGCCATTGGGTTCGGAATGACCGAGATAGTCAAAATAGAGTACCCGGGGTAGTATTTAGGTTCCGGGCATTTTTGGACTAGTAGGGACTCGTAAACGAGTACACGAGTCATTTAACAATTGGGTACACACCTAGAGAGAGAAGAGAGAAGAGAGATTGAAGAGAAGAATGAAGTAGAAGAAAAGAAAGAAGAAAAGGATTTTCCGGACCAAAATTCACAGGATTCGACTCGTGGTCGTCGGATTTAATCCATGAGGCAAGTGTTTAACTTGCTTTATGATTTAGTGTGTTTAATTTCTCATATTGTAGTTGGTATAAAACTAAAGATTTTTGGGTTGAAATTTCGTGGATCAAACGGGTTTTCGGAAGATTAAAACGGATATAACTCGATTAATACCCAATTTGAGAAACTTAAAATTAATTGAAATTAATTATTGGATCTAGGTTCTAGGATGATTAGAACCCTTTGAATGTGTCTATTTATGGTTATTTGAGGTTGAATGACGATGAGAGAGGAGATAAAAATATTGGAGGTGTTTTAATGGAGGTTTGGATTTTTGGAGAAGAAGGTGAATAGTGACCAACGTCACTTCCGTACTATTTCGAATAGGAAGAGAGCCGATTCAGCTCTCAGTCAAAGCACGAAAGTTGTAGATATTTTCGATACAGTCGGGAGGAAGCTAACCACGTATTTTTTTTATTTTTCTTCGAATTGTTAGGATTTTTATAAAATGGCAGTTCTGGGGTGAAATCACCAACTCGGAAATGCACTCGGAAATTTGAGAAATAAAAGGCTAAAATTTTTTGGAGATAAATATTTGGGGTTCCTAAAAATAGTGTGGGGACTTCTAAATAAGTTTTTTTAGTACGGCATGTATTTTGGATTAGTTGAAAGTAAAATCCAAGATTTACCCAAATAGGGGTGTTCGTGAGAAATAATACTTAAAGAGATACATACGTGTGATTTGTATATTAAATAAGGGAATACGTATTGAGGTATTTTAATTGTGTGACAGCTTATATTATTGCGAATGAGAATATTGAAGGCTATTGGATATCGCTATACGAGTTTGGAGACTATAGCCATAAAAGATTGAGAAGAGATATAAATAATATATATATCGAGATTGTTGACATAATCATTGTGCGGTGAGAAAAGTACAGAAAAAAAAATATTGGGGATTGGTAAAATTGATAAAAGAGTAGGATATCCAAGATATAAATATACTACGTATGGAATGTATTGTATGTGCTATGAGTATGCCCTTATATTATGTATGTGCAAAAATCATGCCCGCGCTACTTGCTATCACGGAGGTTACCACGTCGGGACAGTCTTATCTCGATGGGACCTTTATGGGGGATATTGACTTGTACCTTAGAACATAGGACTCCTTGGTACAGGCTCTCTGATTGATAGTCAGACAGTATTAAGAGACGTGAGGGTATGTGCTGACCTCTTAGTGACTTGGAACTATGCTTCGCCTCCATTTGTATGTATTTCGTGTTAATACAGTTCGAGAGTGATTCTGAATTAGTATTTAGCTTAGTTTGTGTGATACGGGGACTTCGTAGCAGAGTATACCAGCACCATAGATCTTATGTGGGGTCCCGTTAGTATATATATTACATGTGTGACTAATATATATACATATATTTATATGGGAACTTTCTATTGTTATAAAAATTAATGTGTATGCAAAAAGAGAATAATGTGCGTATACCGAAATTTTGTTTGGTTTCCTATATGGATAACTAATATACTTATTGCAAAAAGTATATTGTATATATATGAGATGAGATATCATATAACCTAACCCTGTATAAAAAGGAAAAGAACGAATAAAGTGATATACTTCTTCCGGTAGATTTATATCCGGATTTATATGAATGTGAATCATAGGTTCTAATGAGAACTATTAATAAATACGGGATGGTATAAATATTCTATGTACTGAAGGCCTAATGGATCCCGATGATCAACATTGTCACATAGTAGTGTATCGGGAGGGTTCGTTGTTTAGATTTCGCTTCGCGAGATACCCCACACACGAACGTAACGTAATGTTGGGAACGGGGAGAAGTTTAGTCCTTAGTACCCGAATTGATGAGGATTATTAGAAGATGGGTAATTACATTAGTTAGGAAGGGTAGCTTAACTAGGTTGTTTAAAATGGTATGCGCTAGTTCTGAACTGTTAGAAGAGGGGTGAGGTGTATCTCATGGGAGAGCGATACCATTTAAATATGAGAATTAACATATTTTAAAATATGGATTTTAAGCACTTGCTAAAATGTTTTCAAAAATCGGGCTCTGAGACGTTTCTATATTTTCCCTTCTTTCTATATCTATATATATATAGGTGTCCAGACACAGGGATGCCTAGATGATGATTCTTTCGAGTCAGACGTTTGCTGCAGCAGCTGTGGATGCAAGCAGGTTTATATTAGACGCTTCTATCATTGAGATCTAGCTAGGAGGTATTGTAGCAACATTCGGGCTTATGGCCCAACTGTACTCATTTATTCTGTTATCGCCTTTTAGTGCGGCATTCGATTTGGTAGTATTATTGTACTGAGTGTTCGGTTATTTTATTTTATTTCATTTGAGTTGCTGCATATAAACTGTTGCAATTGTTTTATTTGAATGGTTTGGTTAAAAAGATTAGTTAATTAAAAATTTGACGCCAGCCTAATAGGATATTAAAAATAAAATTATTTTTCGACAATGATGCTAAGAATGAACCATATGAGACTCTTGTTTTAATTTGATATAGGAGTGATCGCCCAGTATTTTATTAGGCGGGGTGTCACACCGTCATGGACCTATGCTATTGTTGTTAAGGCCTCGTCGTTATCTAGGGATTCTAGCATCATGCAATTATCAATTCTCTTGGATAACTTGCAAGTATACATAACATAATTGCTTTCCTTCAGCCTATCATCCCTATGAATTCTGATATTTGGGTAGATATTCAATTACTGGTGTTCTATAGTCTTCTTGGATATTAATATTCTTAATTTCACCCAATGAACATTTGTTACACAATATTGGTAAGAAACCATTAATTGTAAGAAACCATTAATGGTATTAAAATTGATGCCTTTTCATCCCTTTCATTGGTCTCATTTAGAAATCTGGGAATATAATTCAATATGACATCATCAAACTTAGATAATAAATTTAACACCAGTTGATTGTATAAGGCTAGACCATTATGAACACATTTTTATTCACTAGGTAATTTTCTTATAACCAATTGAAAATCACCAAAAATCGCTATTACTTAATCTTTAAACTTTGAAGGATTTCTAGGCCCATTATTATAGCCTCATTTTCTGCTTGGTTATTTGTACATGTGTCTCTTCCAACCTATACTAATGTTTGGTTTTAATATATTGTGGGAATTATATAATTACCCCTATACTTGATATTACTTAATTTGTTGAGAAATCAAACCATTATTTACAAGGGCTTAAAGATACATATCCCATTTTGTATTCCCCATCTAATTCATCCTTAAATAAATTATCTGCGAAGAAATCAACCAAAGCTTGCCACTTTATTTTTTTCAGGTACATAATGCGGGAAAATAAGTCTTTAACCCATTATCTAATCCAATTTTATTGAATAGGTCAAGTCAACTTATATTTGATCAATTCAAACATCAAAATGACAAGACTTCTCTATGAAGAAAATAATACCTTAATTTCAGAGCAACAAAATAAAGAATTAATGCCAATTTTTTCATTATAAAATACCTACCTTCATAATCATTTAAAAACCTACTAAGATTGTAAACCGATTGTAACTTGTGATTCTCACAGTCTTGATCCAGTACTATTCCATTAGATGCATCAGAGCCAAAATGTATAACATCAATGGCTTGTCTTCTCTTGGAGGTGTCAACAAAGTAGTTTGACCAGGTATTTCATGAGTGAGTGGAAATAATGCTCATGCTCCTTTTTCCAATCCATCTCCTCTTGGTCTTTTAGCCTCAAGAAATGTGAAACCAATCTAGTTTTTCTTATTTCATTAAATATAAATATACAAAGGAAATTAACTTGTAGGAATATGCATTTTACTCATATTACCCAATAGGAATATATTTTCATATCCTAATGACCAAAGTATATATGAGTCTTGTCCTTGAGGTCGTTCTTACATCCTCATCTTCATGCATATCCTTGTTATACTACTCATAGGATGGTAAACGAACACGTAGACTCATACACAGTTTTTTCAAACAAATTATTTCCTTAACTTTAATGTGTGTTTATGTGTTGATATGGATCTTTGGACTTATCATGGAAATGAAAATAAGATTTTCTTGAAAATCTTATCCTTTGTATTTTGTAAAGTGGATTTTGAGGTCTACTAGAGAACCTTCGTTGCAGTGTGACGTTTCCTGATTGTAGTGCAAGTATCTCACTAGTCGCACCATGTTCTAGATATTTTCTTCTTTGTCTAGACTTATATCATTCTTCCAGGTTCACCACAGTAATGAAGCTCCAGCGATATGTGTCAGTCTGGAACAAAAGTCACTTGTTGCACTAGATAGTGCACATCTTTTTTGATACTTGTGTAAACAAATATAAAGCCATATATTTTCTAATTTTTAGGCCTTGTTACTTGTAAGTCTATTTCTACTTATTTGACTCCCTAAGATTCTTTTGCCAACTTGTATGTATAAGTAAGTATTTTGGGCTTGTATTTTGTGTGTGACTGTAAGTGTGATTTTTATGTATTCTTTGCCGACAAAGTATTTATCATAATCCTTTCTTCTTCAAGAATCATTTTTAAGAGAGAAAAATATTTAAAAGATAAAAAATTCTTTTTTGTTGAATATTTTAATCTTCCAAGTTTAAAATCTTTTTTTTATCTTCAATAAATTATTGAGATATTTTAAGTTTAAATACTTGTAAAATCGGAAAATATTTTTAAACAAACATGTTTTGCCTTAAAATCTTTTTAAATGTTGAGAAAATATCTTTCTAATTTGTTCTTTAGTTATTTTTACATTTCATATATCTCAAAGATATATTTTCTAAGTTAAGCCATTATTTTCAAATACACTTTCACCTTAGGTTCATCACACACTTATAAAGTGGTACTACACTCATTGACGACTTATCATCTTTGTTTTAAGTCTTGGAACATAATTTTTTTTTCAATCTCTTAACGAAGACTTATTGTGATGAGGAGTTTACAACATTGGTTGCAGACCAAAACCAATTACAGTTGTGTAGAATTATCCAACTCTTGGCATTCTCTACGACGACTATTGTGGGAAAAAGTGTCTAGTCGGTCATAGCATTGAGAGGGTGTAAGTGTCTATCTTGTAGTTGCAAAAATCTACCACAATACATTGGTTGTTCTGTTAGCACGAGTTTTTTCCCGTTGTGGATTTTTCCTTGTATGCCTTATTGTTGTATTATATTGTTTATCTTTATTCATTTTTATTTACTCACCTAAATATTGAAGATTAAATTTGGTGTAATTTACATGGAAAATAATTTGTCACATTCGCCTTAGGATTTGTATTTTTTACCCTAACATGAACGTGAAAGAAAACCTTGTCACAAGTTGACAATATATGTTAATTGTCTATCGTTCGTCCATCTAGGTTTTGAGCACATGCACACTCATTTGGTATCAGAGATGGACCTCATTTTTGTAGGTTTATCACCTTAAGTAAGATCTAGTGTGTGCGAAGATCGATTTTAGGATGTGCAATAATTTTTGTAATATAATTGGTACATATAATTGCTATGAAATTACCGAACTTGTAGCCCCTTAGGATTTTTAAAATCACTTTATTCGTGACTTCGAAAATGATTGTGTTAGTAGTAGTGATAGTGATGAAGAATATGATCTCATAACTTCTACGACAAACTTTATATAGAATCCAAACTGTTATTGAAAAATGAGATTCTAATTTCTAAGTTAAAAAGATTTAGAGAAGAAAAAATCGGTAAGAAGAATGAAGATCTTTCCTCTTCCCGATTATTCATTGAATGAGGTATTTTATGAGAGAAGATAAAACCCTAGAGAATGAGAAAACTATAATTTCCAATGGTCTTCATTTTATAAAACAAGAAAATGATTTTTCCAAGCCTTGTAAGCTCATGGTTATTCCCCACATAAGGGTATGTCGTTCGAACAAGCACAAGAGTTTTTAATTTTAATTAAAAATGATACAAATCTCTTATGTTTATCCCTTTTCATCAAACGTCCTTATAAATCGAGATATAGGATTATAATTAAAAATAAATCTTTTAAAATCTTTTCCAAACCCTTTTAGAGTTCCTTTTGTGATCAAGCTCCACCAATTTTTCATCCAACCATTTTGGAAATTTAAAGATCACTTTATAAAATCAAGAAGAATATAATTTTTGTTAAAAGACTCCTGTAGAACTAATTTATGGATCACGGAATCTACTACTGAATAAGAAGGCTGGTTAGTGGATACCGAGGGGAGACTGCTTCCTGTGGGCAGTGCTGGACTGTGCCATTGTTGCAGAAGACTTGAAGAACGACGCATTATACTTAGTGAGATAAGTAGTTTGTAAGTCATATTGCATTTATAAAATCTTTTACAATTATAAAAAAGGTTTTTCCTGAAAAATGATTTTTCCTACTCATTCGCATGTTTGCCTGCTTGGTTTGCCTTTTTTAATTTGGACTTCATCATCACTTGCACAAAAAACTAATTCGAGATAAAAATTTCTAAAATTCGAATTTGTGTGTAGTTGGCCTATAATATGAATGAATGAGTAGAATTCTCACTTTCTCAAACTCAGTTGTGACCAAAATGGTCAGGACTCGGAATCGTGACAAAAATCATGAACATTTAATTAGATTTCATATATGGTCATGGTTTTAAACCATTACCATATATTAACACAAATTAAACGGTTAAGGCTTTGGTCATGGTTTTGAGATGTGATAAAAAATAAATTTAATTAAAACTATATTTTTTTATTTTTTTTGCCTCCTAAAAAAACTTGTTCATGTTTTCAGACGTGTATAAATTTTCATGATAAAACTAACTAATCCATGAATCAAAAAATAATAACATAACACAAATTATGTAACTATTAAGCCATTAAATTGTTCAACACAAATAATCGTACAAGATAACTTGTATACATTTCAAGAAATAATATTATAACACAAGATGTATACATTTCGACAAATAATAACACAACACAACATGTATACATTCACACAAATAAATATTTAAATATTTAATGTTTTCTTTCCATGAAACATATGAAAACTTTTCAAAGTGTTCCTTCTCCAACTAGGCCTGTATATATATTTATAAATGTAATGGTAAGAAATGACACGAATTCCAAAATGACTTCGGGATGCCTAGTTAGACAAAAATGGCAAAAAGCCCACATAGTTCATACGATCAACCCATAATCTGAATCTAGGGTGTATTTATTTATTTATGAAAATAAATGTCAAATGTACTGAAAATATAGAAAATTCTGTGAGCACTTTAAACTGGAAATTTGGGTATAATCTCCATTTTTTGGGTTTCTGGTTTATGAAAATGGATATAAATGTATATATAATAACAAAAAAGGATAGGATTAGTGGTGAAATATTATAAACAAGATATAAATGGAATATGAATACTAAAATATGAAAAGTAACATTTATGGAAGTAGTAAAACACAAAGGATATTACAATGCATCCACAATTTTATACGAGTATCGTTGAATAGTTCCTTAGAGGTATAATTGGTCCATTGCATTCAATGTTTATAGATTCATAAAAGACTATGACATATCATTGTCGGGCATGAAATCTTGGATAAATTCGACTGGTTCGACCCTCAAGAAACTATACAACGGTACTTTCACAGAGCAAAGTAGGATTAGTGATAGAAGGATGTTAAAAAATGGGATAAGTAGTACCAATAAGAGACTTTAATTCCCTGTGTCTCAGTTAAAATCACATAACACAAGCCACAAATATAAGTAACCACATAAATAGTGAACATCGACCAAAATCATGAGCTTTCATGTGGTTACCTCCTATTAGTGGTTCATTATCAGTGTTACATTCGAAACTTAATAATATCCATAGAAAAATACAAATTGGTGGTCCGTTACCTCATATTAGTGATTCTTTATAAGTTATTGTTTTCTAACCGATCAATCATACACGGTAAGTCCAATATAAGTTTACTTTAATTGAATTTATCCCAAAATTAATATGTGATCAAATGTGTAATCCATTCCACCAATTTGTGTTCACATAAAGAACCACAACTTAAATAAGGGGTGAAGATGTGACCCGGACAGTTCACCAAACAGATATATGCATTAATATCCATCCACGTAATATTAACAAATCAAATTCAAGTTCATTTTAATTAAATGAATCCTAAATTACTTTTTGTCCACCAAATGTGTAATCCCTTCCACCAATTTGTGGTCACCCAAACAACACCCACTTAGGGAATGGGTGAACTTGACCACAACAGTTAACCAAAAAAATATATGCATTAAGATTCATTCGCACAATATCAACAAGTATAATTTAAGTTCATTTTCATTAAATTAATTCAAAAATTACTATGTGTCAACCAAATATGCAAGCCCTTCCATAACTTTGTGTTCATCCAAACAACAACCACTTAAGAAAGGGGTAAACATGACCACAATAATTAACCAAATAGATATTTGAATTAATATTCATCTGCACAGTATCAACAAGTGCTATTCAAGTTCTGTTTAATTAAATTAATCCTAAAATTACTGTCCACTAAATGTGCAAGCCCTTCCACCAATTTTTATTCACCCAAACAACAACAACTTAAGGAAGGGTTGAATATAACCAAGACAATTAATTAAGAAGTTATATATATATAAGACTATGTTATGTAAATAAAATATAAGTAAAATTACCTAAATAAGGAACTAACCTAGACTCAATTGAGTTTCAGTCATTGTTCTCCAATTTCACGTGCACGTGGAACAAGAAGAAAACATGTTAACATATTAGTGTGGGTACCTCTATTAACCATTTTGGCCGAGGTGATTAGCCCAATTAAGTCTGGCCCAAAGTCTAAAGGCCTCATGCATAACTAATTCAATTATAACCCATTCAACCCCCAAAATCTCTCGCAAGATATTCTAGGAGTTATGAGATAATATGGGGGAGTCCAACACCCCCACTCTCCGAAAAATGATA
The DNA here is from genome assembly GCA_949130495.1 of Sambucus nigra. NCBI lineage: Eukaryota > Viridiplantae > Streptophyta > Magnoliopsida > Dipsacales > Adoxaceae > Sambucus > Sambucus nigra. Next base: position 119,763,675 of record OX422222.1, on the reverse strand, counting down.
TGTATATATTAAACCCTCAGCCTGGGGTAAAGGGTACGATTTTCTAAACACTTCCGTGGAGTAAAGATAAATAAGAAACAGAGAGCACCACCATGGACGTAGGCCATTTTTTCGAACCATGTATAAATAAGAAACAGAGAACACCCCGCACATAGGGGTGCCAAGTCGACCGGAGAGCTAGCCATGCAAGCTCTCAGGACCCATATGAAATCCCCTTTCTTAAGGGAGATAGAAGAAGAAGAAGAAGAAGAAGAAGCCCCAAAGAAATTCGCGATGCCCCAATTCAAGATCTCTAATGGGGAGACTGATCCTATTAACCTTGTTAGGTACTACAGGAAGGCCATGATCCTCTGGAACCATAAGGATGTGTTGAGGTACCAGATGTCTTCATCGAGCTTGCATGACGTAACTCAAAATTGGTTCAAAAAACTTCCTCACAGATCCATCAGAAGTTTTGAGTCCCTGGCAGACCTCTTCATATCTCACTTCATTATGAGTAGCTCCCATCCGAAGAGGATGGATGCTTTGTTGACAATAAAGAAAATACGCCAGTAGAGACTCAAAGACTACTCGAAGAGATATTAGGGTTTATTCAATGAGGTCGAGGACTTCTCGGAGCAGGTAGTCAAGGCACCAATTAACATTGGCCTACCCAGATCCTGCCTCTTGAACCAGTCCATCACTAAGAAGGAGGCAACGGCAATTGACGACCTAATGGCTCATATTGAAAAATATGCCAAAGTTAAAGATGTGACCCGTCTCAGTGCAAGGGAGAATGGTCGCGCCAAGTTCGTCGGTAAGGGCAGCGGCAAAGGTGGGAACTAAAAGAAAGGAAGAAAAAATGGGTGGAAAAGAGGCCCCAAGAATGGGATTAAAAGTGATGCCTCAAAATTATTTCAGGCAGTGAACACAGTTTTTAAAGAACCACTCTATAAGATTTTAGCAAAGATTACGAAAAAGTCGTTCGTTAAGTGGCCTGGGAAGATGAGAGGAGACCCCTAAAAAAGAAACAACCCAATGAGATGTGCTTTCCATAAAGAGGGTGGGCACAAAATCGAGCACTGTGAAGCCCTAAACTCTCATCTTCAAGAGTTAGCTCAAACTGGACACTTGAACGAATTTGTGGAAAAGAAGGCATAAAAGGTCGGTGCCAATAGAGATCAAAGGACTGATAATGTGATCGAGGAGAACATCGGCCATGAGTTTGCAGTGATTCATGGGGCATCTGATCTAAAGAAGATTCAAGTAAAAAAGCTTATGGAAGTAATGAAAGCTTTTCAAATTGATCTAGATAAAAAGTAAGCTGGAAATCGTCGACGAGTAGAGGACGTCAACTATAGTAAGCATATTTTGTTCACGGATGAAGACCTATTCGGAGTAAGGACCCCACATCATCATGCCTTGATCATTAAACTCATGATATCTAACTATGACATCAACAAGTTACTCATCGACCAAGGTATCTCATCCGAAGTAATGTATCTCTACCTATTCTGAAAGTTGAAGTTAAGCGTTGCCGACTTAAAGGAAGCCATCGTTCCTCTAGTTGTCTTCACTAGAAAATTAACCATCCCTTTGGGAAAGATTGTATTACTAGTGAGGGAAAGAAATATCTCCAAGATGAGCGAATTTTTGGTGGTCGATATTAACTCGCCCTACCAGGCGATCCTAGGTAGAGGGTGGCTACATGCGATGAAGGTCGTCCCCTCTAACTACCATCAGAAACTCAAATATGTGACTGAGCGAGGAGTGATAGGTATCCATGGAGATTAGACGATGGCAAAAGTGCTTTATAGCAGCCGTCCACCCCAAACCAGAGGGGAGGATCCAAGGAGAAGGTTGAAGAAAGGGAAGGGTTGACACCTTCCAAATAGGAACTAAAATATAGAAGACCTGGAGTGGAAAAGACCAGGATCCTCCCCTCTAAGCGGGTCATTGAGAACCTGGAGGAAGTCACAGTCAGTGGCGATAAGAAAGATAGGATGTTCTTGATCAGAGCCTCTCTTATGAATCGAGAGAATAAGGAACTTACAGTACTTTTGTAGAATAACTTGGACATTTTTACGTGGGAACCCTACGAGCTGCCTGGGATTGATCCAGGTGTGGTTTGTCAACGGCTGCACGCTGACCCCGCTTTCAAGACGATTGCACAAAAGGTACGATAAACTGTACCCGAGAAGGCCAAGTCTATGGAGAAAGAAGTGGAAAAGCTGCTGGATGAAGGATCCATACGGGAAGTTTAATTCCCGAAGTGGCTGTCCAACCCAGTAGTGGTCCCAAAAAGCAATGGAAAATGGAGAGTATGCATTAACTTCACCGACCTTAACAGAGCTTTCCCTAAAGTAAGATTTCATCTCCCAAAGATTGGCCAGTTGGTGGATGCCACAACAGGTCATGAAAGAATGAGTTTCCTAGATGCATACTCCGGGTATGACCAAATCACTCTACACGATCCAGATCAAGTCAAGATAGCATTCAACACCACAGTTGGGTTATATTGCTACAAGGTTATGCCCTTTGGGCTAAAAAACGCATGAGAAACTTACCAGCGGTTGGTCACTAAAATGTTCAAATACCAAATGGGGGGCACCATGGAGGTCTACATCGATGATATGCTCGTCATGATCAAGATTAAAGAAGACCACCTCTCTGACCTATCAAGGACCTTCAAAATCTTGAAGAAATACCGAATGAAGATTAACGCAAGTAAGTGTTCCTTCGGTGTCCAATCAAGAAAATTTCTTGGGTACTTGGTTAGCAAGAGAGGTATTGATGCCAACCCAGACCAGATTGATTCCATCAATATGGTGCAGCCCCCCGTACGATGAAAGACGTGCACAAGCTCATGGGAATGCTCAGCGCCCTGAATCAGTTCATCTTAAAGTCATTAGAAAGATGCCATCCATTCTTCCATTTGTTGAAGCAAATAAAAAATGTGGAGTGGAATGAGGATTTCTCGAAGGAATTAGAGGAGCTCAAAGCTTACCTCATCACACCACCCTTTCTCGTAATACCTCAAGAGAACGATTCTCTGTACCTATACCTCGCTGTTTCTAGCCATGCAGTGAGTTCTGCACTGGTATGAGAAAGAATGGGGATCCAGCACCCAGTCTATTATGCGAGCAAGACTCTCTTGGACGCTGAACAATGATACCTACCATTGGAAGTGCTCACCTTTACGCTAGTGGTAGGCTCAAGAAAATTGAAAAATTACTTCGAAGTACACTCTATTATTGTACTTACATCCCACCCTCTCAGAGCAGTACTGAAAAAAGCGAACTGATCAGGAAGGTTATCAAAATGGTCAGTCGAGCTCGGGCGATTCGACATTTTGTTTCAGCCAAGGAATGCCATCAAAGGACAGGTCCTCGTCGAATTTATCGCGGAATTTATAGGAGAACATCCTTGCGACCAACCTCAAACTATTCATGCATTGGGAGCAAAGCAGCTCCAAGTGCTCGGTGACTCACAGTTGGTCTCCAACTAGATATGTGGTGATTTTAATGCTAGGGATGAGAGGATGGCAGCCAACCTCACCACAACTAAAAAATTAATAGCCAACTTTGAAAAAGTCACCGTCCAACAGTTCCCCAGAGGACAGAACAACCCTGTTAATTCCCTAGAAGACTTAAGATCAACGATCAATTTTGATTTGAAGAGAACAATTTCGATTGAATTCCTCGCCCAGCCAAACATCAACCAGATCGACGAACTGCCAAACGTGGGACATATTACCAAGATTGAGACAACCCTAGTTGGATTGACCCCTTAAGGGATTATTTGAAGGATGGTGCGCTACCAGATGATAAAAAGATCGCTCATTAGATAAGAGTCAAAGTTTCTCGCTTTCACTTATCTTCTAAGGGAAAAATGTACAAGAGATCTTTCACTGGCCCTTACCTACAATGCGTTCACCCGAAGGACGTCGAGCAAGTTCTTCATGAACTCCATGAGGGAATCTGGGGGAGTCACATTGGGGGCTGGTAGCCATATTTTCTTGCAATGAAAGAAGGCTACTAGTGGCCATACATGTAGAAAGATGCTAGAGTTTATGCTCGCAAATGAAAAAAATGCCAACTTCACGCTCCTATAGTTCACGAGCCAGCCAGTGACCTGAAGTCACTTACCAGCCCATGGCCTTTTTCCTAATGAGGAATGGAGATCATAGGCCCTCTTCCTACTATAGTCGGTAATCGCAAGTATCTGTTAGTCGCAACAGATTATTTCACCAAATGGATAGAGGAGGAGCCGTTGGCAAACATTAGGGACGCACACATAATAAGATTTTTATGGAGGAACATTGTCACTCATTTTGGAATCCCTAAGACCATCATCACTGAAAACATAACCCAGTTTGAAAGCGTCCTCTATCAGGGTTTCTATAGAAACCATGGGATCATGCACTACTTCAGTTCTATGGCATACCCTCAGAGCAACGGAAAAGACGAAGCTTCTAAGAAAATAGTGATTGATGGATTGAAAAAGTGCTTGGAGCGAGCCAACGGGTCATGGGTAAACTAACTACCCCACATCCTATGGTCTTACCGAACTACCCTACGATGAGTAACAGGGGAAACATCGTTCGCACTAACAAACCCTCGGAAGCTGGCCTCCCTACCATGAGGTCCACCCTGGTCGAGCAAGACCAGAACGATGCAGCATTTTGGCTAAACTTGACCTAGCTAAAGAACGAAAAGAGATAGATCTAGTGAAACAAGAAGGTTATCAGCAACAACTAGTAAGACACTACAATAAGAAGGTCAATCCAAGAACATTCAAAGTTGGGGACTATGTCCTAAGGAAAGTTCTTGGCAGCGCTGTAAAATCATTGGATGGCAAGCTAAGAACAAACTGGGAGGGACCATTCAAGGTGATAAGAGACGACCTACAAGGATCCTACCACTTCGAAACGCTGGAGGGCAGGGAGATACCTCGATCTTGGAATGCAGCCAACTTGAAGAAATTCAACTTCTAGTTTTTCTCCTTTAATTTTTCACTTCAATGTTGAAATTTTCAATTCATTCCTGATTAATAAAAAAAAGTCTTTGGTAGTAGCACCCTATGAAGCGTTGAAATACATTACGATTAATGCACCTTCTCCAAGTTACAAGCTCCGGCCTTAACGCACAAAACTAATATTACGAGAAGCATATGAAAGTGGTAAGCTTTTCTAATTTAATGCCCTGATACCACTTGTTGGAACACGAGGCCCCTAATTTTTAAATTCTTTTTACTTCAAAAAGATAATTTCAATTTCCTTGTTTTAAAGATGTGGAAGCGAAACATGGTGGTTCAATAAAAACAACAAATTTTAATTTATTTTACAAATTAAAATTAAACAAAGTGAAATTAGATTAACAGACACACACAATTTAAATTTCACTTAAACCAAATTAATCTACCCAAGTCCTATAAATTTGTCTAAGTCATATTTTTCAATTTTAGTAAATTAAGACAAACCAAATTTTATCAAATAAAATTAATGACTTGAATTAACTACACATTACCCAATATTTATTTAGCACCCAAATAAATTAAGTAGTGATATAAATCAAATTTTATCTTTTTACCTAAGCATAGATTCTAGGTGATATAGGAAGATAAAATTAAACGATGAATCAATATGATGCTAAGTACGAGGAAAAACCCACAACGGGAAAAAACCTCGGACGGCCCTAGCCTCAAATCCACTAAATATGGTTTTACAAATACAAGATCGTAAGAATTACCACACTCGACTCGATCCCTCTCAATCCCCGACTCTCCTTCTTGTATACACCTCCGCCTAGCGAATAACCACGGAGCTCCACCGCAGTCTCGGAATCCATCGATCAGACTTTTTATGGTCACTGCCACCCGAACAAGGAGCCTTTCTCCAAGTGGGTAAATCAATGCAAACTTCTTCTTCTTTGTGGGATGTAGAGGCAAACCCAAATGAACTCTTCAATATGTAGAGTAAATCGGTGCCAAATACTCCAAGAAATGTATATATATGTAAAGGAACCTAGATAAACAAACTTTGGGTGTGAAATAAGTGTTTAAAAGATTTTTCTTGAAAAACAACAACACTTAAAACATGAACTTTTTCCTTTTTGAATTATGCTCTCAAACTCTCTCTTGGAGATGGAAAGATATAAAAAAGTTAAGAGGAAAAAGTTAGTTCCCGCACATATTAAGACTTACCAAAAAGTTAGTGGAAAAAGAAGTGGGAAAGTGGGAAAAACTACTAAATACTTCCAAAATAACTGTTCCCGCCAAAACTCGTTCGAACGAAAATCTCGTTCGAACGAAGTCTCGTTCGAATGAGCCTTCTAACGAAGTTCCAGTGTGAACTCATTAGAAATCTCGTTTGAACATCATTCTCGTTCGAATGACTCTTCGAACGATATTCCATTGGCCAATGTGGGAACTCGCTGGCAAACTCGTTCAAACAACATTATTGTTCGAACGGCAAGCTCATTCGAACTACAATTCGAACGAACTTCTAGAAAGTTGAAAATTTTAGTTTTAGCCCAGAAACTTTATATACTTTATTTTAAAGTTTTAATAAAATCTTTCTGAAAATAAACAGGAGTTTAAACTAAAAGTTCACCCAATAAAAATTTTCCAAGCTCCTATATATATATATTAAAATGTATCCATACCATAGGAGTAAACGGAACATTGCTGATGACGTAGAAAAGAGGCACAATAAGCTCGGCATTTTATGAAGCTTTAATATCTAGGCCACTATGTCTTCAACTTTAGTATGTCATAGGATTGAAGGATGATCAATAACTCTATCCTATGACTCAAACGTTCTTGTCCGGAATTGAGCCAAAACTATAAAGGACTCAATTGGAAATTTTTGCCCTTACAAATCTCCCCCTTTGGCTATTCCGGGACAAAAACTAAACAAAAATCCTAAAGGGCAATCAAGCTCTACTAGGCTGACAAAATGTCCCACCCAAAATAAAAATACAATTCTTGACTCAAACAACCCAAGGATCAATATCTTTTCCCGATGAAAGTTGCCATTTAGAAATATTCTTGCACACTTAAGCAAACTATCAAACGCATAGGGAATATCAAGAATATTAAATGCATATAAAATAAATAATCCCCCTAAATTAATTCTCCCCTTTATCAAACAAATGATCAACCTTAGAAGATAGCGCTCTCCCCCTAAGTTAAATCTCCCAAACTAAGATACGATTATGATAGGATTATATACCATTTCCCCCCTATCATTCTCCCCCTTTTGTTCAGGAATCGACAAAGGCTAAAGAATCAAACATCAACTTATCTCCCCCAAATAAAGCATATTATCCTTTAAACTAAACAAGAGATAAATAGAATGGGATAACAAGCTAAACATGCATTAGTTCATAAAGTGATGAGAACACTAAAGTACATAGGCAACGAAATCATAACTAATCCATACAAATGAATACCGACTATGATGTGAATACAAATGATAAAAATTTGACAAATAAGATTCTAATCACGTGATATCAACAATGAATGCAACAAGATAGATACCAATTACGAATTAAAGCATAGATGGACTACAAATCAAGGCAAAGACCAAATAGAAATATCATATATATACATACTCTAGATATACGTAAGATGCACACGCACATATATATAGATATAAACACGCAAATGACATAAAATAAGATAAGCTTTTCACACTCGTATGGCAAAAATGTGCCATCTGGAAACGGAAGTGTTGGGGTGTGAACTAGTAACAATTAAATTTAGACCCAATCACTTAAAACATGTTCACGGAGTTCTCAATTGATTGAAAACTTCATCACATTTGAATATAAACTTATGTGACAATATAGATTGAACTCAATGAACAAACATACACAATGCATACAAGCCTAGCATGTTGATGATTCTACAAACCAATAGAGTCATGACATTGAAAACGCAACTAGGATAAACGGACATTGTGTAAACCGTTGTTATACCATCCAATCTCCCTCAATAAGCATATATATTTGAATTAATATATCAAACAAAAATAGGCCTTGGCAATTATTATTCTTTTTAATGCGATAATCCTATTTTTAGGTCTTTGGACCACGTATATTTTAGGTCCAAGAAAACGGTGGCTTACTATTCGCAAAGGATAATAAATCCTTTCGGATCCCTTCCCCGTGCACATTTAAATATAATTTTTTTATTTCTCACAAATCTCCCGTGCAACGGATTTTGACATGCACTAGTCCTCCTAAGTCACAAATATGTATATGATAAGATTGGTAGGATAACACCTCACAAATCTCAAATAAACATATGAAGTTAAAATTTCAATTGAGCTCGTGCATGTGTGAAAAGAGGCATATAAAAATAGAATCCATTTAATCAACACAAAATCCAACTACTCCATGTAAGCATGGTAAATAACAAAATAAGGATTGACCATCTAAACCAAAAATTCTAGCCACATGTGAGCGGAAAAGATGGAATTCTAACACAAGTGTATGCCACATAAAGTGTGTCAAACTAAAATAACACACACACACAAAATCTTTTTGAGTTTTTTCAATTTTTTTACCAAAAAATAAAAATATGTACTCAAAAGACAAAAAAAATTCATTTGTATTTTTCATTAATCTTAAATTACCAAAAAGATAAAACACAAATGATAAACGAAAATCTTTTTGTATTTTTCATTTAACGCATCAAAAATGAAGGAAATATAATACAAAAGATAAACAAGTCATGATTTCTAGAATTAGATATGAAATAATGCAATGACTAGAAAATGACTAAACATGCATACACCTAGTAATAATATATAATATGAAGCACAAAAAGCTGGTGTATGCAAACAAAACTAACACATTTAATCTTTGAATTTAGCAAGGGAGGTTTCATGTGAAAGAAAATGAGAATCAACAAATCTAATATCTAGCGCGTCTAAAAATGATTTTCGAACCCATATAGATGTATATTTAAAATGATGGGATTTGGACACAAATGAAATGCTAGACATAGACTTTCTAGGACTTCTTTTAAGATAAAAAAAATGACCTAAGCTGACCTTTCCTACCACAATGCAAGCATGTGAAAACACGAGGAATGATAACTACGGTGTGACCTTTTCTAAAGTCCCTGGATAAAGTTGACCCTCTAAAACAAATAATGGTCTTTAGCTTTAGCAACAGAAGAATTTGAACAAGATGTGCTAGAACCATTATCAAAACTACTCGAGTCTTGTAAATCATTTTTCATTTTTATAATTTTGGACTCAAGTAATAAATTAGACTCCTCAATTTTACGGGAGTCCTTCTTTAAATTTTCAATTACATCTAGAAGGTTATCACGCTCCCCCTCAATGTGAGCAAACTTGTCCCTAAGAGTCTTTTCTCGAAAATCACTCTCTTTTTTGGACTTTTCTAAAATATTAAAATTGTGATTTATGTCCATGAGCTTTTCACAAAAAATATCTTTTTGAGTTAGGGAGATTTGCAAAAATTCAACTTTAGTTTTAAAACAAGAATTTTCGTTTTCAAGAAATTTAATTCTTTTTGCAAATCTCAAATTTAATTCTCTTAATTTTTCATTAAAATTATTAAGCCCATTAAATTCCTCTCGAATAGAAAAAACTCCATTATCATTAGAAATGGAAAAATTATCATTAAGGCGTCCCATCGAGAGATACAAAAAAACTTGAGAGTGAGTAAAAATTGAACCACCTAAAAATACAAGGATCACAAAAAATATAAAATCCGAAAAAATGGATCTTTAACGCGATAAATTAGCTCTCCGGCTCTGATACCAATTTGAAAGCGGTAAGCTTTTATAATTCAATGCTCTGATACCACTTGTAGGAACATGAGGCCCCCAATTTTGAAATTATTTTTACATTAAAAAGATAATTTCAATTTCCTTGTTTTAAAGATGCGGAAGTGAAAGATGGTGGTTCAATGAAAACAACAAACAATTTTAAAATTCTAAATCCTTACTTCACAAAAAGTAATTTCAATTTCCTTGTTATAGAGATGCGGAAGCGTAAGATGGTTCAAATTAAACAATAAATTTTAATTTCTTTCCAAATTAAAATTAAACCAAGTGATATATGATAACAAGACACACACAATTTTAATTTCACTTAAACCAACAATTAATTTCACCCAAGTCCTTGAAATTTTCCTAAGTCATATTTTCAATATTCCCAAATTAGGCCAAACCAATTTTACCAAATTAAGTTAATGACTTGAATTAACTACACATTACCCAATATTTATTTAGCACAAAAATAAATTAAGTAGTGATATAAACCAAATTTTATCTTTTTAGCTAAGCATGCGTTCTAGGTGATATAGCAAGATAAAATTAAACAATGAATCACTACGCCGCGATGTACAAGGAAAAACCCACAATGGGAAAAAACCTCGGACGACCCTAGCCTCAAATCCACTAAGTATGGTTTTACAAATATAAGACAGTAAGACTTACAACACTCGACTAGATCCCTCTCAAGCCCTAACGCTCCTTCTTGTAAACACCTCTGCCTAGAAAATACGCATGGAGCTCCACCGCGTTCTCAAAATCCACTGATCAAACTTTTTATGGTCACCACCACCCGAATAAGGAGCATTTCTCCAAGTGAGTAAATAAACACAAACTTCTTCTTCTTTTTGGGATGTAGAAGAAAACCCAAACGAACTCTTCAATATGTAGAGTAAATCGGTGCCAAATACTCCAAGCAATGTATATATATGTAAAGGAACCTAGATAAACAAACTTTGGGTGTGAAACAAGTGTTTAAAAGATTTTTCTTGAAAAACAACAACACTTAAAACATGAACTTTTTTCCTTTTTGAATTATGCTCTCAAACTCTCTCTTGGAGATGGAAAGATGTGAAAAAGTTAAGTGGAAAAAGTTAGTTCTCGCACATATTAAGACTGCCCAAAAAGTTAGTGGGAAAAGAAGTGGGAAAGGGGGAAGAACTTCTTAAAACTTCCAAAATAACGGTTCCCGCCAAAACTCTTTCGAACAAGATTTTCGTTCGAACAAGCCTTCTAACGAAGTTCCAGTGTGAACTCATTAGAAATCTCGTTCAAACATCATTCTCATTCGAACATCACTTCGAACGACATTCCAGTGGCCAATATGGGAACTCATTGTCAAACTCTTCTGAACGACATTATTGTTCGAACGAAAAACTCATTCTAACGACAATTCGAACGAACTTCCAGAAAGTTAAAAATTTTAGTTTTAGCCCAGAAACTTTATATACTTTATTTTAAAGTTTTAATAAAATCTTTCTAAAAATAAACAACAGTTTAAACTAAAATTTCACCCAATAAAATGCATTTATACCTTAGGAGTAAACGGAATATTGTTGATGACGTAGAAACGAGGTACAATAAACTCGGCATTTGATGAAGCTTTAATATCTTGGTCGTTACGTCTTCAACTTTAGTATGTCATAGGCTTGAAGGACGATCAATAACTTTATCCTATGACTCAAACTTTTTTGTCCAGAATTGAGCCAAAACTACAAAGGACTCAATTGGAAATTTGTGTCCTTATAGCATATTAAAGCAGGGTCAGTATGTAATAACCCTCATCAGCCCTTCATCATCAAACACGAACGGCCTCCCAGCATTGCCCCTGTTAATATATATGAAGCCTTACAGGGGACCCTTAGGCAACATGACCAACCCAGGTTGGCTGCCAACATTGTTTGGCTCAAAAATCTTGCTCGAATGGAACATCCAACGCCAGGTATATCCTCGTCATTGCGACACTTAGGCCTAAGGAAATGTGATGACATAACCTAAATGGTAAACTAAGGAATAATGGTATAATGAAAGCATACTGGCCTGGGGGGATACTCACTCAACAAACCAAGTTTGCCTATGTCAAGTCTAGTCCGCTGAAAAATCCCAAGACAGTTGAATAAGGAATCAATGAAGTAAAAAATACACAGCATATGTTTAGTCGGCAAATTTCCAAAAAAATGACTATTTTATTACACCATTCCATATAAAAATAGTTACATATGTTGAGTAAAGTAAATCCTAATGAGGATTAGGTCGCTGTACAAGAAATTCATCCACTTGCGCTCTTCGACCATAATTTGGGTGAGGAGTTAATTCCTCCTTGACTTCATCTGAATCTGGTTCCACGAGTTGCCTTGGGATGGCATCTATAAGGACCCACCAATCATCCCTCCTGAATGGGTTTGAAATCAAAGTTAAGGGGGAAATCTCATGACAATACTAGAGGACAGAGTTACTAAGGACCTGCAACTCCCTAAAAGCACTCAACCATTCTCTAATGAAAGTGAGCTCCTCAACCTCCCTCTTCGTTGGAGCATCGATCGAACGCTGATCATAACCATCAGCTCATACCAGTCAAGGACCTTTCTTGAATAGCCGCCTCAGCGAGATAACATCTCTTTGAAGATTGGTAGCTATCATATACACCCTACGAACATCACCCCGAATCTCGATAATATCCATAGCTGAGCCACTGTCATTAGTATCATCTCGCGGACTAACTGGCGAAGAGGAACCACATAGAACTCGAGGGGCAATGCTCGACACATTATCTCTTAGTCACGAGACCTCTATCCTCAAAGAATCAATATCTTATTGAAGTGCCTCTCCAACTTGATTAACTTCGGAGGCATCTAGAAGCTTGGCCTTAAGAGCATCCACTTCTTCTTGAACATAAGCGACAACCCTTTCCATCTGTTGGATCCTGTCGTTCAGCTTATCAATGAGATTTGACTGATCCTTATACTCTTTGTTCCCCGATCTAAGTGACTTGAAAATTCTTACAAAAGCACGGAGAACTTGATTGCTCGAATTAGGACCAAGAATTTGTCCTAGTTGAGAGGAAGCAAGAATATATTCCTCCACATCAATGAGATACAAACCATATAAGCAATAAATAACAAATAAATCAATAGGCGGAAGGGAGAAGAATGTCATTTCATCAAAACAAAGTTTAAGTACATCAGCGAAAAGAAAAACAACTGAAATACAAAGAAAAAAATATAAAAAGCTCCCTAAGGAAGACTAGCTAGCCACTTCAGTCTGCTCTAAGGACGTTGGTTGCTTCCCCTTATTTGTGGCAGTCCCAGGTGCACCCCTCTCAGGTGTAGCAGTCACCATCCCCTGATTAAGGGGAACACTAACAGAAGTGGTCTGATCAGTTGGAGCACCATCATTGGCAGCAGGAGGGGACATCTCATCCACAATAGGCTTTGGGTCAGGGTCATGCTCATCAAATAGGGGGGAGTCAATATCCACCTCGACAATGAGCAAGGCCTTATCCTAACCATTCTTGAAGTTGAGACGGCTGATATATCCAATATGGCCCTCAACATCCTCGTACATAGCAGCCCATCCAGCATTGTATGAACTTTCCTTGAGAGTAGCAGCCTCAGAATCAACCTTCTTCGCCTTCACAGCAAGCACCTTATTCTCCTCAATCACCACCAGCTTGCTCGTGAAGAGCAAGTCATAAGACTTCCATTGCTCCTCGATCTCCCTAGCCGTTTCCTCCTTTGCCTTATTAGCCTTGGCCAAGCCGAGATGAGAAGACTTGGCCAAGGCGAGATGAGAAGACTTTTGAGCAATAGTGGCAGCTTTCAAATTCGCCTCCAACTCCGCATTCTTTCTCGCCAACTCATCGCGACTGCGATAGAGGATAGTAAAGTCAGAAACAAACTAGAAAAAAAATAACATTAACAAGAGAGATATTAAAAGGAGAAGTGCAAAAATAAATGTGTTAGAAGAAGCTCACCAAGACTAGCCCCTGACTTGCTTTCAGGGCTAGCTGGTAGGTCCTAGTGCTAGATGACCTCTAGCGATTAGAGGGCAAAACTTCTTTCTTTAGCACCATCGGAGCTAACTGAGGGGAAAGGGCAATAGAAGGCCCCTCATACAGGGTAGACACGGGCACCAAAGACTGAACTATCTTGCTCCTTACTTCTTCTCTCCTTCTCCCCTCCTCTCCCTCCTTATTTTTCCTCTCTTATTCTTTCTTTCTCTCCCTCTCTTTCACCAATGCCTCCTCTTTCTTCTTCCTCTCCTTCTCGTGAGCAGCAGTCTGAGATCCAGTTGCAACATAACCACTCCTATATTTTTTCTTCTTCAACCTGTAAGTGAGCAGCACATTGTCTTCATCATCATACTCGATAAGATTTTTCCTAAGTGGAGCCATAGCTTCCTCGCTGGAGCTATCTGAAGAGTCCTCTGAGTCCTCTGGAACCTCTGAACCTTACTCCAAATTGGAAGACTCTTTTTTTCTTAATCTCTACTCACTATAATCACCTTCATCCCGTCCCCTGTCAGCTACCCCACTCTCTTCACCATAATTGCTTTCCTCCTCGTCCAATTGAATAGGGTCATCAACAACCTCTTTTGTGATATCTAGCTGAGGAATACTATCCACAAGATGGGCAATGAAGTTGAACCCAATGTTCTTATACTCCAAAAGGAATTTGGCTGATCGCGGATGCTCATCGTCAATCCAGTATTCCATAATCTTTCAAGCCTTGACCAACTCAGTAGCTCGAATCTTGTGAAGAGCAGGCTCTGTGTTCTCTGACTTCGCTGAAAAATATGAGAGGGAAATATGATAAAAATAGTACAATAATGGAAAATCCACGAGCATCACAATGGTTATGCTTACTTATATATTCCTCTCCATAAAAGGGAATCTCAGGTCCCCTGTACCTCGCCCCTTCAATTTGGTGAGGGAACTGCCAGTTTCTGGCAATAAACCCCTCGTGCTAGTAGTCTTTATGGGAATCAGGTAGATTTACTACCAATACCCTATCAGAACTCCTAGATTTGAGATAAAGGAGATGAGAGCTTGTTCGGGAAAAAGAATAACAATACAAAATTTCAACGAGACCTAGACTTGTGCCATATAGCCGATTAATTTTATATACACCATTGACAATTTTCCAAACATTTGGCTAAAGATGTGCAGGGACTATATCGAAGTAACTAAAAACATGCAAAAATAAGCGATTTAGGGGAAAAGTAAGACCCCCTAGGATAACAGAAGAACATATATCCAGTGACCGTCCTCAATATCCCTAACATTATGAGGAACAGGGCCACATTCAATGTCTACCTAGTTTGGAATATTATAGAACTTCCTAAACTCAGTTATTGACCTATTGCCTATTTTTTCCATCGGAAAACAAAAACCCTAGTATCGATAATGAAGAAATTCCAACAAAAAATAAAAGAGAAGGAGTTTGAAGAACTTACGAAGTGAGAATCATCTTGAGATTATGCAAAGCCACAAGAAGAAAAGACGATAAGGTAAGGATGAAGCTCGAAGATTAAAGACGAGACTTGGAAGTGAGAAATCACAGTAAGGAGTTGGAGAAATATTGAGAAGGCAAAGAAGTTTGAAGCGCTGTAAGGAAATGACTTCTCCAAACTAGTTTAAACCCTCTCAATCATGACGCATATAAAACGAAGAAAATACGTTGCCTGAATATACTTAAGAGAAACGCTTCAATCCCATGGTGCTATGCGATTCAAAAAAATGTCACTAAGGCTATTATGTAAAATTATTGAGCCCAAATTGTGACCCAAGAATTTTAGGGGCAATTGTGGGTACCTCGATTAACCATTCCGGCATAGATGAGTAGCCCGATTAAGTCCAACCCAAAGTCTAAAGGCCTTGTGCATAACTAATTTAGTTATGACCCATTCAACCCCTAAAATCTATCATGAGATATTCTAGGAGTTATGGGCTAATGTGGGGGAGTCCAACACCCCCACTCTTCGAAAAATGACATGTTTATATTAAACCCTCATCCCGGGGAAAAGGGTACGATTTTGTAAACACTCCACCGGAGTAAAGATAAATAAGAAATAGAGAGCACCATCATGGACGTAGGCCATTTTTCCTAACCACGTATATGTTATGTTGTGTGTGATTGCAGTTATTTTATGTTCTTAATTTATTCTGGTGATCGCATTTTCTTATCATTTGTGTTGAGATTAATTGTCACCACAATTAGTCAATCTTAATTTATAACAAAATACTCGATTCTAAACAGGTAATTTATGCTTTGATGTTATCGATAACTTTCATTAAGTTAGAGAGTGTATTCTATATATATACGTGTATGTGTTATGTGTGTGGATAGGTGTATATATAGGGGTGCGTATGAGTACATGGGTATATATGTGCATGACGGTGTGTGTGTATATGTATATATATGTGAAATCGTATGTGTATATATATGTGTGCGATTATGTAAAAGTATATGTTGGTGTGGGTATGTATGTGTGGGCGTGTGAGTATATGAGGGACTTCATGTATGTATAAAAATTCTTGTATTTATATATTCATTTTATCACAAATCATTTCCTTTTCATTTTTAGTATTGATTTGTGAGAGTGAGAGAGTGTGTGTGTGTGTGTGTATAAATATATATATATATATACGTCTACGTGTTATACATGTTTACGTATGTGTATATATATGTGTGCGTGTGAATATATTTGTATAGGTGTGCACGTGTGTGCGTGTGTGTGTGTATAAATGTGTGAAATTATGTGTATATATGTGTGTGATTGTGTTAAAGTATATGTATATGTGTGGGTGTGTATGTGTGCACATGAGAGTATATAAGAGACTTCATGTATATATGGAAATTCATGTATTTATATTTTCATTATATTATGAATCATTTCCTTTTTAGTTATTTATTGATTTGTAAGAGTCTAAGTGTGTGTAAAAATATGTCAGATCGTGTTAAAGTACATATATATATGTGTGTGGATGTGTTATACGTGTGCATATATGCATATATATATATATATATATGTGTGTGTGTGTGTATGTGTGTGTGTGTCTGTATATATGCATATATGTGTATTCCTAATCTTCCAATTCTATCCCCATAATTTAACATAACTCGTTAGGGGTTTAATTTATTAGAAACTTACTATTCTAATGCATATGAAATATCCAAACATGTGAAACTATGCTGGCATATCAAATTACACCAACATACAATTATACCTTTTCCCAATCATGTATATGGTTTTAGATTTCAATATACCCAATTGGGTAAAAATAAAAAACCATTGTATAAAAATTAAACAACATTATACCCATTCTCATATGTATACTCAATTTTAATTTTAATTTCATAATTACACAATAAAATGGGTCCAATTTCATATTGAAAACCAATTTTTATAAACACTGAATTAATCACACACACACACACACACACACACACACACACACACACACACATATATATATATATATATATATATATATATATATATATATATATATATATATATATATACACACACTATATGAGAGGGGGGTGTTTTACTGTTCCAAAAAATCAACGATTGAGAACGAATTTTTTGGGAGGATCTAAGGTTCTGAGATTGTGCCACGTAGGATTATACCCACTGTGACATGGAAAATGAGATAATAACTCATTCAATCTCAAACCCACCCCGACTCTTCATTCCTCTCTCTCATTTCTTCCATTTCTCCATTTCAACCCAAGCCCTAATACTACCAGCCCGTCGTTTCCTCCACCTCTCCTGATCCCTCTCCCCTGCTCTGCCCTCTCTCATCCCCCTGCTCCCTCTCTCCCCTCCCCGCTCCCCCCTCTCCCCCTCCATCTTTCCACTGTTGCGCCTCCCCCCACCCCCCCCGCTCCCAGCCCCTGCCTTCCACGCTCCGACCACCCCTTCCTCCACGCTCTTGTGCCTACACACACACACACACACACACATAGATCACTCACGCACACACACACACATATCTAACCCACTTAGATTTTGTAATTTCTTCAGATCTAACCACCGAGATTTGGGAGGGTAATTTCTAATTATTCGATTTTTTTTCTTTCAGATCTATCAACAATATCTGTTTCTTCTACACACACATTGATGCTGCGATTTTCTTCAGATCTTTCCACAAATTTTGTGTCTTTAATGATTTAAGGTGCGATTTCTAGATTTATGATTGTTCGATTTTTTTTCATTCAGATCTATCAATGATTCAAGGTGTAATATCTGTTTTTCTTTGCATTGTTTTAGAAATATGGGTTACACCCACTGAGATTTTGTGATATTATTGAATTTAGTGTTTCGAAATTATATTTGGGGGTTTGCTAGATCAAATTAGAGGCATTTTTTTGGTTTTGTTCTATAATTTGTAAAATACATTTGTGGTTTGATTTTGAATATTTTTTGTTAGTTTTGGGAGTGTTTTTTTTTACTTTTTCAATAGTGTATGGGTTGGGTTATTCAGAGATTACTTCCAATACTGAGAGTGTTTTTTTATTTTGAATAATTTTTGTTAGTTTCTACTTTTGGTTTTATAATTTAGGAATTTGGTAGTTCTTGAAGATTTTTTTTTCACATGTTGAATTCCATATGCTTGAAAAAATAATCAACTGATTTTTTTTGGAAAACCTTTTAGAAAATATATGATTTGATACAAAGAGAGTGAGCAAGTTAAATCAAATCAAATTAAATTCGATTTGCATTAGTTTTGATAATTTATGCTATTGATTTTTTTTATCAAGGATATAGTTTCTTTATGTTGTTCGACATGAAGACCTGACCAATTATGAATTGAATTGTTCGACATCTATTTCTTGAACTCTTACTACCTAGACCGATGAGGCACATGATCATCTTTACAAATCCAGTGGGACATGTTCCCAAATCTTTTCCATATTGGAATGGATAATTACTACTACTTTTTATGATGTTTATTGAATCCCATTTTTATATCCAATTTTTCCCATTGCTATTATTTGAATTACATCAATATGTAAGACTTTGTGGATGTTTTTATATTGTTGGATTACATCCAATTTGGGATTCTTTTTTTATAGTGTTGTATTTGTTGTTTTCCCTTAAATAGGGTGGATAGTCCAATAAACAAAGAAAACTATGCCCAATTTTTTTTTTAAATTGACACTTTTTTTTAGAGACAGTGATTTTGAGTGATGAATATTGTATATTTCATTTTATATGTGAATTTTCTTGATGAATTTAGATAATTTGGATGAATTTTGACAGATATTTTAATTGAATAACTATTTTTTATGTTTTGTATCAGGTCACATTTTTTAAAACTACATACAATTATTATAGTGGAACATGCGGGACGACTTCAGTTAATCCGTGTTGATATTCAAGGTATATTATCTCTTACTTTAATGTAGATCTAAGTAGTGTTTAATTATTTATCTAATTTATATTTTTTTGTAGGCCTAAATATGGTTAATCTGTGTTGATTTGGTTTTTGAATTTACTCCATGGTACTACACAACTATTGATTTGGTTTTTGAATTTAATGAGTTGTTTTTTCATTTAGTAAAGAGTTTTTTTTATATACACAGATTCCAATTTCCTAAATCAGTGTTCAATTTTTTGTAGTTTACCTTCACTTGGGGTTGTTTTTCTCTCCCCCCCCCCCCCCCCCCCCCTTCATCTTTTAATGCTTGGATCCTATATTTGATATGCCACTCATTTATGAGGTTGAAGAATCCATTTGACTCCGCATCTGAGGTTCGAAATTCATTGGATTTAAAGCTTCTGAGATACGAGGTTTTGAAACTCTTACAATGCTTATTTTCTTTCGACTTTTTAAATAATCTTTTCATTATATGGAAATGCTATTCATATTTTAATGCTATATAGTGGATTAGTTAGTAAACTTTCCTTTTGTTTATAAACTTTCAATAGTTTTTTTCTTTTTTGTTTTAAGGGGGTTTAAATTGAATTCAAGGCACGTAGACATTCCCATATACATACTTTGATTAATTGGTATCTTGCTTCGGCGCCCATATGGTTTCAATGTGTTTATATTTTTTATGAAATTTATGAATTCATTGTCATTTAATAATTTGATTAATTAGTATTTGGGGATGTTTTCATATATACTATTTGTAAAGTATTACTTCCGTTGACGCCTTTAGAAGTATCATTTAAACTGTTATTAAGCTGTTTGAGTTTGGAGTTGTTTGTGCGTTGAGTTGTTTGGGTTTTGAACTTTTATTTAAGCTGTTTGAGTTTTTTTTTCATGAAACACCCTATTGTTTTGAACTGCTATTACAGCGAAGGTACTTTTTATTTGGTATCTATTTTTAATTTTCTTGGTAATTCGGATTGATGTGTATTTATAATATCAAAGGAGATGCATATATGCAATATGCATATATGCAGCTACATATATGCATATTGCATATATGCATCTGCAACACAGCTACATATATGCATATTGCTGCTGCTGCATATATGCATATTGCATATATGTAGATGCGTATATGCAGCTACATATATGCTACTGCATATATGCATATTTCCAGTCGAAAGTTGAATTGCTAACGTACAATGTTTTTTGGAACAAACTGATTTTTTTCTTTTCATTTCAGGTTTTAATCCAAGACCAATCAAACATGGACTTAATTTTTATGCTAAGGGACTTCTATGGGGCTGCTACGAGACTTTATTGGGATGCTACGAGACTTTTATTGGGCTGCTACGTGACTTCTATGGGGCTGTTATGGGGCTGCTACGGGACTAATACAGGGCTGCTATGGTAATAGCTACTACAGGGCTGCTATGGGGCTGCTATGGGGCTTCCATTGATATATATATTTATTTTTTTAAGATGTTTATTTCATTGAAGCTTTTGTTAGGTGAATTTGTCGTTATCCCTTGAGAAGGGTGGATAGTCCAATAAACAAAGGAGACTTTACGAAATTTTATTAAAACTTTGACACTTTGATTTTTTGAAACACAGTGAGAATTCATTTGATGAATATTGTATATTTCATATTATATGTGAATTTGTTTGATTTTAGATTATTTGAATGTTGTTGGACTATTTGTTGTTTGTTAAGCAGTGTGAATAGTTTACAAACAAAGGAGATTATGGCCAATTATTATAAATTACTCTTTTTTGCCGTTTTGAAATTATGTACTTCGAAAATTTTCACTGTTTTGTAATTACGTGCTTTCGAAATTTTCGTCGTGGCCTCAGGCACAGGCATTCCGCTAGTATATATATATATATATATATATATATATATATATATATATATATATATATATATATATACTAGGGTATGACCGTGCCTGAAGGCACGATCATATACGGAAAAATTAACATAGTAACAACAAAATAACGGTCAACCCGATCTAATTATAGAACAATCCACTTGTCTAATGTATAAAAAAATACTTCAACAACCAAATAAATAGTCACTCATGGACCTTGTATAAACTAAATAAAATATTCACTCGAGTTGAAGTTTCTCGCAATTGAGTCTACCAAGTAACTTGCTAAGTCAAGAACCGTCGTGTAATGAACTCCTATGGACAAGATCAATAATGGCCCCCACTTTAAAAAAACATTTCACCCCCATGATATTAACCCCACATTTTTTTTTGTTTAAAAAAATTAACAGGACTATATTTAAAAAAATGATAATGTTTCCAAAGAGTTTTATTCGGAAAATAGTTATTTTTAAAATTTAAAAAGAGTATTTTACTTTTATAAAATAGTTTTTATTTTTTTAAAAGATGAATTTTTATTCCTTGAAAAAAAAAAGGAAAAAATGATATTTTTTAGACTTTTTTGCAGAAACAATATTTTCAAGGTTGTTCCAGTGGTCAGGAGCGGGTCATTTAGGCTAAAGGTATCGAGTTCGAAACTCTCCACAAATACCATACTTCAAACATGGCACATATTAATGTGGCTCTACCACATTATCCCCCGTTTAAATCGCATGGGGGTAAAAAGAGCCACTTTGTGTGGAGGTTCAAAGTTATCAAAAAAAATATATAAAACCTTTTCAACTTTAAAAAACTATTTTAACTATTTTTATGATTGAAATGACCGCGACAAATTATACTCCATACCTTCTATTAGACTATCGACTTGGAAAACAAGTTTCTTGTAGAGATTCATGGATAACGTTATACTCCATACCTTGTGAATTAAACAAAACAAACATTGCATCCATATCATTTTCATTAAACATATTATCGCGTAAAGTTATACTCCATACAAATTTTTTTGAAATGAAGAAAATATTAGAAAAAACATAATGAAATTTATATTCAAAACATGTAAATACATCATTCTAGAAGGAGATGAGTTAAACAAAATGTGGATGCATCACTTTGTGTAACCAAAAATGATTGGAGCATAAGAAAAGAAAGGATTTAAATTGCAATTTCCCAGGTCTAGGAGAATAATGAAATTACTTTGTATCTACTGAATTGTGTACTCTTATTTACCAGGGCACACTTAAAATATCAATACACCAAATATTCAACAAAATGCCAACACATACCCTGTGGTCTGCATCCTCGCGGGAGCAATCACCAACAACAACGTAACTCTTAATAAGAGTAATGGTGGTCTGCATCATAGTTATCTGGGCAGGCAAGATCAGGATCATGGGTCTGCATCAGAATTACCATCACAGTTCTTACCATCTCTGTGGTCTGCATCCTCACAGAGATGGTTCTCACCAAAATTTTAGCCCCCAACAGCAGATAGTAGTTCCTAGGGGCTTTATTCAAAGCCCACATCATACTTTTACTCCGTTGGCAGCCCAACTCCAGATATGTTGGGAAGTCTAGTCATGTTATGCTGGCAGCCCATCTCCAGAGTGTTACTTTGGAAGAAATAATTGTCAAACACGGTCATGTTGAGATATTCCTTAGTAGATCATCATCTGGGGAATTAAGTAGACTTTCGCAACAATCTATAAATGAGGGGAATTCAGTATCCATAAACTTAGTACCAACATCAAATTAAATCCTAAAATACTTAGTACCAACATCAAATTAAATCCTAAACAAACATACATTGTGATCTAGATTGGAGGTATTTCAGAATTTTCTCGGGCATATTCCCCAGTTAGTATGTTAATGTATATTAAGTTTTTATTTATTTTCATTTATTATTCTTTATACAGTTTGTTATGCGAATGAGAGTTTCATATAATTAACCATTACTCTTCATTGATATCCAAGGGAAGAAATTTATCCAAACTATCAAAATGACCGAGATAAAACCCAGGTCATAAAAATGTTCCTGTAATCATGTGTATCAAATAATGCAAAAAAAAAAAAAACACCCTGTCAGAAAACCTAGAACATTGCAAAGGTAATTACCATGCAAACCTCGGGGACAAAGGTCCTGAAGAATCAACCCAAATTCCGTTATAAAACCAACAGCTACCTTAACACTGTCATCTGTCGGATTTTCTAACAGAGTGGTGAGCAACTCGAGAGCAATGATCTCATGAACTACCCCTTCAAAATCCACTACAGTAAATTCTTTAAACAAAAACAAGATTAAGATTGAGTTATTAAAAGATAATGTATACGCAAAATCGATTATGAATGTAAGTTGACCTTATTCACATTATCCCTGTGAAAACTGTTAGCATTGATAAAGAGACATAAAACAAAATTTAAAAGATACAACTAACAAAAAGAGAAATAAATCCATTGATTTGGATAGAAGACACTTATAAATTAAGCTCAGCCCTGAAAATTGGACACCAAATTAAAATAATGTTTTTGCCGTCATTACTCATTATCTATCCCAATGTCTATTATTGGATGCCAAGATGTGATCTTACTTCTCTTCTATTTCTTCATTTCTATATACTATTGTAGAAGGATATGGACCACTTGGGGTAGAACTCATTTACCCATGGATTGGCCTTTTATCGGCATATTGTTGGGGCTTCTCCGAAATGACCAAAGCCGTATTTTGATCCAGAGTAACTTACTAAACAGGGCATATGAACTTACTAAACACGGCACATGGCATAAGAACTCATCACTTACTAAACAGGGCATAACAACTTACAAAACATGAACCAAATAAAACTAAAGGGCAATTGAATAATACTTTGAAAACTTACAACAAACCAAAGATATCTTAAGGATGTGGTTAGCTACTTCAACATGTAGGTGTACCTAAAAAATAGAACATAGACATAAGATAAATAACTCACATATAAAGAAACTTGTAGGGATTAGCCATAGACTTTAGAGATACCAAAATTAAACTAAGTAAGGTAGAAAAAATGCAATGCTTTAGAGTATATACTACCAAATGTCAATGGATGTGTACGTAATAGTAAAAATCATGTAAGTATATTTAAATAAATAACAAATGCAATCCTTTAGGATTTGGTTATGAACTAATATTGGGAATCCTATTGCCAACATATCCGTCAAAGAAAAAGAAATACGATAAAGAATATTTAAATAAATAGAAAATAGTACCTCAAATATTAGAGGATGAAATTCATCAGTATTTATAGATCAAAACCTGCAAAATGCACCAATAAAGTGTTAATCTGGTTCGTACAAACCCAAATACAACTATATATAGAGAGTGATCATAACAAATATAAAAAAAAATCCAATGAAGGAGATCGAATTAATTTAAAAAATACCCCCTCAACTTTATAGGGCTCAACCTCATCATACCAACAAAGTAAGACAAAAAACAACTATGTTCCCATAAAACAAAAATAGAGAGAGATACCAGTTAAATCCAATATTGTTTTTACCCACATTTGTAACGAAAGAGGATCAGGAGCAAGTGTTTGATTCCCTTGATAACCACTGCAAAAAATTATACGTGAAACCAAAACCTTCAAATCACATATTATGCAAATATCTAGAAAAATAACAGGTGTAATGAGTATGAGAAAACCAATTTTATGCACGGATATAGAAAGTTGGGATAAAAAATTAGCGTATGCCATTTCCAAAACCCTACACACCTCAAATTTTGGCCCTTTCTACTCCATAGTACAATACAGAAAAAACCATCCCCATTTCAACATAAACCAAATTAACGACAACCTGATATAATGTTTGCCCCACCCTCGATTAGAAAATTCGTAATTCAAGATTCGACCACCAATAAGTGAGAAATATGTAAATTAAGTGCAACAATTTACACATCTCCAGATTTTACACAAAATATACCAAATTTACCCAACTAAAATGAAAAATAAGACAGAAAAAAATACAAATTTCAGATCTATGGTTGGGTAAAAACCATATTTCAAATCGTATTTCGAGATTACCTGTATTTCGAGATTACCATATTTTGAGATTACCTGTATTTCGAGATTACCATATTTCAAATCCATTTCCTATCCACCACCTAATGTTGCACCTTAAATAACAGGAATGAGAATGTCGAGCGTAAAGAATTAACAAAAGCTTGCACCTCATATGGATTCATTGTCTTCTGCTCCTTCAAATTAGCACCTGAACTGAACAATTTGAGAATTAAACTCAATTATTCTGAAATCAGAGTAGAGGAGCCTTTGTAATTTAACGGTTTGAGAAGGGTACTCTTGAGGTTGTGATGACCTAATGACAAAATAAACATTTCTAATGAATAATGTAAATAAATATTTCAAATGAAGAATGTATTATAAGTTCGTTTTTACATTTGAAATGTAAAAAATGGTATTCGTAAACATTTCAAATGAAGAGTGAAGAATGTAAAAAAATATCCATAGACCAGTTATGAAAACAAATGTGTCTGTGAAAGAAAAACAATGAATAGGGAAACATCTGATTTAATCACCTTTGAGCTCAAATTTGGTACGACAAAAATTCTTGTAAGAGTATCTTATTTTCTTTAAGTTCATGTGAGGGCACTTTCCTCCCATTTTTATGTCATTACCATATTAGATCCACAAAAAAAAGAACATAGAAGCAGAGGAGAAGAGTATACTAAAACATCACATGCCACATTCGATTCAAAATATCATAATGGAAAATAATGGAGATAATGTAAGAAGCATGATAATGTAAACAATATGAACATTGATTCATCGCATAAATATAAACACAAAACTTTTTTTAATCACAGAAAAATGACAAAAACTCTATAAACATAGAACTCTGCTTAAGCACAGAAAAATGACATCAGTAAACAATATGAAATTGCTACTGAAATTTATTAGTTCTCCTCTTGGTAAACTTGATTGGACCAAATCAAAATAACCGTCAATCAAAAACTTGATTAAAAACTTTATCAGTAACGGTCGATCAAAAACTTGTGTGGAGAAACATCCAATACCTCCACCAATGGATTTACACCTGTTTTTGACGGTCTGCCGTGACCAATACCTCCACTAAAGATCACTGGATGAGATAATATGTGAGGATTAGACAATAACTCAAGAGGAAGAGCTACAGACCCTCTCCATGATCCTCCAAATTATGTTTTTGGCAGTCCAACTTATATTAGGCATATGTATAAGCTTGACCCTATCTAAATTACAAAAGAAATGGATAATTGTTTGTATTAGATTTAAAGGTTTACCTGTTGCTAGGTGAGGTCTTTATATCTACATGTTACAAATACAAATCCGTGTAACACATCTCAAGCATCTTTGTAGTCATCTCTCTGAATCGAATACAAATATGTGTATCATATTAGTAAAACAATAAAACTTTACAAAAAATAAAATGATAAAGTAGATGTATTAAGAGTAAGAGAACCATAATAGAATTATTATGAGTGAAACCAATTTAGTGACTCAAAGAAAAATTACAATAAATCCTTAACTTGTATCGCTTCACCAATAAAACAGACCATTTTAGTTCTACATATTAATTGGATCCGAATAAACACTGAGTACACAAAAAACTCATAATAAACTTACACACCTAGAATATAAGCATTATCCATTGAGATATTAGTAGCCTTTGTATTGAACGCTAAGTAGTACCTCATAAGCAGTACCTCATACCTCATAAGCAGGTATACCTCATAAACAGGGAATGATGGTTGACTGAGCCTTGAAATTACAGTCAAGATTTTGATACAAATTCTTGCTTATTTCCTTAAGCTTAGAACTTTGATATGACTCGGCTGACCAAGCTTGCACTATAATTAGTACCTTCATTATAAACATCATAATTAGTAAGCACCAAAAATTAAAATATGTCTCAAAACCGTGTCCAAATTTTTAAAGCCTAAAATTTCAGAATAATACCTAAAACCATATAATCAAATTAATTTTTGAATATATATATACAAAAAAATGTGTATTTTAGATCATTAAATCAATAATACACAATTTCAGTGGGCTCGTGCTTATATCTATTAAGAGATCTTGAATGTGAAAGTTCTTAGGCTTGAAATTAATAATGTTTTGTAATTGGGATAGAAAAATATTACATTGATTAGTGGGCCCGTGCTTATACCTGAAATGCGGATCTCCACATAGGGAGAACTCTTCTTTCTCCAAGTCCAATCATTTATGAACTACCAATATCACAACATTTGAAAAGAAACTAAATACAGACTAAAATATCGGGCATCAAACCTGAGTTATAGACAACAAAGGTTTAAAACATAATTCAAACCTAAAAGTCAAAGAGAAAAGTTATCGATCCCATGAAAACTCCAAATGGAACCTAAATGAAACCCAATGTCAGCTCATGGAGTATCAGTTTTTGGTTGAAAAATTCAAAACTACATGTAATGAGTAAAACATTAGACAAAAATTTGCCAATGTCAGCTCATGATATCTATATATATGAATAATAGAATTCCCCAATGTCAGCTCAAGAAATAATAACGTAATATAACCCACAAAACACGTGACATTCTTGTAAATAATATATACTTATCTAAATTGACCTAAAAAATTTGATATCATACAATAACTTAATTCAGGAGTCCAATTCACTATCACAAATTTTAAATTATTCACACCATCAAATAATATGACGAATCTATCTGTGAAACAAAGTGACTGCGGATAATAATCCCTGGTACAACCTAAACAATAATAGGGATGGAAGTTATATAGAATCAATAAATTCTGATGGTACACCATCAAAATTAACCAGTGCTACATAAATTTTCTAACTCTTCCTTTTTATATATAATTTTTTCACAATTTGAAAATGAAAATACAAATTAACCTAAATAAACTTGATCAAGATCTCTTTATTGTTGGTGTAATTATCACTAACAACTAATGTTAGTAATTCATAAATCATTAATCCATCCACTCTTCTTCCATGCAAGCCCCCTGTAGAGCCTATGGGTACACTTTTCTCTTTGAATCACGGATGTATAGAACCCTTGCAAAGCAATATAAACAGATGTAATCCAAATGAATATGTAACAGAATGATTACGACTGCAACAAATTAAAAAAATTCTTGTAGATCCATGATCGATTAAAAAAAAGAACCTTGATGAACGAAATAGAAATTGGATCAAGTTAAACATACCTCATTGTAGAAGCAAGTTAAATGCCCAAGAAAAATCAAATTCATTTATGTAGTGACATCCCTTGCCAAATTGGCATCCATAAGTACCTAAAACAGAGCATATGGCACCGCAAAAGCTCTCAAAATTGGCATCCCATCTCCATATTTGTAACACACATCAAAATCCAAAAATATACTGATCCCATGAGAAAATGGAATTGAATCAATCACCCTATGAGAATTCATTATCATTGAAAAATGACAATTAAAAAACCACATGAATAATATGACCCAAACTGACCAAATAAAAATATAACTCTTCTTGAACATAGAATTACGGATGCAGACAGTAATAAAGTAAACACATTTTATTTTTTAACCAAATGATGTGTGTCATCTCTTGCTTAATCCCTCCCATTGATCCAATAAAATCAATAAGGATTTTGGGCTCAGAGAAATAACCATCACAGGGTTACAAACTACCATTAAGCTCTCACCATCCTGCTTAAAAATTAAGATATTTCGGGGGATTATCAATCAAGCCTTTTAGTCATTCAGTTTTGCCACTTTGAGGATTCATAGTTTCAACAACCAATAAAGTTTGGATTAAGATACTTGAAAGTTTCCCTTTCAGGTGCTGGTCCCTTCACAACTCTTTAGCGCCACCTTCTAATTGAACCCAATAAGTAACTAATGTGATAACAAATAATATAGATGAATAATTTAACAAAAAATAACCCAAAAATATATACCATGTATGTACCTAATGCTACTTTAAAAAATACGGATGAATAACTAAATGTCCTCATAAAACCTCGGGTCATATTATTTCTCACTCAAAGAGGTACTACACACAGTATGATTCTGATTTCGATATTATCTTCCCATGTTTAGATAGGAATGAGTATGAATCTGACTTGGATATATGTTATTTGGGAATGGACAATACAAAAAAAAAGCACCAAAACAAAAAAGTGTTGAAATTGTATTGGAGCAGTGCTGAGCCAACTAAAAGAGTGCTGAAATAAAAAACAGAAAAATATAGTTCATAGTTGATTTTATGCTAAAACAAAAAGAGATGCATATTCCAATGACAACATAATAGCCCCAAAATAATATCTAAACATCAATATGGCTTTGCCCAGTCAGGAAAATTCGACATGTCATGTGTTTTGCGTCAGAATAATTACAAATCCTTTGGTAGAAATGTAGGTATAAAATTTGACATTAACAAAGATTTTGTTACCCTCTCTAGGGCATTTGTTTTTATACTCTAAAAGACTTTGGATTCAACGACACTTCCATATCATGGATTAAAAGTCTCCCCACATCTGGCCACCTTTCCATTCTTATCAATGGTTCCCCTCATGGCTATTTTTTTGGCTTTAATGGTGTGATATAAGAAGATCCTCTCTCCACTCCCCTATTTTACAGTGCTGAAGATTTCTTAAAATAGTTATCAGTAACCTTCATGCTAGAGGCCTTTACCAAAACCATTTTTTTCTCCTAGAGGTTCACTACCCCGACCTACCTTTATACAGTTGACCTTGTGGTTTTACAACTCCTCTTTGCAACACCTCATGAAACTTTTCCAAGTACAGAAAAAGGTTATTAAAGGGAGGTTTTGGGGGACCTTTACATAAAAAACAACAATAGACTACATGAGTTTTATTGAAGTTCAATTCAAGATTCAATAACCAATTTGATGATACAAATAAAAAATAAAAAATATCAGCATATGGTACACATTTCACCAATAGTTTGAATGCAAGATATAAAATTAGACTATACCTTCATTCATAAGACGAAAGAATATCATTTATTCATATTAAAAGTGAATCCATAATAGGCTGCAACTTCCATTGGTGACACATACGATGACACATACTGAACTAAAAATCACCATCATAATCATCAAAATTATGACCATCACTAATGTGTTTTACTACTCTTCTAGGTGTGTGCGTGTGAGATGGAGAGAGGGTATATTACCATAATGCGTTGCTTTAATATTCACCACTATTGGAGAGAAAAATGGTCTCATAAACCAAGTTTAGATCTGAAATAAAGAAAAAACATGATTAGGTCAAGAAAACTGCAAAAGAAAAATAGAAATTTAGTGTTTAATACCTCAATGCGAATGTGAATCGATCAAGTAGCGACTCATGAAAAGTATGATTATGATATTGAATTCTAGCCTCGTGTGCCAATAAAATGCATTCCATATTCTTCCCATTCATAGTATAACTCACCCTTCATGCCAAGAAAATGACAAATTCAAAAAACTTTAAGAAAAATTAAAACGAAATCAAACATTTTATATGTATTATATATAATGTGATATTCCCTTAGATTACTTCCATAATATCCCTTTAGAAGTCCCTTCATCCCACTGTATATGCTATCGCCGCCCTAAATGACTGAAATCTGAAAATTCTATCAGAATAAAAATACACACACATCATAGTGACTAAAAACATATGACCAAAACTGTTAGCAAGTCTTAACATGATTTAGTTCATCTCTAACATGGGTTTGGAAGTAGTCAAATCTATAAGTTTGAGAGTACCTTCTTCAAACCAAAATTTGAACCATGGTGTGGCGTATCCAAGAATGAAATCTACCAAACCACCAAGTAAATATAACCTAAAAAAGTAGCAACTGTAAATTCAAGTAACAATAACCTAAAAAAATATAAGCTCAAAAAAAAATCATATGGGTTACTCAAACATTTCACGACCCTCAAAAAAAATCATGCGGGTCTCATAACTGCAAAAATGAAATAGAACATCATTAAATAAAAAAACAAAAAACTTTAAGGCTCCATCTTATTAACTCTGTATAGATATCACTATACAAAGAGTATTAAAAAATCTATAAAAATAGTATTAAGAAATACATACTAAATGAGTTGCTCAAAATCAAAATAAACACACAAATCCATAAAAGATGAAAACAAATTAGAAGAAAAAAAAAGTACCTGCCAAAAAAATCATAAAAATACAAATTAGATATCTCAAAAAACCTAAAAACAAATTAAAAACTTGAGATGGAATTAAAAAACACAAAAAACTTGAGATGGTATATCCAAAACACACAAAATATGGAATATCTTTATGTTTATGTAGAAAGAGATAAGGAATACATCAGTTTAAGCTTTCAGTCATCTTCTACTGTCATCGAATCTGCAAACCCTAGATAAATAAACCAAAAAAAAAAACAAATCACATAACGAAAAAAACTCGAATTTATAAACTAAAATCTTCCAGCAACTTGAACAAAACCCTAGATTTCTTTTCTTCCAACTACCTCGAACAAAACTCTAAAATCGATTAATGTTAACCTAAAACTCAATTACTCACCAACGCATCCCTCGAATCAAAATCATATATCTTGAAATCATCAAATACTAAAAACACAAATAAATATCTCAACAACTTTTTCCAACTAAAACCCATGAAGGAGAGAAAAATTTAGAAATCAAACGATTTTAATAAGAGAGAAAAGGTGGGATGTTTTAGATGGAGAGAGAGATAACCTGGTGTAGTGAGAGGGAGAGATAGGAGCTTTGTGTGTAGTGTGAACCGTTCGTGTGTTGGTGTGTCGGGTGTGGTGGGCCCTAAAAGTGTGTATTTTACCATTTTATTCATTATTTTGAATTTTGAGTAAGAGGGGGAAGAAAATAAAGTGATAAAAAGAGGGGGAAACCAAATAATAAAGGGATAGAAGAGGAAAAGAGGAATTTTCAATCCCAACCCTCCATATTTAGCCTAGGTGGCTTCAATCTCAACCACAAAGTATGTCCCCAACTTATGAATAGTAAAAACATCCTCCTACTTTATTATACAAATATATATATACAGAGAAAGAGAGAGAGAGAGAGAGATGACCATCGGTGAGTTGAGAGGGAGAGATGACAACTGGTGAAAAGAAATACTGAGCAAAGAGCAAGAGATAGGGTGCGGTCAATAAATGAAAAAAAAACATAAGTGTTTTTATTTATACCCGATACTTGGTCACATGTCCAGACCGTGACCCTTGCTGTAACCAATCATATGTTCACAGGTCCCATTGTATGGTGACAATTCGTAATCGTGACCTACGATGTCACCCTCACTTGGTCACTGTGCCAAATCATGACTATTGGACCTTGACCAATTCGAATAAAATTGTTGTCACAATTTTGGGTTATGGTTCAAAACCGTGACCATGTTTCACTATGGTGAGTCATGGTTTGGTCATGGTCTGAAACCATGACCCTCAACATGACAAAATTGGTGCTGAAACTCTTTCCTTGTGGTATATGATTCACATCGTGGTTTGGAACTGCAACCACGGTAGTCACAGTCTAGAACCGTGATAATTGTTTTATCTAGGCCATCCTTGGAAAGGGGTCACAACCTTAGTCACGATATTATTACCGTGGTCATAGATTTAGACCGTAACCCACCTCCCGTGACCATTCTCGGTATATGGTGTAGTGTAATTCACGTATAATTTTAGGTTCTATTTGGTTTAAAACATCTTTCTCCATGTATTGGATATTTTATTATTGAATAAGTCCATATCTTCTTCACTAAAGTTAAGGGAACTAGATGGAGGAAACTTGTGAGCTTTTACAATAAAAGCAATGGTATATTTGTTAATATGTTCTAAGTGGCGATAAATGAAATTTGACTCATATGTCTAAAGTGAATATACAAATTTGTTTAACATCATAGGAGTTTGAAGTAAGTCATTAACTTCTCTAATTGGATCAACCTTTCAACATAAGTTAACAGTTGGCATCTAGAAATCCTATCGATGACTATTTTCTCTTTGATGACCTTTTCCCAAAGTAAACATATATTTCACTGTGTCACTTAATTGAGGAGGGTTATCATCGAAACGTTTCATTATCCTTCATGTTAAGGAGTTCAAAATGAGTGATAAGGCATTAAAGCTTCTCATGCATCACGGTGGAAGTTCCTTCATAGGTTTCTTATAAATCTTACCACGCTTCCTTTGATGTAATGAACATTAAAATATGCCTAAACTGACTAACGGTTATGTAAATAAATATTACATTAAAAACCTTAGGCATTGTTTTATTGTGTAAAGCAAGGTCATTTTCAAGAAAACAATTAAGAAAAATAAAAAATCCTTTCAATCATGTATTGTTTTCCAATTTATAAAACTATTTCCCATTTCATCCAATTTTCTAGAAAAAAAGGGAAATCAAAATTAGAACGTTTTTGTAAAATTTTCCTTTGAATTGAAAATTTATTTTAACTGACTAGCACAACCTCCACCATCACCACCACCATCACGACCAATATTGTCACCATTTCCATACCATTGCAGCCACCACCCCAACTACCCCACCTAACCTACCGTCATTACAATAATGGTAAGGTTAAAATGGTGGTGGTTTTTGTTGACAAACGAAGATAAAATTGACTTTAGTTTCCATACTTGATTACTATTCGAGTTTCCTATAATTATCTATGGAAAATGAGAAGTACAAATGGAGATAAAAATGGAAATAGAAAAATCAAAAATGTTTTTGATAATTGTAAAGACCCTCATGGTTCCATCCACACACCTTGATGTCATTTTCATCCTAAATAGATTAGATATTAGGGACTCAAACATCAACGAGTATGATAACAGGAAGGTTCAAACTCGTCAAAATATAGCTTCTAATTTGATTATCCAATGACATCATGAGTGCCATCATATTAATTTTCCATTATGAATGTTTTATACCATCAAAATGAGGAAGTGAAAGAGACAAACCACCATCCATTTTGCAAAATAAAGGTACTAATCTTGGTTATTAAACCTAAATGTTGACACCCACTTTGAAACCCGCTAAGAGAGAGAGAGAGATGTGGAATGTATCAACTTATTAAAAATTAAATTACCATTTGAAAGATAATTTCCGTTTTGAATCAATAATAATTAAAAACCATCCTAAAAGTCTTTACGACGAAATGTTTCATCAAGATTAAAATCTAATCAATTTTATCTTTAAGATAATACAACTTATTCAAAAACTTTGAAAAGTTAAAACAAATCTCCCAACACCAAATGTACGAGGAAAAATTTAATAACAGGAGAAAAACCTTGAGCCAAGATGAAGATAAATGTACTATGGTATATTTTATATATATATATATATATATATATATATATATATATAATGAATTACAATCACATAATGCACCAATTGGTTATCAACTCTTATGCACCATATTCTCAGGGAAGAGCACCAATAGCTAAGAACACAACACAATCGTGAAAGTCTTTGGAGTTGTCCATTATCTTCAAATCTTATGCTACAAATATTCTTTAAAGTGGAAAAACACTTTTTTTAGGCAAGACAACCAACGAGTAACCACTAAATACAACTAGTTTGTGTGAGGATATCCTATAATGTAAAAGATGTAGTGAAAGGTTCGGTTAAAATAAGACCATACTTAGGATTAAAGTATTATGGAAAATGATTTGTAAAAACTAGATTAAGTATGAAAGTCTTAGTTTGAAGAATTCAAAACGAATCACAAAACATGAAACACATACATGAGATGAACTAAGAAAATGCACTTTATAAAACCTAATATTTTCTACCATTTTTCTTATAAAATTTTAACTTTAAAATCAACTTGGGTAAAGGATGCAAGGCATGAGCATATATACAACTTATTTATGAAGACTAGTGTGATACAACTCAAGTTATGAAACCCAAGTGGATAGCAGAAATCTCAATGTTCTACTCGAGCAAGTGTGTCAAGACACAACTTCAACTGAGATCAATATGAAAATATTTCAATTATCTGTTAAATCAGAGGACTTTGTGGATGATTACTACAGCAATGACTTTACTTGTTAACGAGAATGGTTAGCCACCATGGTCGGGCATATGACTAGAGTTTTTCTATATATTTAAAGATATGTCACAACCAACAAACAAGATGATTAGTTGACATGAAGTCCTACCTCACTAAGGAGATGAACCAACGAATGAGGTTGTGCAAGAGAAGAGAGATTTAAACATATTTAGTTT
Organism: Sambucus nigra; assembly: GCA_949130495.1. Taxonomy (NCBI): domain Eukaryota; kingdom Viridiplantae; phylum Streptophyta; class Magnoliopsida; order Dipsacales; family Adoxaceae; genus Sambucus; species Sambucus nigra. The sequence continues at coordinate 119,728,344 of OX422222.1, read as the reverse complement.
ACAAAATTGTATCCAACGAACTAGACACCTTGCTAATGCAAAGTCCTATGTCACTATGATGAACTTCCAGTGAACAAGTCGCAGATGAAAACAAAAATATCTCTATTTTGCAAAAGTTCATAAAGTATATACTTTCTCTTGTTCAACCTCCCATAAGTAAATTTAAATACAAACAATTCTAAAATAAGTTTTTCTATTGTGAAAAATAATTTAACCAAAGGTGAATCTAAGTTCGCTTAACAATATACGTTTATCCTAAGTGATTAACTTAAGGAATGACATGAATGAACCAGTATGATTTTGATGAAGATGTTGTAGACCTTTTGTAGTAGACTTAAAGAGTATTTTTCCAAATGTAATAAGACAATACCATTGCTACAGAGCACATTAATATACTATACTCTTAAAAAATTAATAACTACATGTTTTCGTTAAGTCTTTCCCTATTCATCTTACCTTTTTGGACCAAGGATGATGGGCATCTCTAAGAAAAATTCACAACACCATTTTTTTTATCGATATTCCCTGATACATGGAATTGTTTAAGTAATTTCACTAAATATTAGTCAAATTTTTCGGAAAAAAAGTTTGGTAATAACTTCCTAAAGGAATATGGTAGTTAATGGAAAACAAAAATAATATGTATTTCCTATTAATGTCATATCCAAGGACCTTAGTTCCATTAATATGGACATCACTTTTAAAACATGGTCCTTAACCGGAGTAATATAAAACATAATTGTATTTACAAAGCTTGCCATAACATCCAATATTTCAGAAAGATTATGATCCTCAAACATGACCTTGAGTTTCAGAATCATGTCATAATCACTTGACATATTTTTATGTTGGTGTTGAAATACAATGGTCATAAATGCCAATATATAACTTCAAGTAATCCTATTAGATCCTTGCCATTTTTAGTAAGACTGAACATCTGACTCAAACGCCTCATTAATAGGCTTGGAAGGACATGGTTCGGGTAAAATGAATTTATTAACCTCATCACTGAGGATAATGCCCAGGGTTTTTTCGAGTCTATCAAACTCGTTCGTGTTAATTTTTTTTCCTTTAAAATTGATGCAAGAGGTTGGAAGTTGAGCCCATTTTTATAATTTTTGTATCATCATTGAAATAAAATAATTAAATACGTGGTAATTAAACTTTTGATCTTTATTTTTCTCCCCTCTATCGCTAATTAGAATTAATCCCATTAGGCATCCTAATTCACCTGTGAAATAAAATTTCTCATTAGGATCTTTAAAAATATCTCTCAATTATGAGACAATACATCTTTTGATTATATTATCCAGATAGTCCAGTATACATTTATCCAAAAAAAATTAAATACTTAACAACTTTTGGACCCACAATTAATGATAATGACTGAGTTAGTGAGGATATCATTAGTTGTAGTTAAGTCCATACCATTAATTCATTTTTTAAAATTAATATTGTTCGTGTTAAACTTCCTTGTTAGGGGATAGAACAAAATCACATTTAATTTCAAAGAAATATTACTATTGAATTTTAAAATTTCGTGATACATTGATCAATTTCCTCTTTCGTGGAGTAATGTTAAGATAACACAGGGAATGAATCACATCACCTTTTAAAATACAGATACAGGCCACAAGGTTTATTTTGAAACCCATATATCACTTGTTAATTTTAACATGAGGATAATTTTTAAAAATAAATATTTAATTCTAGTTACCTAAATTACATCAATGAAAATATCCTAATTTCTTGTAAGACTCAAATAATCTGGTCTCATTATTTTTATTTCCTAAATTTAATTGTTTTTAACTAAAAAAATTTGAGATCAAAATTTAATTTTTGCTGTAAATTGATTTCATGATTTTACTCAATTTATAAAATAATTAAAAAATTATTTTAAAAAATCATATGTATATATTGGCCACAAAAAAAAAACCATGTTGTCCCTAATAATGTGGGTTCCTAATTAAGCTATTAGTTATCACACCATAATTACTTAGATGAGTTAGAGGGTAGAATAATAATAAAACAAAATCCCATGATTATAATTTAGGAAACAAATTCCCCTTTCTCACTTGGCCTAGACTTCTTGTTGAACTAAAACACTTCAATAACAATAATTATTTTTTTAGTAGACTTATTAATGGTAAAGAATTATTCTTGAAGTATACTTCTTCGTAAACTTGATTTGTTTATTAATTGAACCTCTATAAATTCTCCTCTTCACATTTAAAAGTGATCGGAAAGAAGAACCGGAGAAACAGCCTCAAAACTACACCAAAATTATCAAAAAGTAGGTTTATTGTAATAACCCTTACTTTTGAGTAAATTATTTTACATTAATTTACCGTGTGAAGAAATTATATAAAATATTGGATGATGGAGTAAATGTCATTTTAAGTGAGTTAAAAGATAGCATTTCTAGATTTTTGCATATTTATTGTTATGTTAATGTATATAGCATCATGTTATGTTTTGTAGTGTCGTTGTGCTTTAAATGGCATTTATGGTTTAAATGAAGTTGGAACTTGAAAGGATTTATATTATTCCGAATGCCAATTTAGAGGGCGCGGTTAGTCCCAAAATAGTCGAGATAGTCAAAATAAGTGCCATATTGTATTTTTGGGTTCCGGGCACTTTTAACAGGTTATGACTTAATTATGTAGTTATGAGTCATTTTAATGGTGTATTAACATTTAAAGATGGGAATTAATGCTAAAGGCACAATTAAGTCTTGCACCCCTCTTATTTCTCAAGTGTATGCTTCCTAAACCTAGAAAGAAAGAGAGAGAGAAAGAGAATTTGGGGAAAAGAAGAGAAAGAAGAAGAAAAAAAGAAATTGGGTTTGATCTTGATTCTACCAGAAAGGAATTCGAGATTTCAGCTTAAGGCAAGTTTCTTACTTGCTAGTATATGATTTAATTTGAACAATTTGTTATGATAGATGTGTAGTTTGAAAATTAGAAGAAATAGTAGGTTATAAATATTGATGTTTAACCCTTGGATCTTGTTGTTTGTATGATTTATGTTGGTCATGAGAGTTTGTTGTGGTGTAGAGAGGTTGTGGTTGTGTTGTTAGTTGATGAGAATGAAAGAATTGTAAGAATAAAGGGTTGAGGTTTCGTATTTAGCATTGGAGATTAAGAGAGAATCGTGGGTCTCACTAGCGCGGTCGACTGTGTTCCCAGGACCGGTTGAACGGGCCTTAAGGGGGAGGCATACTACTTTCTTCGATAAGTATAAATTCAGAGCACGATCGATCGTGGTCCCAGTATCGGTCAACAGGGCCTTACAAAATGAACTTACTTCTTTGCTTTCTAGGCAAAACAAAAGAGGTGCGGTCGACTGCGGTCCCATGATCGGTCGATCGGTCCCCTGTTTTTCACCCTTAAATGCTTAGTTTTTTCTAGCTTCTTTCTTTTAATATAGGGACTTAGGAATCTTCTTGAATGAAGTAAAACTAGAGTATTAGAGCCTAGTAGAAAGTTATCTAAGAACCTATGTTATAAATGAGAGTTGGGACTTAGATTGCGAATTAATTTAGTTAATTAAATTAGACATAGATAAATGATTCTTTTATAAAATGAGTTAGTTTAGGTCTAAAGGGAAATAGAGTGATTTAATGTGGACTTATAGAATTGGGTTGAAGTGATATCATACATTATGGTTTGAGGAATGAATGTTAATTCATGGAGATTTGAATTGGAGATAATTAAACACTGAGATTTATAATGATGGAATTAAACGCTTATGGCTCCGGATAAAACGTAATGTATATTTTAAAATGAGATCAAATTATGAATGATAAATTGTATATACACACCTCTCTAAATGCTATCATTGGGGAAATTACGCGTATGAGGTGAAGTCCCCTGGCTAGTGAATGCCGGGTGAATATAGTCCTCGGCCATAGGACCGATTATTATTTATATTGTGTGATTATAGTTCGAAGTGAGATAATTCCGGGTATGGTTATGACTCACTATCGAAGGTATATGGCCGCTTCCCAAAGTCACGCGATGTAGGATGCCCAGGTTGTCTTGGTGATAGGCCCTGGAAGATGATAGCTATTTAGGGCGCGTCTAGTGGGGAAACTCGGAAGGACGGACTTAGAATCGTTATATGTGGTGTAATATAACTATTCTTATTAAAGTGTAATCTTATTGATTATACGGCACTTTAAGAAATAAATTTCTTTGAATACGTTTCCTAATGAGAAAAGGAACGGTGAAATGAAATTATGTAAAATCGAATCTCTTTAAGTAGTATATTATCAATATTCTCCGACATATTTGAATTGTGCTCATTGTTTTTGATATTGTGTTAGGTTATGCTTTTACATTAAGAAATTAGATTCCTTATCATTACTTATGGTGAACGAAACAAGCTTATTCTTGATGGTTTAACTGTCCATAACTGTCATTCAAGTTCTTCATATGGTGATCATATCAAACCGGGCCCTGGCCCGTTTATATCGCTTTATTTTGCATGAATCTTATATTCGCCCAGGTGCTCCTCCGCAAGGACGCCCGTATTAACTTTTCCATCCCAGTGTCTTGGAGCTGTAACACCTTGCGGATGCTACAGGATATTTTGATATAGATACTTCCATCTTTTTGTATTCTAGTTATGATCAGCTGCATTATCGGGCATATTGCCCAAGATTTTTACTTGTAGTATATATGCGATATTTTACTTTAATACTCGGTGTAACCCTATTGCATATGTCTGTTAACCGACAGTTTATTCGATTATTTTGTTGTATATAGTTGCCGACTTAATATCTGTCTTTATTTTCATCCACCTTCTTTTCAATTGGATAGTATAAATGTTTTTCTTTAACTTACTAAATAATTTTTTACAATCCGTTTTCTAAAATAATGGGTGGTTATCTCGTATATTTATTATATTACTGTGATGCTAAGGATTGACCATTTATGATTCCTGTAATTATTGGAGTATCAGACTGGCCACCTCTTATATTAATAAGTGGGGTGTCACATTTATCAAAAAGGACTTGATCAATAGTCCCAGCATACTCAATCGATCGACCTCTTCAAGGGGATCGATCAGGTCTTCCAAAAATTTTATCGTTTCTATTTTCATCTCCACATCATAAAAGACATAAAAAAGCCTCTAAACATTATTAAAACTTCACCAAACTATCGTTAGAGGAGTAAAGTAAAACCATTCTTTAGGTTATAGTTTTAGTTATGGATTTATTATTTAATAAAATTAGCTTTTCTGTTCTAATGAGATTCATGTATGGGCATGATGTTTTCAATAATTTTGATATTGTTGGTTTATTTTATTAAACTATTATATGATCATGTGTTTAGAGTACAATTTACATATAGATGATCAAAGCACCAGTTCTTTTGGAATATAAATTCTCTTGTCTTCATTATTAATCGGAGATGGACACGCTATTAGTAAGGATATAGGATAATATTTTGGTAGGTAAATCATAATTGCGGGAAATTTTACAGTTTCAAGACATTGTTCTAGTGAATTTTATGTGTATTGAACGACACCACCTTGAGGTCATTATCTCTATACTGATAGGTTAAGATAATGTGCACCTCATGATTATTAGGTTTGCTAAAGGCTCTTAATCTTGATATGATTGATGGACATGTGTACTATTTCTTTATTTCTTTGACTTATTGGATGAGATTAAATAATGGATTAATAATTCATATAGATAGTGTAATGTGGATTAATATATGGTGAGAGTCATTTGTGGATGAAACTAAGTCTTAATGTTGAGATCGTAGATAACCCCTTGAGATACATATAAGTTTAATATGTGTCAAACCCTATAATAGGATTATGTTAATCTATATCCACAAATAACTTAAGTTGAACCGTTCAGGGACTTAAAGAAGTTGACTAAAACATATTTTTGATAATTTATTTAATTTACAAGAATCTGGAACCTTAACACAGAAAGAATTAAGTAATTAATAATGAAAAGCTAGAAATATAACTTTGAGCAAAGGATGGACTTATAATTATAACTATTTAGTGGAATTATCATAATTAAAGGGCTAATGATAATCCGGGACAGTTTATCTTTACCTATGCCCATTAAGATCCACATACCTATCTCTCCTTAGGATTCCTATTATAGTCTATAGATATGTAGCAATCGCTCTCTTATTGTCGAAGGTTCAATCTTCTTATAATTCAAAACTATAATTTATATGAGTGAGTGAGAGAGAGAGGGAGAGAGAGGGAGAGAGAGAGAGAGAGAGAGAGAGAAATGGAAAATAGAAGTGTGTTGAAGGTGATCATAAAGAAAGATGCCACCCTTTATTCGTGATAGTTTATATTGAGAATATGACACAATATTGGGAGGTACATGATCCCATGTTTTCGATTAATTAGCATCAAATATTGTTCATACTGAGATAAGATCAAACTAGAGAGATCTCTAACGTAAACCCTAAATTCCACTTTATAGGGTTTTAAATTTTGGGTAATATTATTTTGTAGTTTAATTTATACATGTGATCAATAGACCCTGGGCATCCTCTCTAAAAATTGGTATCAGAGATTTTTATACCGTGTATAGGTTGAACATATCCAAGTCCAATTAAAATTATCATAAATGTGCATGGATGTTGGGTAGATTTTAGGGCCATCTTCATCCTCTATTATTGTCACATAACATGATTTAAGTATTATATTAGTGGATCCTATGATTGTGTATTCATTTTTATTTTTACTATACTGGATGAAGGTGATATTGATATAGACTGTGAACTCATGCTGTGAGGAATAACGATTATGTCATTTTATTATATTTTAGATGTAGTATTTATATAGACTTTGAAATCCATGATGGAGTCTTAGGATCAATTTTAGTGTAGCAGAAAGATGAAGTTATCGAATTTAATCATGACTGTTGGTTATCGATATAAAGAAAACTCCTATCCACACATGAAATGCATTTTGACCATAATAGTTGGGAATCCTTGTTTCTGTTCGTTTCCTTATTTATTTAGATTTATAAGTCTTTAATATTCATGTTGAATTGATGGGCTTCTAATATGTTTTAACGATTCCCTTTTAATTATTGATAACATACATAATTGACCGGGCATAGAAAATGCGAATGCTTGTGTGAATAATTTATGATTAATTTCACTGATGGACATTGATATGTGTACTTTAAAAATAAAATTGATTATCCATTTTTTTAAGAAATAATGATCATGGGAATTGAAAAAAAATTACTACGCATATGCTTCATATAGATTAAAATAGGGGTACCATGGTATTTTAGGAAATATATGAAATGTTCGAGACTTTTTAAATTAATTAAAACTGGACAAACTTTTTTTATAAAATTGGACAAACTTTCCGAGAGAAATTCCCATGGCGTCCATAAAAGATTTCTAGACTTTTAATAAAAAAAATAGGAACTCTAAAGAGGAATACTAGGAATACTAGTTATTCTTATGGTAACTATTATTAGGGTTTTATTCTTAATACCATAAATAACATTTACTTTAAAGTAAAGGTGTGTGAGTTCATAAAATAAGAATCATGGTTGCAAGAATGACTATATTAGGTTTAAATATATTATAGACATATCGGTTAATAGAGCTCAGTAGAAAGTCCGGTTAGTCAGCGTTGGGTAGATCACTAGGGAATTACAATTTTGGTTCTAGCATTACAAAAATGTTCACAACCTAGATAGCGACCTGAAATCCTTTCTCAAATATATAAGAATATATTTGATGGTTCGAGAACTTGTTAGATATGTTGATAGAGATTATGATCATTAAATCCTAGGGATATATTGAACAGGGATACCTATAAGAATTGAGTCTAAGGGTTCTCTTAATTAGACTCAGGTAACCTCACAACATTTGGAAAGGGTACACAGTTTCTTAATCCTGAGAATTGTCTCGACTGGAATGATTATGCTAATGTCATATTGATTTCATTGGGTGAGAATTTAACTTTATATCAGGTTAAATGATCTATTCATATTGTGTGACATTTGTATGAGTAGGTCTGAGATTATAATTTAGAGGAACCCGCGTCCAGGGGATACTATAAATTGTGATTCCCATTTGATAGAGTTAGTAAAACCTACCCAGTGGACAATTTTATAATTCCTATACATCAACAAATTGGTTAAGTTGATTAGATGTTGGTTAAAGTCGATCAATATTAAATTGATTTGACCAAATAGGTATTGCACACTTAATGTGCATATTCCTATTATGTACCACAATAAAATTTTCAAATAACAACTCTTTATTCAGAGTGATTTATAGAGAATTAAATTGGATTTCCATCTTGATTATTTAGTTGAATTAATCACGATTAAATAAAAAGAAAGAAAGTAATTATTGTAATAATAATTGGGATTTCTGAGTATTTATTTTGAACACAATTTAATTTTTATCTTGGGTCCCTTTATAGTCCATTGCCAAAGTAGTAGGCTTGATTCTCTCTAAGAGCCCAGTTTGGCTAAATCTCATATCCCATATATATATATATATATATATATATATATATATATATATATATATATATATATATATAAATGTGTGTGTGTGTGTGTGTGTGTGTGATCTAGGGCTTTAGGCTAAGATTCCATTATGGATGGTAAGAGATGGAGAGTAAATAATATTCATGTTTTCGTGAAGGGGATATGAGAGAGAAGGTCAGTTATGTCATATTTCTCCATCGTATGATCTCCAAGAGTTTGCACACACAACCTTAATTTGGGTGTATAATATACTAGAAGATTCGAGATGATTCAGAGCTTTCTAAAAAGGTTTTTGGAGACCTTGGAGGGAAACAAGAGTTTCATTATCTTCTACCTTTATCTCCTCATATAAACCACAACATGATCTCTATAGTATCATATTCTTGAACCATATGTTTATAGTTCTTAATTATTTTTCGAAGCATGATAATCAAAGATACTTAGGCTTCATTTTTTTCATTCTAAATGTCAATCCTAAGTTGTTTTCCCCAACAATTGGTATCAGAGCTACAATTGCGATTAATTATGTGTTGGAAAGGCCCATGCTTTTAACCATGAAATCTTAGTTTTGGCATGTTGTATTGTTATTCAATCTTCTGTGTGGAATCATACTAACATGGTTTTGCAGACATTCTATATTTATATCCCTTTCATCATGGTCACATATGTTATTTTGCGTGATTGGGCCCTACAAAAATATATCCGTAGTTATCTTTCATTCCTAGATTCGTTGTAGTTGTAATAATTAGATTGTTTTAACTATTTCATTTTTGACATATTTAGAGGCAATTGTGAGGGGATATAATTTTTTGTTACTATTAGAATCGTGTATTTCTATGTGTTTGAGTCTTGGGAAATGTTTCAAGAAGATTTGGAAGAGTTATGGTCATTTTTGCATGTATTTTCATAGTGGAGAAAAAGCTACCAACATGGGTGAATTAGACCAATCTGAAATCAAGGATGGATTGATCCATAAATTGGACCGATTTGATTTATAGGGCGGATCGTTTTGATCGGGCACACCCAAATTTTGTTGCTTATTTTTTCGGTGTTTTCCAATGACTTCTCATGGTTGTTCTTCCTCATCGACGTTGTAAGGCAGGTTAGAGCAGTTTACAAAAGATATGATCTTTAATAGGTCTTTTTTATGGTGAACTCTACTTCAAGTTGATCTTTATGTCAAAGGAAAGTATTCTACAACAAGGACTCTTAAGATTAAAGAGTTCTGCTTCAAGAATAAGTTTAGGACATGATAAATATGGAATATTTGTTCTTATATTTTTATTTGTAGTTATCTTATATTTTCATGTATGTCTCCTTATTGTTATATTTCATAATTTGGTGTGCTGATTCGATTAATTAGGAACGCGTATTATATGAACAACATGCATTTAATTTTGAGACCGGCCCAGATCATTGTATTTTATGAAAATACATTTTTTTATTCTTTTCAAAATTGAATTAAATCTAGGTAGTTAATTTCAAGGTATATTTTTATCTTCGGATTTTATTTTAATTTTAAAATGAACTGATTTTGGAAAATAAAGACAATGAGACCAGGTAATTTAATTTGTAAAAGTAAATTGGCAAAACTACCATGGATTTAATTTTAGGTTTATAGAATTGATTGAATTTTTTTTCAAAACCCTCAACTTTTTTTAAATACTAAGTGGGAGAGGGGTTTAAACATAAACCCTGCATCTCCATAGGTATTTAATAAATCATATGTGATTAACACCTTGCGTCAGTTAGGCTTACCCCACCCTCGGTATGGAACTAATTAGGGTATCAAGGATTCATTAATACTCTTTTGTGATAATTCCAAGAATTAAAATGACTGTCAGTCCCCCCCCCCCCCCCCCCCCAAAAAAAAAAAAAAAAAAAAATCCTTCGTGAGAGGGTTATATTTTGAGGGTTGACCCGATGATATACGCATATAAGGAATTAATTATATCTTCCCCCAGAGAGTTATTGCCATTAATCATGGGACCGAAAGTCTTTTGCTATTCATTCTGTTTGACATATTGGTTCTGAACTCTCGAGATAGTTTAACGAACGATGAAAATTTTCGAGGTTTAAGGTGGGGTGATATAATCTCCACAGTACAAATCTCACATTATAAGTGAATTAGGATGTCTGACAGATTAGTTTTAAAATTGGTAGTTGAGGTATACCACTTTAAAATATAATCGAATTAATTCTAGTGTGTCAATTGTAAAGTAATATTTTCAATTTCAGGATTCTGAGATTTTATAAATGAGTTAAATTTTTTTCTCACTATTTTAGTGTTAAAGTTATAGCTGGAATGAGTTTTAAGGAATGAAATGTAATTTGACGTTGTTCCAATTTATGGGGATAATAAATTATTTAATCTATAATTTCCATCAATAGTTTTAAATTTTGTTGTGATTAACTCTTTGCGTCAGTTAGGATGTCCCCACACGGATGGTTTTAATCAAGGAATCACGGTATTTTAAAATGCTTGGTAACTCTTTTAAATTAAGTGTCACATGTGCCCCCCCCCCCCCCCCCAACGGGATGTTCTATGTGTATAGGTTTAATTTTAAAGATTTGATGGACAAGAATTTGTTGACACCTATATTGGTCGATGAATCTCAATTGAGAATCATGCTCTTAAAACGATCTCCATGATTGATTAAAGTAAGGATTCTTTGGATTCGACATGGTTCCCAGTACCATTTTGTAATCCCAAATTGAGGAGACAAAGGTTGGTGTTAGTTGTTTGAGAAGATATTTATTTCACTTCGGAAAGGGTGGTATGAGGTTTGGCCCAAGTTTTAGGTACAACAGTTTGGGGTTAAGAAAATTTCATATTCCTCCATAATTATGAAGTATCCTAAAGGCAGCTAATTGTGTTTTTTTTATTTCTTAAAAATAAATACATGATTTATGGTTCAATCTATGGTAACCAATTTTATAGACTCAGAAACCACAAATTATGACTGCAACTCATTGCAGAGGTTCCAGGTAACTAAGTTATAAATAGAGAGATCTTCCTATTTATGGGCGATTAGAATGAGGCAGCCATATTAGTGATGGAATATTCTTATGAATTTTTGTGTAGACATAAAGTTAATGTTTGTAAATATTTAATGTAATTGGTTATGGTTTTCTAAATTGGTTTTCAAAAAAATTTTGACCGTTTTATTAAAATTGGGATATCTTTTATCTATTCTGGTACATTGGAAAACATTTATACATTATAGGGGTTGTCTCACAAATATTGTTAAATAATGATATGAATATTTTAATGGACATATCATTAAATAGAAAGTTTCCATCGAGAACCAAACACAATGTTATCATATACGCTTTGGTTATTTTATTCGAAAAAGAATTCAAAACTGGTTTATATTGGAAAATTGAGTTCTGTGGATGTGAACGCACTTCTAATCATTAATCCTATTACAACGGGGCATTCATGGTCAAAATTCAAAGAAACAAATATGTGTTTGAAATTGTTCATTTCAATTAGTCTGATTTGATGACTATTTAGACAATAGGTGGTTGTGAGTTGTTCTTTAATATTTGTTAATGAGTACTCGTGGTATGGATAGGTGTACCTTATCCACCACATATTTGAAGCTTTGGATTATTGAAAAGTTTAAAAGGATAAGGTGGATCATCGGTGAGGTAAACTAATCCAGCTTCTATGATATCGTAGAGATGCTCAGATATTGGGAAGTTAACGGATCATCAATTAAGGTTTGGAATTTATACACATTTTCTATAGGAAGTATTCCATTTAGAGTGGTGTAAAGGATAAGGAATGAATAAGACTCCTTTGGATATGATAAGATCCATGATTAGTTATTCACGACTGCAAGTTTCTTATTGTGATTTTACATAAGAAACAAATTTATACTCTAAATTTGATATCTTCTTATTCAGTCTCTTCAACTCCCATTCGACATTAGAGTGGGTGCAACATTATTCTATGGGATGTTCCAATTTTGGGGAGCCCGACACTCATGATGTGGAACAAGTCAATCAAGTTAAAATTAAGATATAGGTATGTCTCTTTGTTGGTTATCCTGAATGTAATAAAGTATTTTATATCACACGCAAGAGTAAAATAAAGATGTTGATTGCATCAATGATCGGTTCTTGTGTAAGAACTATGTAATAAAGCACGGTCCCAAGTGTATTTTAGCCCTTGACGATAAAATGGAACCAAATATTACCAATGATTCTACACCACTCGTGCGGGAAGAAATATAACATGTTATCGATAAATCTAGTGGGAGAATTAGTGATGATCAAGGTACACATGATACTTATATTAGATAGAAAGTGGGGCCATGTTGTAGTGGGAGAATCGCGAGTCATCCTGAATTGTTAGTGTTTTGGGTAATTATTTCAATAATATCCCAAGAAAATATGAACCTGGCCCTGGTAACTACAATGGGGCATTCAATTACAAGGACTTTTTATTTGACTTATAACTACGCATACCTTAAGGGATTTGATGTATTTGAATCAGGTTTTGGGAATTGTATACATGTTCATGGGGTAAAACCCATGGGGCTCAAGTGGACCTACAAAAAGTTAAAAGATATATTGATGGGAAGGCACAATCCATCAAGGAAAGGGTTTACTCGTAAAAAAAGTGACTGACTATGAGAAAACCTTCCCACGATCTCCATGATAAAGCCTGTAGAAATTCTTAAATCTTCAAGAATGATTTCTTCAACTATTGTCTTGATAAGTACATTGTAAGAAGACAGGAAAAGCAAAATGATGTAATCTTATGACATCCATTCATGGATTTAAGCTAACATCATGGTCTTGGGTCATTATATTTGATCAAGTAATCAAATCTTGATTTTGATCAAAGCCCGAAAAGAATATCTATATAAGAAGCATGACAAAAATGTGGTGGTATTTCTAGTGGAATTTATGGATAATATTTACCAAATCTAGAAAGAGGTGAGAGTGTTTTCTCACATAGCAGAGTTATTGTCCGAATATTCGATATAAAGTTCTTAGGAAAAGAGATACACATCTTTATGATCAAGTTATCTCTAGATCGATTGTAGTGGATGTTGGGATTATCCCAAGTCAATTATATCAATGTAGTTTACACATGATTAGCATCGAAAGTCCATGGAAAGAGTTATTTTCAAATATGGAACCAGTCTTTTTGGAAATGGGTGAAAAATGTTTTTTAAATAAAGGAATTGAGGAATATACATAATGCTTCAACAATGGTCAATGGTTTTATAAGTTGTTGACTTTGTGAGAGATTACCACTGGTTGGGATATTTTGTTGGTTTTGGGGGGTTGGTGTCGTGGGTACGAGTTGTTGTTGTGGCCTAGTTATGTTCCTAGTGCACCCTTACTTATGTGTTCCTCTTCGAAACGTGAACCACATGCTATAATAATTTGATCAAAATGGATAAGAAATGAATGATAATTTTTTCTTCAAAGTACCCCTCTTGAACATCAACTAGTCGATATAGATGGCGAAGAAAGTTCATTTGATATAAAAAAATATATGGGAAATGGATAGAGTATATATATCCATCAATTGTTTTAAGGAACAGGATGTTATTGAGGTATTCCAAACATTTGAAGGGGAAAAGTCCTACCTTATTCTTGGTTTGGGCTTTGGGCCAGAAGCCCATATGTTCGAGTGTGGCTACAAACCAACCCGACCCATGTCGTTGCTCATGTCCGGTTTCATGGGTCCTGGGTGTTTTTTAACCATTATTATATCTTGGAAGAAATTTTAACGGGGTTTGTACTTATATTGTTAGGTAATACTTTTTTCTAAAACGTCATAGTTTCAATAGTTTAATAAGTTGTTGTAGTTAAAATTCACCGTTTTAATAAAATTGAAAGATTCGTGTATCCAAAGCATATTTTCTAAACTAGTTAATATGAGCTGTCATTTTATCGTGTTTATTTAGAAATAGTCATTTCATTTCAAAGGCAAATAACTCTTATTTTTAAAATATGTAAAATAAAAAATTATTTCATTTCCTCCTTTTTCTTCATTCATAAAGTTAAAGAGAGTTTCACCATATTTGGTTTGTAGGGAACATTGCATTGCTTACTGAGCTTATCGCAGACCATTTCATCATAGGAAACAAACTTTCATAGTATTTTATTATAAGGACCTCATATAGGATAAATTATATCTTAAGGAGAGAGCATCCACATGTTTATTTAGTCTACTTCAATGGTCGGTGATTATATTAATTACGAACTCTAAGTTTGTTCATGTTTATATATATATATATATATATATATATATATATATATATATATATATATATATATATATATATATATATATATATACATATATATTGTGTTTTATTTATTCATTTGTTTAGTAAAACTACAGTGATAAAACAACAAAGTCATTAAGTTATTTTGATTGGTTTTAAAGGGTTAGTTTCATAATACGTTGCTACGTGCATTTATGGTAAGTGCAGATGGAAACATCCTACCATAATTGACTCAATAAAATTAAGCCAAGGAGAATTAAAAATCACAATCACACAATATAGTATATATGTGGTTCGACGGTGTGCCTACATCAACGATTTATTTCTATCCTTATTTATTATTCAATTCTTAATAACAAAGATTTCATGTCCACTTTTGTATGTGTTTGGGTTACATTTATAGGGAACATGTAGAGAATGAGTCGTGTGGGACTCTATGGCCTTAGATTGTTGTTGTGATTTGGTCATGAAAATCCAACCCCATGGTTTCCATTGATTGGCTTCACTTTATTCTTGTCTCGAAGTTGTTATCTCTAATTAGGCATACCAAACATGTGTCAGCTCATTCTATTAGGTTTGATAATTCCCCCATAATTTTCCCACAAATCTTTGCAACATGAATTGGGAGCATAGGTTTGCTTAGTTACAAATCGTCATGTAGGTCGACAGTGCGATTTGATAACCTATAGAAGCTATGGTCGAAGGATATGAACACCCAACATTTTTTAAGGGAATTTTTTTTTATTCTACCCACTAGGAATGAATGTCACGCTTATAGTTTTCCCCCATGTTTTGGGGTACACTGGTAAATCTGAACAATTTTATGAAAGGGCATTAGCGTGTGTAACATCATCTTAGGGAGCAACATGCTACTGATGACTTTGTATCAGGATTTGAACGTTTGCAGGTAGTGTTTTATCTACTACAAGTTTTAGATGTCATTCTTCAATCTTTCCAAAATAAACCGGAGTCCTTTTCCTGCATCATTCACTTAAAGTTTTCTCCGCTCTTGTTCCTTAATTATCTATAATTTTCTCTCTACTTTTCTAGTCGCTTTTCCTTTCTTGAGTTAAATAAATGGTTTATCCAGTAGAGATAATTCGAAATCAGAGTTTAGGATATGTTTATCTATCCCTTAGTGGGTGAAGATTGAGATTGTGTTGAAACTCAGGGGTTACTATAATGTTGATTTGGTCATCCCCCGATCCTCAAAACAGGCAAGCACATGAGGGAGGATCCTAGGTCCCGCGCGTCCCTCTCAGGAGCACTTCAGCTGGCGTCATTTGGGTGAGGTGTAAAAATGTAGAGAGATTAGATTCGCTAGTCTATTTTACTCAAAACAGACAAAAGAAAAGGGGAAGCCATCCCGAAGGACGGCATCCAAAGACATACTGATGTATAGGAAACCAAAATGATTCGAAAAGGGTCCGGAGGCTAAGTTACGAAATGGGAAGGTGTTAGGCACCCATTCTGCCCTTTCCGTCTCTCATGGGTTTTTGTTATTTTCCTTTATTCTCCCCGTGATATGTGTGCATGTGTATACATAGTGGAGATAGGAATCATCGACCGTCACCATGGAAGAGGTAAAGCGAGTCATCAGTGGGAAAGTATAAAAATATTAGAAAATAGGATTTACGCGATTATGCTTACATTGACTGTTATGATGGAATGATAACACATGTGGAATAATACGCCACTAAGAACAAATAGTATATATATAATATAAGAGAGTGGAGTTTAGAGAAAATAGAAGATGAAAGAAAAAGTAAAAATATGACTCGAGTCTCGGGTTTTACCCCGAGATGCCTACGTAGCCTATAGAGGCATCAAAGTCCACATGGTTCGCATGCAAAACGAGGGGTGGGATTTATCCCATAAATCCGATCGGGGGATTCTCTTTTCTTTTTTTTTGTGTACAAAAAGTGTTTTAGTGGTGATAAAAGTGTAAGAAAAGTATGAGAATTCTCGTTTGGAATTTATGAGCAAACCCTCTTTTTCTTATTTTTGGGGTTTTTATTGATATGAAAATAAGAGATGTGCAATAATACTAAATAAACAGTATATTAGGATGTGTGAGATGAGATGATGAAAGTGCTAAGTAATAAAGCAAGTTATTGCTAATTTATGAGAATTTAAGGAGAGAGTTGAGATAATTGAAACTTCTTAAAGATCTTAAGCTTGATCTTGAATGTTGGAGGGTAGCCCATAGACTCGAATGATGATGGAGGGTAGTGAATTCACCAAGTTTGATGAAAAATGATGGTTGGAAAGGGATTTGGGTGTGGAAATCACATTGACTTTGAGAGAGGTTTTCTGGATTTGCTGAGAGTGATATCTATCAGATCTGGGCTCTTCCTTGCAAGTGAGGTCAGGCCTCCTTTTAATAGGCCGAGGGAATTACCGATCGGCATAGCCCTGTTCCTGCAAATCGGCAGTTGCGTTTAGGCACACTGCCGATAGGCAGGATCTGGGATCTGCCATTTAGTAGTGTCTTTCAGGCCTTTTTGGAAAATTAGTCGCAGAGCGCAAACCATTGATCTGAATCACGCACGGGGTTGATTGTTGGAAAGTTAATTATGAGACCTTTGAAAGTCCTTTGGACGGCTCCCGAGTTCGGGAGTTGAGTTTAGGTCAAATGTGGCTCGAAAGCATTCGTATGTCCATTGGACGGGGAATCGTCGGACGTAATCGGATCATTCGTCCGCTTGGTAAGTCCGAATCATGCACGGGGGGGGGGGGGGGGGGGGGGACCGTTGGAAAGGGATTTTAGGGCCCTTCGAATATTCATTCAGTCTTGATTGAGTTGAAGATTTTAACTTTTTGTCAAACGAGCCTGGGAGTGCCCGATGGCTTCTAGGTCACTGATCAGGGTATGACATGGGTTTGTAGTGATGAAAGGAAGTACTAGGGACCTAAGGAGAGTTTAGGGGGTAACATAATGGGGTGTCTAAAGAGCCCCTCGACAAGTGAGTTTGGAACAAATGATAGTCATCGAATAGACACCGCATGATGGTTTTGAGGTAGGATGACCAATTTAGAGGGTCGAGGACGATTCTGAGGACCTAAGGGAGCGAGGATGACCAATTCAGAAGATTGAGGCCAATTCTAAGGACCTAAAAATTGTGCTGGGGATAACCAATTCGGTGGGTAGAAGCCGATTCTGCGGGCCTAAGTTGAGATGACCAATTATACGGGTCGAAGCTAATTCTGTGGGCTTATGTAGAGATGACCAATTCTGCGGGCTTATGTAGCGATGACCAATTCTATGGGTCGAATCTAATTCTGCGGGCTTGAAGATGAGGTGATCAATTATGTGGGTCAAAGCCAATTCTGCGGGCTTATGTATGAGATGACCAATTCTACAGGTCGAAGCCAATTATGCGGGCTTATGTAGAGATGACCAATTCTGCGGGTCGAAAACAATTCTGGGGGCTTAAGGTGGGATGACCAAATCTGCGGGTCGAATCCAATTCTGCGGGTCGAAGCCAATTCTGCAAGCTTGAAGATGAGGTGACCAATTCTGCTGGTCGAAGCCAATTTTGCGGGTTTAAGTAGAGATGTTCTTGTGGAACTCTTCCAGGTAGATTTATCTTGTGTTTTTGTTTTGGGCTGGGGAGCCGATTCCGAGGGAAATCTTTTGCATCCTCTGAAGGAATAGCCAAAATTCCACTGGGGAGATTTAGGTGGCTCAGGGCTTGGATGTATTGCTTGGGGAAAATTGTGGCCTTTGGGGCATAGGGGGTGGTCTTTAGAGATCATCCGGGGATGTTTTCGGGAGAAGTTTTACTTAGTTTTTGAGAGTTCCGCTGGGGAAATAGGGGTTCCTCACGAGGGAGTGCGAAATTTTCTTGGTGAAAATATTTTTAATCCTGCTTGGGATTTTTAGGAATTTTCTGAGAATTTTTCAGGGTTGTCTGGCATTTTTTAGGAATTTTTGTACAACATTTGAAGGGGGTGCCGGTCAGCATGGTTCAGAGGGTGCCATTCGGCAGTGGCACGGACTTTTGGACTTCCTCGGGAAGGTAAGGGGTCAGTTCCGATCGGTGGGTGGGGCGTCAATGCCGATTGGCATGACCCTTGGCATCCTATATAAAGGGGGCAAATTCCCCTCATTTTTCATAGCTTCTTGCTTTCTTTCTTTCTGCGTTTTTCCTCTGCAAATTATTCTAGCAATCCAATCTTTAAGAAATGGCCGCCTTTGTGAGCACTGTAACGCATATGGAATGGTTGACTGTTGATGACTGGGCGAACGTGGAGTAGAGGTCCAAGGCGCCTCTTACTTAAGGGAGTGAGAAATCCTTTAACTTATTCAAGCCGGTTGTGGATGAGCGGACCTTGTTACGGGAGCCATCGTGTCATCGATCTTCTAAGGTGGTGAGCCCCGGCGGTTATGTAAGCAACCTGACTTTTGGCATTCTTCCCTTTTTGGTGATTTTTCCTTCCTTCTTGAATTTTGACAAGGTTTCTTCTTTTGACAGTCTGATATCTCTTTGAAGAACATGCATGCCCGTGGAATGACGGGGCTTAAGGATGTCTGGGAGAATCTTCCACCTGTTGTGCGTTGGGTGGTATCATCAGTGGGTTTCGGGAGGTTAGCGTCTGCACTTGATGAGACGCCTCGGTCGATAGCAGTCTTATGAGCTTTGGGGGAGATATGGTGGGACACTACCCACACCTTCCATTTCAGTTTTGGGGAGATGACTGTGTCTCTCATAGACGTGAAGCATCTGTTGGGGTTGGATTACGATGGGGAGCAGATAGAGGTGGATCGCTCTCTAAGGGTGAGGCCGGAGGCGGTGAAGGCGGTGCTCGGCGATCTAGGGAGGATTGTTTTTGCGGATTCCATATAGTTGTTCTTGCTAAAGGATGTCTTGCTAAGTAGGGTGGTTGATGTGGAGGACGGGTTGCAGGTGAGGCAAAATGGACCAGTTGTTCATTTTGCTGGTGCGGGGAGGTTTCATGGTGGCGTCGAGTGACGACCTCATCCATTTGTGGTTCTTGCCATGTTTGAGGATGTTTTCGAACATCCCTCTCTATGATTAGGGGAATCTGACTCTGGGGACCCTCTATTTTTCTTTGGATGCATTCAGCCGGTGCTGCCGACAAACTTTTACTGGAGCCATGTATCTCCTCGAGGTATCCTTTAATTTTGTGCATTTTCTATTCATGCATTCGCATTTTCCTTATGCGTATCTTTTTTATTGTGAATTCATGTCTTTGCCAGACGTGATTCTATGAGGTGATTGGGTGCAATACCCAGTTGATTGCCTTGAAGGATAAGACTGTTGGGGACTTCTGCCGATTGTATCGATGGCACAAGGCTTCTCTCCAGTCGAACGGATCACTCTCTCTGGAGGTGGTGTGTCAGGTCTTGAATGGCCTGACCAGTGATATGGTAAGACTCTTTCCTTTTCAGCCATGGTTTTTGGCATGTTCTGATTTTTTATTGACTTATGCCTGTTGGGGATTTTCAGGTGACTTTTTACCCTTGGGGTACAACCATTCAGGATACGGGAGTGACCGTGGTGAATGCGCATATGAGGAGTTTATTGGCGCATGAGTTTGGCCACTCTTGATATCTCATGGAGCGGGTGGTTCGACAGATTACGGAGGAGGAATTGCTGGTGCCACCTACGTAGCCTCCTACGTCTATGAGGCAGGAGCGGCTGCTGTCGGAGGATGCGAGGATCGCGGCTATGATTGGCAAGTCCTACTTATTGAACACTGATATGGTTGCACCGTATGACTTTATGGACTTTGTGACGAGCTAGTTGATGTCGCCCAGCATATACGATGCCTTGCCTTTCCCTCCTGCGGGTTCGAGTTGGGCAGTGGGGTCTTCCCACAACGGCGGTGGTCCATCGGTGTCTGTAATGGTAGCGACTTCACAGGTCCCCTTCGTGGGATTACATACCCCTTCGTACAACATTCTGTGGGCTGATGGTGGGATGGTGCCTATGTTGCACGATCCTCATGCAATGGATCCGGAGGAGCTGAGTTTGACAAAGGAGGTTATTCGTCCTGCGGTATACCTTCTTCCTCTTTTGGGTTCCTTTTCTATTTGGTCCCTCTTTGATGATAATTTTGCCCTTTAATTGCAGCAAGTCCGTGTGTCGACCACTTGGTTGAGGGACATCAGAGACTGGATATCTTCAACGATCTCCCATATTCGGGATGCGATCCCGGTTCCTTCTTGCTTGGTGTCGTCTACTTCATCCAGGGAGGACTCTGGCTCGGGTAGTGATTGATATACCCATATATACCCTCATCCAGGACGAGGGCGTCCTCTACCTGGATGAGGCCAAGATGATCTCTCAACCATTATCGGATGACCTTTAAGGGGCCGACCCCCTCAGCACACCCATATGAACTTTCAAGGGGCCGACTCCTCATCAGGCCCAAATGATCCTTCAAGGGGTCGACCCCTCATCAGGCCCAGACGACCCTTCAAGGGGCCAAACCCTCATCAGGCCCAGACGACCCTTTAAGGGGCCGACCCCCTCATCAGTCCCAGATGACCCTTCAAGGCGCCGACCCCTCATCAGGCCCAGACGACCCTTTAAGGGGCCGACCCCTCATCAGGCCCAAACGACCCTTCAAGGGGCCGACCCACTCATCAGGTCCAAACGACCCTTCAAGGGGCCGACCCCCCATCATGATCTCGATGACCCTATGAGGGTACGACAGTACGAGGCCCAGACTAGGCCAGGCTTACTTCCAGAAAGAACTTTGCCCTCGACCTCACATCGCAGGCCGAGGATGACATCATCACAGCGCGTGATTTGGGAGACGCGTGGAACAATGCACGTGGGACTCACATGGCACGTAGAAGACTGTTATAACAATATCACCCCCTCACGTGAGGGAATATTATGTCATCATTAATCATAGGTGGCATCTATAGGTGTCAGTAGGGGATTGGCTAGATCATCATTCACATGCACCATGCGTGCTTGGGGGGTACACTACACCCCCTAAGACCTATATATACTTGTCACCTACAACCCTGCAAGGGGATCGACAATTGTAACCCTAGCTAAAACTCTACTTGTATACACAGTAGAGAGAGAAAGTGAGTTTATGTGCATTGTATCCAAGGCCATTAGTGCCCATACTTAATGGATCATACACTCACAGTGGAGGTAGGCCTAATTGGCTGAACCACTATACATCATTGTCTTATTCCTCTTATACTCATCCCCTTATATACACTTACACACACATATACATCTCTCTGGCCGCCATTGTTGTTACTGTTTGAGCTCATCATCACTTATCTGGTGGTGATGAATCTTAGCATCATCAGTTTGTCGCCGTCTGTGGGACTCGAGAGGACATATCTTCCTTTGTACAGCTTGACCTCACCGGGCACTCTGTTGGTGAACAGTTTCTCCCCATTTGTGGAGTTGTTTCACCATTTAAGGAGACCCATTAATGTTCTCAAGCTCACTAGTATTTTCTTGAGCTCAGCTCTCTATAGCTCAAACTCATGGCACCGGAGATGCCACCACCGCCTCTTCCTCCATCGAATAGTGGAGTAGGACCCAGTTCCAGTCAACACCCACCTCAGTCTGAGATGGCTTATGTGGCGACTTCCTTGAAGTCTCTTGCAACAAGTCGGACTTTGAAAGGATGGGTCCTGTAAATGACCTGCGGGAAAAATTGTCCAAATCAAGGAGTGCTGCGAGGTCCAGAAGGGAGGCAGCAGATGGCCGACCCCACAGGGGCTGACCACAAGGATGAGATGACGGTTAGGAGGAAGTAAACAGCCGACATAGGCCTATCACAGTAGAACCCTCCGTCCACCTCAAAGAGGCGATAGGGGATAATATCGGCCAAACCAACCCTACGAGGCCCTGGAATGACTCGATCCAGTGACTGGAGGATAGGTTGGTGATATTCTGAATGACCGGGACCTTCTTCAGAGAGGATACTCCATAGGCTCACCCTTTGAGGCGAAGATAGTCAACTTGCTAATGCCATCCAAGTTTAAGCCACCTGTGGTCACCCCAAGGTATGACGGGAGTACCAACCCTGTCCATCATATTGAGATGTGTCAATAGGCGGCAGACATATACTCTATCTCAGATGAGATGAGGTGTCGTCCCTTTTGTGTCACTCTAACTAGGGCTGCACATGTCTGGTACATGTCTGTTCTAAAAAACTCCATTGAAAGCTTTAAGAAGTTGGTAGACCGGTTTATCCATAACTTTTTCTTTGGGGTGAGGCCACAGAAGAAGACCACACACCTGCTCTATGTTAAGCATGGGAAGAATGAGAGTCTAAGAGACTACATAGCCAGATTTAACAAAGAAAAGTTAGAGGTTAAAGAATATGAGGAGAGCATAGCCATGACCGCTCTCATTGGAGGACTCCAAAAGGGAAAGCTACTATGGAAGCTTGCTAAATACCCTCCAAGGACAATGGTTGAATTGCTGCCAACAGTATGGAAGGTGATGAACGTGGAAGAGGCAATGGTCGCAAAATACGATGATAAGAAAGGAGACACTAGTGGGGGTAAGTACCATAAGAAGAACAAAGATGGGAAGAAGAGGTCTACAGACGAAAAGTTGGCTGACTACACCCCTCTAACGGTCAACTGTGAACATATTCTGAATGAGATCAAAAGCGACAGGTCCTTGAAATGACCATAGAATTTTTGGGCAGCCCCTCACAAGAGGAATAAAAACATGTGCGTGTGAATTTCACCAACACCATGGCCATGTGACAGACAAATGCTTTTCTCTGAAAGATGAGATTAAAAAAATGTTAAAATAAGGGAAGTTAAGGAAGTATGTTGATAAGAGTGCCTTCAAGAGGGGACGAGGGGACGACCCCAGAAAGAAGAAAGGTGATACATGTAGAGAAGATCCTCTAAAAAGAAGGGACGGCCCTTTGGATGATGAGGGAGACCCCGCCCTCCCTCCGAGAGACGACCACGGCCATGTCGAGAGACTTAATATGATCTCACTCGGTGTTGGGATGATCTCCAGGGGTCTAGCAGGAGGAGGGTAAAAGGTCACCGATAGGAAGGCCCATGTAGCTGAGGCCAAGGCGGTGACAAAAACTGTGCACTCCACGTCTCTGTAAGCAAAGTCAGAGAAGAGAAAGAAAGTTGACATGGACACCCTAATAGTGGTATTCTCAAGAATGGACTTCAAAGGCCTCTTAGACCCATATGATGATACTCTCGTCATCCCTACTAGGGAACACGAGTGCGAGGTGCCGAGGATCCTGGTCGACGAGGGTAGTTATTTAGATGTAATGTTTTGGCCGTGCTTCAAAACCTTGGGTCTCAGCTGTGCCAGGCTCGTCCCATACCATCACCCATTTATTGGGTTCAGTGTGGAAAAGGTCCATCGCCTTGGAGTGTATGAGGCCGATGTCAGGTTGGAAGACGAGTGACCGAGATGGCTTACTAAGAAGGTCAGGTTATTTGTGATGGATGAACATGTTTTCTCGGCCTACAACATTATACTGGGGTGAGTAGCCTTCAAGGTGTTTGAAGCTGTGCCGTCTACAGTCCGTTAGATGATTAAATTTCCAACCCCTTACGTGGTAGGGGAAGTTCAGGGGGACCAGATGATATCACTAGAATGTTATTTCAACTCCGCGGAAGAAAGAGAGGCACACAAGAAGGCAACAACCACTTACAATATTGATACCCTCGACCCCGGGGATGAGAGACATCTGATGAAAGGAGAAGCCGCGGAAGAGGTAGAATCCATCATCCTCAATGAGGATGAACCAGAAAAAACCATCCAAATAGGCAAGGCCCGAAAGGTAGATATCAAAGAAGACCTCATAAGGGTGTTAAGGAGAAGACAAAAAATCTTCACGTGGAGTCATGCAGATATGTCGGTAATTGTCCCCGAAATCATGTGCCACAAGATCAATGTGGTAGAGGGTGCAAAGCCTGTAAAGCAGAAGAGTATAATTTATTCTCGAGAAAAATATGAGGTCATAAGGAACGAGGTCAAGAAGCTAGAAGATGCTGAGTTCATCAGAGAGGTCATCTATCCCAAATGGCTGTCTAACGCGGTCACAGTCCCAAAAGCCTGTAGGAAGTGGAGGTTGTGCGTAGACTTCACAGACCTCAATAAACATTATCCCAAATATAGTTTCCCTCTCCCCCACATTGATCAGATGGTAGATGCTACCGCAGGCCATGAGCTCATGAGCTTCATGGATGCCTATTCAGGGTACAACCAGATCTTTATGAGCCCTGGGGACACGGAGAAAATGACTTTTATTATCAAAAAGGGGACATACTGTTATAGGGTCTTGCCCTTTGTCCTGAAGAATGGAGGGGCAACGTATCAGCGCCTTGTAAATAAAATGTTTGAAGACCAAATTGGGAAGTCTATGGAGGCCTATGTAGATGATATGCTAACCAAGAGTTTGAAGGCAGAGGATCATGTGGCTGACCTCGAGAGGACTTTTAACAAGATGGACAAGTACCAGATGAAGCTCAACCCAGCCAAATGTGTCTTCGGGGTTGGAGAAGGGAAATTCTTGGGGTTCATCGTGAATCAAAGAGGCATTGAGGCCAATCCTGAGAAAATAAAGGCCCTCCTAGAAATGAAGACCCCCAGGACCATTAACGATGTTCAGAGGCTCACGGGGTGGGTGGCTTCTTTGAATAGGTTCATGTCCGGAGCTACAGACAAGTGTTTATCGTTCTTCAAAATTTTCAGAAAGGCCTTCGAATGGAGTCAGGAGTGTAATGAGGCTTTCAAGGAGTTAAAGTCATACCTAGGGTCGCCCTTGCTGTTGTCACCACTAGTGCAGGGCGAACGACTACATGTGTACATAGCCGTCTCAGAATCAGCCATCAGCGCAGTAATTATGAGAGAAGAGGACGGAGTACAAAAGCCAGTGTATTTCAATAGTAAGGCACTCCAGGGGGTAGAGCAAAGATACCCAAGGAGGGGGTAGTTATCATATGCCTTGATCCATGCATCAAGAAAGATGAAGCCATAATTCTAGTCTCATACAATGGTCATCCTCACTGACTCTCCTCTTAGGCAGGTCTTACACAAGCCAAAAAAGTCAGGTAGGTAATGGCCTGGGCTATAGAGCTGGGGGAGTTTGACATTGTCTATCAATCTATGACGGCCATTAAGGGGCAAGTGTTGGCAGATTTCGTGGATGAATTTACTTGGGAAGATGAAGCTGAAGATGAAAGCCTCGAGAAGACAGATACCCTACAAGGCAAACTCACCGACACACCTTCAGATAAGGCCGAGACAAGCACCGAGAGAGGAAAAGTTGCCAAAAATGAAGAGGGAAGATATCTCTTTAGATAGGGGTCCCTCACCGAGGGAAATTTCTCAAAAGAACAAACTTTGTGGAGCCTCTTCGTTGACGGGTCCTCCTATGACAGCGGATGTGGAGCTGGACTGATAGTATCAGCACCCGATGGCATAGATATTGAGTATGCCCTGAGGTTAAACTTCAAAGCCTCCAATAACGAGTCTGAATATGAGGCCTTGATAGTAGGCCTCTCCTTAGCCAAGTCTCTTAGTGTCAGCCAGATTTTGGTCCATAATGATTCAGGGCTAGTAGTGAATCAGATACAAGGAGCCTACGAGGCCAAGGATGAGCGGATGGCCAAATACCTTGAGAAAGTGAAGTCACTATTGAATATCTTTAGAGAAGTGAAATTGAAGAGGATACCTGGGCTCGATAATGGCCGAGATGATGCACTTGCTAGGTTGGTCTCGGAAACTAGGACAGATATCAGGAGGATAGTCCCAGTGGAAATTTTGCTTCGACCATCTATTAAAGATGCTGAGGGAACACTTGGAACTTGCCTAAATATTCTAAGGAAGCTTAATGGATGGACCCTCTGATCAGATACATTAAAGAGGGGGATATTCCATAAGCAAGGCAAGAAAGGAAGAAGTTGAGATATAGAGCTACGAAATTCACTGTCATCGGAGACACCTTGTACAAAAAGTGGTTTTTGCTCCCGTTACTCAGGTGTGTGCACCCGTCTGAAGTTCCACACATTTTGCAAGACGTGCACGAGGGGTCATGTTCAAACCACATTGGGGGCAGGTCTTTGGCGAAGAAGGTGGTTACCTAGGGGTACTGGTGGCCAACCTTAGGGAAAGATGCCATAGAATATGTAAAAAGTGTGATAAATGTCAAAGATTTGCCACCATACCTCACCAACCCCATCAGCCTCTTACCTCCATTACATCCCCATGGCCATTTGCAGTGTGGGGATTGACCTGGTAGGACCCTTGCCTAGGGCCGTCAATAACTATCGCTTCCTCATCATAGCAATTGACTATTTTTCAAAATAGGTGGAGGCAAAGTTGATGGTCATGATTACTGAGCAAAAGACCTTCTAGTTCATCTGAAAAAACATTATATGTAAATATGTCCTCCCTAATACCCTCATCTCAGATAACGGGACTCAATTCAAGAATGCATCCATAGAGAAGTACAGTGAAAGGGTGAGTATCAATCAATTCTTTTCTACCCCAGGTCAGCCTCAGGATAATGGGCAAATGAAAGTTACAAATAGGACAATCCTAGACGGGATCAAGAAGAAACTTGAGGAGGCAAAAGATAGATGGGTTGAGGAGTTATATGATGTACTGTGGGCTTACATGACGATGGAAAAGACCTTTAATGGAGAAACCCCGTCCATGCTAGCTTATGGCTCAGAAGCCATCATCCCCAGCGAGATTGGGTTTCCTACTCACAGGGTCCAAATGTATGACCCCTACAGAAATGTGGAAGAAAAGAGACTTGACTTAGACCTGATCGAGGAAATGATGGAGGATGCCGAGATAAGGCAAGCTGCCTACCAGCAGAGTACTGCCAGGTTTTACAACCATAGGGTGAGGCAAAGGCCAATCGCAGTAGGGGACTTAGTCCTCAAAAAAACTTCGCAAAAACCTAACAAGCTCCACCCAAATTGGCATGGCCCATATAGGGTCATTGATGAAGTTGTCCCTGGAACCTATAGACTAGAAAACCTAGAAGGGGAACCCTTTTACAACCCCTGGAATGCAAATCATTTGAAGAAATACTATCAATAATTTTCTAACGTCCTATCGGACCACAGTTGTAATGAATGTGTTGTTCCAACAAAACACTTAGAATGTTAATGAGAATGTCACATTGGTCCCTCATTTTGTGTTTGATTAATTCTAGTTTGATTGGGGTTATAATTGTTAAACCCCCCTCGGCTATGATGAGGGAAAATGGTGGGGACGACCCCTCATTTACCCTCAAGAAAGACGACGGGGACATGGAATTTAGAACATCATTAAGTTGGTGGAAACCACCCTCGGCTATGATGAGGGCAAATGGTGGGGACAACCCCTCATTTACCCTCAAGAAAGACGAGGGGGGACTTTAAAATTTAAAACATCATTAAGTTGGTGGGAAACCACCCTCGGCTATGATGAGGCCAAATGGTGGGGACGACCCCTCATTTACCCTCAAGAAAGACGAGGGTGGACATGAAATTTAAAACATCATTAGGTTGGTGGAAACCACCCTCGTCTATGATGAGGGCAAGTGTTGGGGACGACCCCTGATTTACCCTCAAGAAAGATGAGGGGGAACTTAAAAATTTAAAACATCATTAAGTTGGTGGAAATCACCCTCGGCTATGATGAGGGTAAATGGTGTGGACGACCCCTCATTTACCCTCAATAAAGACGAGGGGTGACTTGAAATGTAAAACATCATTAAGTTAGTGGAAATCACCCTCGGCTATGATGAGGGAAAATGGTGGGGACGACCCATCATTTACCCTCAAGAAAGACGAGGGATGACTTGAAATGTAAAACATCATTAAGTTGGTGGAAACCACCCTCGGCTATGATGAGGGCAAATGGTGGGGACGACCCCTGATTTACCCTCAAGAAACACGAGGGTGGGCTTAAAAATTTAAAACATCATTAAGTTGGTGGAAATCACCCTCGGCTATGATGAGGGTTAATGGTGGGGGCCACCCCTCATTTACCCTCAAGAAAGACGAGGGGTGACTTGAAATGTAAAACATCATTAAATTGGTGGAAATCACCCTCGGCTATGATGAGGGAAAATGGTGGGGACGACCCCTCATTTACCCTCAAAAAATATGAGGGATGACTAGAAATGTAAAACATCATTAAGATGGTGGAAATCACCCTCGGCTATGATGAGGGAAAATGTTGGGGACCACGCCTCATTTACCCTCAAGAAAGATAAGGGATGACTT
Source organism: Sambucus nigra (assembly GCA_949130495.1). Taxonomy (NCBI): domain Eukaryota; kingdom Viridiplantae; phylum Streptophyta; class Magnoliopsida; order Dipsacales; family Adoxaceae; genus Sambucus; species Sambucus nigra. Next base: position 119,699,345 of record OX422222.1, on the reverse strand, counting down.
GAAATGTAAAACATCATTAAGTTGGTGGAAATCACCCTCGGCTATGATGAGGAAAAATTGTGGGGACGACCCCTCATTTACCCTCAAGAAAGACGAGGGATGACTTGAAATTTAAAACAACATTAAGTTGGTGGAAATCACCCTCGGCTATGATGAGGGCAAATGGTGAAGACGACCCCTCATTTACCATTAATAAAGATGAGGGGTGACTTGAAATGTAAAACATCATTAATTTGGTGGAAATCACCATCGGCTATGATAAGGGCAAATGGTGGGGACGACCCCTCATTTACCCTCAAGAAAAACGATGGAGGAGTTAGTGTGATTGTTAATTTAAAACATCACAAGATAAATCATACAAGAGACAAGCATAGAAAATAGAAAGAGACATTATATTACAAAATGTTGATGTTTGTACAAAAAAAGTAAAGTACAAAAATGTGGTACATGAAGAGAGTATGGGCTACAAACAGCCACCCTATTGAGCGGCGTCAGAGGGCAAGGCTTCGACATCAATGGGAGTTTCTTCTATGACTAAGACAGGATGAGCCTCAGACGTGCTGGTACCTTTAACATGCACTTGAGATTCCACTTGAGCTAAGGCCTCGGCAATCAGGGGTCATCCAGCTGAACCGCATCAAGAGAGGGGGGAACTGAAGAGACAGCATCGACAAACTTGAGGACAACCCACCGACAGGATGTCCTGATTCCCCTCTCTAAGTACTCAAGACCGAAGCCTTGAAACTCGTCCGAGAGTTTGTAGGCATCCACAGCATCGGCCTTGGCTTTCCTTAATGCCCCCTCAAGCTCAGTTTTGAATTGAGCCCCTAGGTTGATCAAGGCCTCATCCTTCTCTTTAATAAGCGTGTCCTTGGCCTTCAGGTTTGCATCGTGTTGCCTAGAAAGTTCATCTAAGACCCTCGTATGCTCGGTCTTGGCACTCTCTAATGCTGCCCTAGCAGTCTCTAGTGTAGCCTGCAGCTCAGCCTCGTGCTGGATCGTTTTTTGAGCTTCATGGAATTTCTGTTGGTTCTCGGCCATCCATTTAATAGCTAACGTAAAGGCACAAACAGAATGCATAGAATAAGGCATATGTTAAGGGGCCGAGGGAACAGTTGGTTGAAATGTTGACTGAGGAAATGAAGTAAAAACAAATACTTGGGCCAGGGTATGCAGACCGTAGTCATACACCTTTACCGGGGGCATCTTAGATAGAAAGTCGTAGTCAGCAACAGAGGGAGCGAAGAATATAGAAGCTTTGGTTGCCCTCAGATTGGCTATGAGGGAAGATGGTTAAGCCTTTAAAAAGGTCAAATTCTGAGACCAATAGGCCCCCATACTGGAAGATGAGCTAGTCCCCTCAGATGCCTCCACCATCGCCCTCATCCTAGAATCCAACCGAGGGTCGATAGGAACTTCTGGCTCTTTTCTTTTATGACTGTCGGTGGTCGTCTCAACAAGTGTCGACCCCAAGTCCTTTGTCTTCCTCTGAGGCTGCTGAGGTTGTTTCCCCTTTTTCTTTCCTAAACCAAACAGTAAGATCGGGGCAGTCATTTCCTAATGTTGGTGAGAGATATTGTCAAGATGACCTGAAAGGGAGACGACACATCAGAAAGATACAAAGTCAAAGATAAAACACTTGGAAAAAATCAAAGATTGAGCAAAAAATGACTCACATAGTTCTGTTAAGGGGACGACCCTCAGACCAACTTCTTTGAGGAGGTGAGGGGTCGTTAAATCTTCAAATTTTGCAAGTCTACCCTCTTTCCCTCACTCTCTCAGATAGTCAACGATGACCCTCTCCTCTAAACTAAGTCCAGGGTCTGACCTAGCCTTCATAGAAGGTTTAGACCATCTCCTTGGGACTCTCGGATCGTCGTCCAAAGGCTGAACCCCGTCGGTGAATTCCCAATCCCAAGAAATGAAGAAAAATCTCTTCTTCCAGTCATGGTTAGAGGTTTTTGCCACATGGAGAAGTTTTTTATCACACTTCCCGACCCCCAGATGATAGTACCAAGGCTATTTGGATGAGGAGGTGATATTGAAACAGGACAGTAACACATCGGCCGAGGGCTCATCGGTAAATGAATTCTTCCAAAGTGAGATATAGCCAAGGATAGTCCTCCATGAGTTGGGGGGAAGTTGAGAAGTGGCAACCCCAAGGGTGGACAAGATATTGACTATGGAAGGGTGTAGAGGGAACCTAACACCGACCCTTAACATCTGCTCATAGACAACGATCTCTCCCTTGTCACCCTCGAAGACTTTCTGAGATTCAGTGGGAACCCTCATACTTATGTTGGGTTGTATGGTAAAGAGATGTCTCCATACTAAGAGATCACGTTCTTTGACTGACGATACATAGGTTGAAGTAGTTGAAGTGTCAACTTGACTATCATCACCATCAGAAGAACCCTCACTGTCGTCCTCATCTCTCTCGTCCCCAGATCCTCCAACCACTGCAGGACCATCTGGAAAGGCTACTTGAAATTCAAGGGGGACAACACTATTACAGGGACAGTCTCGAAAGGTCTTGTTCCCTAGGCATGTCGGCCTGGGCTGAGAGTGGATGTCTTTACCCTCCCAAAAGGGCCAACACATGTCGGCGATGATGCTCTCTGATCCATTTCTCCCTCGCATGATTGACTCTCGGCAGGATGACCTGACAACCCGCAGGACTTAGGGGGTACAATAGTGGCTAATGGAATTAGAAAAATGGGTGGTACCCAATTAGGGTCGGCCCCTCGTCTTCTCTCCTCCTCCTCCTCTATTCGTCTAATCTCTACGAATAACTTTTCTCTCAGGGATGGGAATTCCTCGGCCAAATCATAAAGCCTCCGATGCATTAAGAGAAAGACCCTACACTTAAAAGAATTTGGCTAAGCTAACTACAAACAGCCTAACAGTTGACCAAATTGGACTTTTGGATTAAAACCAAAGAAAGAATGGGTTTCGATCAAGAACAACTCGCCGGAGAAGAATGCCGGAAGGTTATGAAACAGGCAAAGAAAAATCGAGTCCTACAGGCCTAAAACAAGAAAACAAACAGCAATGGAAGATAAAGAGGGCACTAAGGCAGAGGGATTACCTGAGAAAGAACAACAAGACTGCCAAGCTTAAAATGCTGAAGTTGCAGAAATGGCGGTTTGAGTCTATTGAGAAACTAGAGAGAGAAAGCTTGGGCGCGAAGAAGAAGAAGAAAATGATTGTTTTAAAAATCCTTTAAATACCTTATTATAAGTGGGCCCAATAATCAATGCAAGGCATAACCCGCGAGGAGGGCATCATTAGGACACAAAGTCCCAAGCCAAGTGTGCAGTCGCCACACCTGGGAAACTGGAACAATAGTTGGTATCTGCTTAGGTGTCACATCAGCTTGACAGGTGTCACTCACCAAACTGATCATACACTTATCTCCAAAATAACACTATCCCTTAGTCCTCTCAATAACATCGATGGCTAAGGGCTGAGGGTGATCGATATACCCATATATACCCCCGGCCAGGCTGAGGGCATCCTCCACCTGGACGAGGCCAAGATGATCTCTTAACCAATATCGGATGACCCTTCAAGGGGACGACCCCTCATTAAGACCAGACGACCCTTTAAGGGTCCGACCCCTCATTAGGCCCAAATGAACCTTTAAGGGTCCGACCCCTCATCAGGCCCAAATGATCCTTCAAGGGGTCAACCCCTCATCAAGCCCAGATGAGCCTTCAAGGGGTCGGCCCCTCATCAGGCCCAGACGACCCTTCAAGGGGCCGACCCCCTCATCAAGCCCTGATGACCCTTCAAGGGGACGACCCCCTCATCAGTCCCAGATGACCCTTCAAGGCGCCGAACCCTCATCAGGCCCAAACGACCCTTCAAGGGGGAGACCCCCTCATCAAGCCCAAATGACCCTTCAAGGGGCCGACCCCCTCATCAGGAAAAAACGACCCTTCAAGGGGATGCCCCCTCATCATGGTCTCGATGACTTTATGAGGGTACGACAGTACTAGGCCCAAATTAGGCCAGGCTTACTGCCAGCAAGAACTTTGCCCTCGGCCTCACATCGCAGGGTGAGGATGACATCATCACATCGAATGATTTGGGAGACACGTGGAACAGTGCGTGTGGGACTCATATGTCATGTGGAAGACAGTTATAAAAATATCACCCCGTAATGTGAGGGAATATTATGTCATCATTAATCACAGGTGGCATCTACAGGTGTCAGCAAGTGATTGGCTAGATCATCATTCACATGCACCATGCATGCTTGGGGGGTATACTACACCTCCCAAGACCTATATATACTTGTCACTTACAACCGTGCAAGGGGATCGACAATTTTAACCCAAGCAGAAACTCTGCATGTATACAGAGTAGAAAGAGAAAGTGAGTTTATGTGCATTGTATATAAGGCCATTAGTGCACATACTTAATGGATCACACACTCACAGTGGATGTAGGCCTAATTGGCTGAACCACTATACATCATTGTCTTATTGCTCTTATATTCATCCCCTTCTATACACTTACACACACATATATATCTCTCTGGCTGCCATTGTTGTTACTGTTTGAGCTCATCATCACTTATCTGGTGGTGCTGAATCTTAGCATCATCAGTGGTGGTGCATCATCTTACCGTCTCGGAAAGAGAACGCATCGCTGGGATGGATGCTCTTAGAGAGAGGGATGAAGAGTAGGTGATAGAGAGAGAAAATGTGAGTTCGAGTTGAGTCCCATTTATTTTTTTCTTTTCTTTTATTTGCTACAAAATTTGATGTAACACATAAGAACATATATATATGCAATGCAATGGGATTTTTTTATTGTTAATGGTGAGTGAATGCATGCACATGCGCTTTTTACTTTGTTGCTGAGACCGTAAAAAGAGACATTTTAAAGATTTTTTGAAGGAAAGTTTTAAAAATGGAAAATTATATAGGGGTGTAAGAGGATTTTTTTGAAATTTTGTTGAAAATATAAATTTTATTTTTATTGGGTTTTTCTGATTTTCATAAAAAAGGAATAGAGGAAGAGAAGGGCATTGTCATACGCTTTGTTATTGGTCACAGGTCAGGATGCTACATTATATGTTCTTGTGTAATTCAAGGGCACACTTCATAATTTTTCATATTTATCATAAAGTATGCATCTCGTAGTCTAGCGCGTTGTTATTCTAGGTATAATTTCAAGACACTTCTTGATGTGGAAAATAGTGAAGTGCTTGCAATTATCCTATCCACGCAATAATGAAATTATATCTTTATTTTCTAGATGGGATTATGTGAATAATTACCCACCAAAATGGTGTCTCTTCAAATGCTTACATATAATGATATCTTTATTTTCTAGGCGGGATTATGTGAGATTATTTTTATTTATATATTATTATTAATTTTACTTTTTTGTGGTGGTGGTTAGGGTGGGTTGAAGTTGAAGTTTTGTATAAAATTATGTTTTCATGTCCAATTTATGTAAGATTGGCGTGTCTACATGTGGGGCTTGTGTCGTCTGTGTCCCTGTTGCGAATTTTTCTTGATCTGACATGTTATTGTGATAGAATTATTCTTAAATGATAATTTTGTCTTTTTCTGTCACTAGTGCAACATCCGATGGTATTCTTGATAAGGCTATTGAAAAAGAGGACAAAAAGCATGGAGACTTCTTGAGGCTGGTAATGTTTTTCTCTGTTTCTCTATCATAAGTATACATAGAGCATTACCTGTCGTTACTATAAAACAATGTAGTCATCCTCAAAACTAGAGCGATTTGATGATTTATGAACCTATGCAATTCGGTTCATATATTCTTTTTCTCATTTACTCTATGAGCAGGATCATGTTGAGGCCTACTTACCGCTGTCAGCTAAGATGAAGAAATATTTTGCTACTGTTGTTGCTTTGTGGGATGTCAAAGTTGATGATGATGTTCATTTAAACATAGGTAATGAAAATCCAATTTTATGTATAATCTTTAGATGGTAAAAACTTCTTTCAATTTTAACATGAAATGTTAATTGAGAAAAGACATTGAACAAAAAATTCATTTTTGAGAAGAATTCTTGATATATTCTTCAAGTATTCATGTTATAGCCATAGTATCTGTATTTTAGTAATTTTATTAGAAAAATATGAAATGACATAAGGAAAGAAGGCATTTAATAATATGACTTGAGAGTCACTAGACCCGATCATGGGTATCTCATTGCCAATCACCTACCATTGCATATAAAAAAATTATTTACTCCTTTTAGAACATGAATTTGAAAAATACATATGATTTTTTTTGCACGCAACCTGAACTTTTAATCACGACATGGTTTACATTTGGATGGTTAATATGAATTATTTTGCATAAAGTTTAAACTCAATTTTTGGGAAAATTAGAAGAATACTATGCAGTTTTCCAAGAATCACTCTGAAAGACATTCAATGCATCAACTTCCCTGAACTAATGGATGTTTCAAATCCCCACTTTTAACGAAGGAATTGGAGGTTAATCAACAGGGAGGTTTTCTGCAAAAATTATAGGGGTTTCTTCTGAATTTATGTATAACACTAAACCAATTTGGTACATATTCTTTTGTTGCCATTAATTTCAACAATTCGTCATCCATTTCAGTAACATTGGTAATAACTTTATTTGACCACCATAATAAACCCCGACTGTATATCGGGTGCATGAAATCTGATCCGGTGCTCTTTGAAAAGTAAGTTATTTTTATTTATTTAATTTTTTGTGAGAAAAGTATTGATTATCCCTATTGGATTTATTAAAGTTTTTTGTTAAAACCTGGGAGTAAAATACCATGAACCGGAGTACTGGAAATTCCGCAGAGAAGGAAACAATTACATGCATCATGCTTCAGGACAAATATATGCGATTTCTAAAGAATTGGCACTTTATATATCGAAAAACCATTAAGTTCTTCTCTTTTCGGATTCAGCTAAATTAACTATAAATATTCTGATTGTTAACTGAGCCAAATATGGATATCATAACCAATGGTTCTGATCAATGGAAATTTGCAAGTCGGAGGTCGTATTTTTCAGTTTAAGTCAATAGAATATATCATAAATACTTTTGAAACATGTTATTTTATTGTTTTTCAATCCCTTGTTTTGTGATGCTTTGTTCTTTCAATATCGTAGGGATGTGCTACACAAATACGCCAATGAAGATGTTTCACTGGGAATGTGGTTAATTGGGTTAGAGGTGGATCATGTTGATGATAGGAGCCTATGTTGTGATGCCCTCCTTGGTAAGATTAAAACCCATTATATCAAAGTGGCTGATATTTTTATTTTTATTTTTTTAAAATCAGATTTTATATGACCGGTTCGGTTAGAATTAATGGGTAAATGAAGAATATACTCCCATATAATTAACAAAATAAGAGAAATGGGATGGATAATTATTCTATTATGTGTTTCTTATTTTTGTACGATTAAACCATTGCACCTAGGAGGCGGAAGTAAAATTATGGTAGGATATTATAACTCTGTCCTATCAAAAATATTTCTTCCTGTACCAAATGGAATCGGACTTTGTTGATGTATTTTACACATGAAGTCGATATATAACTCTAGGCGCAAAACAACCTTTAAGTTATCAAAAAAATAAAAATAAATAGAACTTTCAATATTCTAATAAATCACGAAAATAGTTATATTTTGTTCATTATTTAATCTCAAACCTCCCCTGTAGTGTGTAAGATTATGGAAAACATAATCCCCTAGATTGATTTATCTGATAATAAATCTTCCACCCAAGTTAAAAATGGTTCACCCTAAACTAAAGTAATGGGGATTTACACTTTTCACTCCCAAAATATGCAATAAGTAGGGGAGGCTGAGAATGTATGCCCACGCACATAGCAAGGCACAAAGAAAACATATATTGAGGTTGTTGCTTATAGAGTAGGTGGAAATATAAAAGCTTGTTGATGGAGACTGCGAGTTGAAGGCCAAGGAAGGGAAGTTTTGCGTTGCCACATACGATTGGAATTGCAGCGGCATTTGTAGATCTTCGGAGAGGATGAAAGATATTCATAACACATGTAGGGAGAACATGTTTGATGCACACGCTGCACTCTTTTGAGCCAATAAATACATACTTATATGCGGTATAAGAATGTAGATGCATAAACATAGCAGCATAGTCCCATTGTCTTTGAATTGTGTGAATGTTTGCGAGCACAACATGCTTTTTGCTGAATAAAATATGACATAATTTTGTTTCCTTTACTATTTTGAGTGATTTATGTGCTTTTTTCATGTCATTTCATGTTTGGGTTATCACCTTGAGGATGAAAGAAACAGGGATGGCACAAAATCCATTATAGCCCCCCTCCCCCCTCCCCCCCCCCCCCCCCCCCCAATAATTTATAGCCTTATTTGGTATTGTTGACATTTTACATCATATTTAAGTGGGTTATAGGTACACCAGTTGTGGGGATATACTAATTTGAATATAACAAGAAATTAAAAAAATTACATTGAGTAACTAAATTTTAAATTATGGACAATTACTCTCTGGGAATGGATTCAAGAGATAATTTTGAATTGAAAAGATAAACAAGGACCGACATAATTTCAGGTGTGAGATGATGTGAACTAATTAATTATAAAAAAAATGTTACTCTTACACATTATTCATATGTATTAGTTGGATAAACTCACACACAACTCCCTTACCTTTATGTTAATTAAGGCATTCACATTATGTATTCACACCCATATATCAGCCTATATAAAGGCCCTTCTTGTATAACTTAATATCACATCAAATATAGCACTTTTTTATTTACCCTTCTCCTATATTATTGTGACATCCCGCCTAATTAAATACCGAGGGATCATTCTTTCATCTAATTAAAATAAAAACCTCATTTGGTTCATTCTTAGCATCAGTGTTGAAAATATTTTAAAAATTAAACTAACCACCTAGTATTCAAAAAGGTCGGTTCCAAATTTTATCTTTTATTAAACAATAACAACAAGTGAAATAAATACAATCACTAAACTATCCACGCAGTAACAAAATAAATCCATCACAAGATTAGTATAAAATAAAATAATACCGAATAAACCTTAGTTTCCTAAGTGTAATATAAAGTCCAACAGATGAATATAAACCTTCAGTACAAAGTCTAAACTGAAATAAAAGAAATGACTGGAGGGGCAACACACCCAAATGAAATAACTGAACTCCATACTCAAGGAATGAAGTGACTGAAGCGTCTAATCCAAATCCTGCAAACATCGACAAGTGTTGCAGCGACGCATCCCTGTAACAGATCATCAAGTTGGGCGTCCTTGTGGATGGACATCTAAAATATTTTGCATGTACGGGTTAGAGACAAAGTAAAACCATTTGAAAATATTTAGCAAGTATTTACATTGCAGTTTAAAATCAGTTATTGATAACACATGTTAGTTCAACATACATTCCCTTGAGTTCCTCACATCTCAACTAATGTGAACGCATAACATCATCTACCTAGATATGTTACCCAGCCTAACTAGATGTCATAAATAACTATCTAACCATAACAGGTTTAGCTCCCTCGTACAACCCATACAGTATGCTATCGTGATACTAATACTTAACGTTACACGTATGTTATTATGAAATCGTACTTAACATTTTCACGTATGTTATCATTAACCCATAATAAACATCTCACGTATGTTATCATTAATACATAATAAACATCTCACGTATGTTATCATGCAAACATTTTATTAAGTTGCTCTACTTAATTCATCTTTAAATATACACTATGAAACAGTACTACTATCACACACTGAGTAGAGCATCTCATAATTAAGTCACTTTTAGATATACACTATCCATCTTTCCTACATCACACATAAGTAGGTTAATCACATTTGTATATATTTATCACACATATAATATATACAACAATAGCATCTCCGGAATGGCCCCTTGTGATGTGGCATACTCTACTATCAAATCCATGTAACTCTCGTACCAAATCAAGGACTATTATTTCGGCATGTCTCCTCGAACCCTCATTGAAATACACATAATGGAGGCAATCATAATTTTAATCCTTTGGGCTATGCACAGAGTTAACGTACCCAAATGACCTGCCTGTCCCACTATTACACACACATAATGAGCCGCCCTAAGTTCTATGTTTTGGAGCACAAATCCAGACCTCACTATAATCGTCAAGGTTGGATCACCCTCTACGCGGGACCTTCGTAATAGCAAGCAACATCGGTATGTTCTCACAGAAGAAAACACATAATAGGTATACACAACCTAATCCATATGTTTCATATAGGCATACACACAACCCATAAATATAATCTGTATATGTATACACTTAACCTATAGACATGATTCATATATGTATGCCCCAAACCTATAATATAATACGCATAGGTACACACTCAACCTATAATATAATCCGCATAGGTACACACTCAACTTATAATATAATTCATACGTAATATGCCTCTCGAACAAGTTAAATAAACACAATCACTAAACCATCTACGCAGAAATAAAATAAATCCATCACAAGATAAGTACATAATAAAATAATACCGAATAAACCATCGGTTCCCAAGTTTAATATAAAGTCCAACAGAAGAATATAAACTTGAGTACAAAGTCTAAACGGAAATAAAAGAAATGACTGGAGGGGAAACACACACAAATGAAATAATCGAACTGCATCATACTCTAGGGATGAAGTGAGTGAAGCGTCTAATCCAAATCCTATAAGCATCCACAAGTGCTGCAGCTATGCATCCCTGGAATAGATCATCCTGCTAGGCATCCTTGTGGATGGACACCTAAAAGGTTTAAAAATATTTTGCCAGCATGGGTCAGAGACTAAGTAAAACCATTTAAAATATTTATCAAGTATTTAAATTGTAGTTTAAAATCAGTTATCGATTACACATATTAGTTCAACGCACACTTCCTTGAGTTCCTCACCTCTCAACTAATGTGCATGCCTAACATCATCTACCGAACTATGTTACTCAGCCCAACTAGGTATCGTCAATAAATATCAAACCCTAACAGGTTTAGCTCCCTCGTACCGCCCATATAGTACACTATCGGGATACTAATACTTAAGGTTAGACGTATGTTATTATGCAATCATACATAAAATTTTCACATATGTTGTCATTACCCCATAATAAACATCTCACATATGTTATCATTAACACATAATAAACATCTCATGTTTGTTATCATTAAAATATTTCATTAGGTTGGTATACTTAATTCATCTTTAGATATACACTATCTAACTTTAATACTATCACACACTTAGTAGAGCATCTCATAATTAAGTCACTTTTAGATATACACTATCCATCTTTCTTACATCACACATAAGTACGCTAATAACATTTGTGTATTTATCACATATGTAGTATATATAACTATATCATCTCGAGAATGGCCCCTCCTGATGCGACATACTCTGCTATGAAGTCCATGTACCTCTTGTACCAAATCAAGGATTATTGGTTAGGTATGTCACCTTAAACCCTAATTCAAATACACATAATGGAGGTGAATATAGTTCTCAGCCTTTGGGCTATGCACATACCTAACGTACTCAAATAACCTTCCAGTCCCACTAATACACACACCTAATGAGCTGCCCTAAGTTCTATGTTATGGGGCATAAATTCATACCTTACTGGAATCGTCAATGTGAGATCGCCGTCTGCGCGGGACCTCCGTGATAACAAGCAACGTAGGTATGCTCATTCATAAGAAAGCACATAATAGGTATACACATAATTCGTATATGTTGCATATAGGCATACACACAACCGATAAATTTAATATGTATAGGTACACTTAACCTATAGACATGATTCGTATAGGTACACCCCCAACCTATAATATAATCCGCATAGGTACACATTCAACCTATAATATAATCCACATAGGTATACACTTTACCTATAATATAATCCGCATTTTTATACACTTAACATATAATATAATCTGCATCGGTACACACTCAACCTATAATATAATTCACATATGTAAACAATCAATTCATAATATAATCCTCATAGATATACACTCAACCTATAATATAATCAACATAGGTATACACTCAACCTATAATATAATACGTACGTAATATGTGTCTAGAACACTTAACGTATTAATCCACATACGAATATAACCCTCTATCACATTTTTCCGAGTATTATCCTCTACCCGAAGGGCCTAGTTATCCCTTAAGTTATTTTAGTAGTTACTACACTCATACAATACTGGTCTAAGTCATAGGTCATGGCTCAACCTTCCCGTAATCCAATTACAAAATTCTCAATACACATCTTGATCGTTTTATCATCGTCAGTTAATACCCTAAGTTTACTCACATTAAAGATCACCCAAGCATTGACTATATTCCTACTGGCCTCCTTAAAGTATTTATTTAATTACCAAATTATTATCCCTGAAGTTTCCCCTGAATTCTCTTCATGAGGAAAATTACAACAACAAAGCAAAATTGTGCAATTTTGGGCAGTCGAATCGATTCGGCTTTGGAGACAAATTGATTCGCTTCAAGTAGGTCCATCTTCTTCCTTATGTTTTTGTGATTTTCACCATTAAAGCTTCATCCACTCTTCATGAAACTTCACCAAATTCCCAACCAACATAACTACATATATTATGAGTATAGGGACAATATTAAACGTAAATATCACATTGCCTTATTATATGTAGGTTTGATTTTGTTTTCAAGATGATGGAATCGGTCCCTCCTCGCTCTGATCACTATACCAGTAACTTGGGTGGAGAGAACAAGTAATGCACCTATAAGAACTATCTTCTCCTCCTCCTTTGTGGCCTCCTTCTTCTTTAATTTGTTTTTACCCTAGCCTCTAACTCCAAGGGGCTGATGTGATCTTTTAATTTTCGGAGTTCTCTAAACCACAAACTCCTGAATGACCAAAACGCTTTTAAACGATGTCGGTTGGTCAAAAATCTCCCTGGGACCAAAACTATACACCCGAGTATACTATTACGACCCTTTAGAAATCAACTATGAGCTCTAAATCATCATCCGAGTCACTCTACAACAACATCTCATTTTGACCTCAAAGTAGTCTACACGCACCCCTCGGTTGAGTTCCAATGCAGTCCCGTCGATATTACTCGTTACGACGTATAATAATTTTCGCATTGATCTATGCTAATCCTCGCATACTTGATCTATGCTAATCCTAGCATACTTGGCATGACCATACAATAAGGTTATACTCAACCACCCTACTAATTGCAATTTAATTATTTTCTAGGTTGCCCCACCGATCTACTTGTGGTGTAAACGTTCTACACTAGTTTTCACGTTAGGATTTTATGGCTCTACCGGCCTTAAATCATAATATAACTATCAGATCTATTTTAAATCATGAATATGCAAAATAACTAAGGTATTAAAGCCATGTTTTAAAGAACAAACTTCTCCAAACATCCAACGTTCGCTAAGTTTCATGCGTGGGATGTCTCACAAAGATAAATCCAAACAAGGAACCCCTCGATACACTACTATTTAACATTGTTGGTCATTGAGATCCGTTAATCCCTCACCCCATAATACGTACCCCCAAATTTTTGCCTGCTGACATAAAAAGTCTACTCTTCCACTCCCATGTCACTAAAGACGACATACAATATAACACTCAGCTATCTCAAGTTCTCAGTACTATATAAATAACGAACTATATATCTCCCCTCGATAAGGAACACAACGCACCCTGACTCACATCAATAAAAAGTCCCTACTCACTCGGATCAAATATTACTAGACAACATACTCACAGATGTCTACGATACAATACAATTTATATATACATACATATATATAGGCCAAAACCTCATTCAGGTGATGCCTCACAAAATAACATAACTCACCCTGGAATAACAAACACCATAGTCGTATTACACAATCTATTACCGATCAAATCCTCGGTATACAATCACTATACATGTTTATAATAAGTCCTACTTTCTTAACTCTAAAAATTAGTAAATCATAACATAAAAATTATCTTAGTGCCCACACCCGCTACACTATAGGTGACACCGAAAAGTCCAGCTACCCAATGGTAAATACATTCATAATAAGACTAATACCACTAATGCACCTATTAAACTCGAATCACACTCGAATTGTAGTGTTAACATATATTGGGACGTACTCATGTCACCCGAACTAATTCCATACTCGCAAGGATGAAATAAAAATATTACCTCCATTTGCCATCTGCCTCGCTTGATCATCGGGTCCCTGAACGTAACTCTCGCGCCAAAACTAACCCACGATCTATTGCATTGGTTGAACATCCAGAATCTTATCTTATAGTTTCCCCTACCAAACTTTAGTCAGTCCCTTATTTTATGGCGTAAACACCCATAAGTGCTCAACGACCCAAAAAGCTCTTTACGTCTGATCACAGCCATGCTGGCCTCCCATATTGTTCCCTTGGCCCTAATGACACTTGATATACCCGTTTATACCCTCAGCATGGATGAGGATTACCTCCAATATGGACGACCCTACGAGGGGACGACCCTTCACCAGGCCCCAGCTGGCCACCACCAGCCCAGACGACCCTACGAGGGGCCGACCCTCCACCAGGCTCTAGCCGACCCTACGAGGGGCCGACCCTCCACCAGGCTCCAGACGACACTACGAGGGGCCAACCCTCCACCAGGCTCCAGACGACACTACGAGGGTACGACAGTACGAGGACAGAATTAAGCCAGGCTCACTACCGGAAGAAACTTTGCCCTCGGCCTCGGCTCATAGGCCGAGGGTGATATCATGACGGCGCGTGGTTTGGGAGACGCGTGGAACAGTGCGCGTCAGGCTCATATGACACGTGGCAGACCGTTATAACAGAATCACCCCCTCACGTGAGGGAATATCATGTCATCATTTGGCATCTACAGGTGTCAACAGGGAATTGGCTAGATCATTATTCACATGCACCATGCTTACTTGGGGGGTACACTACACCCCCCAAGACCTATATATACTTGTCACCTACAACCCTACAGGGGATCGATCCATGAACAGTAGCCCTAGATAAAACTCTGCTTGTACACACATAGTGGAGGGAGAGAGAGGGTTATGTACATTGTATCCAAGGCCATTAGTGCCCATACTTAGTGGATCACACACTCACAGTGGATGTAGGCCAATTTGGCTGAACCACTATACATCATTGTCTAATTTCCTCTTATACTCATCCCCTTCTATACACTTACATATACTTGCATCTCTATGGCTGCCATAGCTACTACTGTTTGAGCTCATTATCACTTATCCGGTGGTGCTAAATCTTAGCATCATCAGATTGGCGCCGTCTGTGAGAAAAGAAGACATCTCTTCCTTTGTACCGCTTGACCTCACTGGGCACTCTGGTGGTGAACCAACACTCCCCCTGAGAGGAGGTGTTTCACCATTGAAAGAGACCCACTAAGGTTCCCAAGCTAACCAGTATTTTCTTCAGTTCAGCTTTTCATAGCTCAAGCACATGGCACCTGAGATGCCACCGCCACCACTTCCCCTACCGGATGAGGGGGGAAGACCCAGCTCTAGTCAGCCACCGCCTCAGTCTGAGATGGCTGATATGGCGGCAGCCCTAAAGTCTCTGGCGGCAAGCCAGCGGATGATGCAGGAGCAGTTCACAGCTCTAAGCCAGAATATACTAAGAGCACCAGGGGTTTCGCCTGAGATGATTACTCCGGCAGCAGCTCCAGGACAGCATGAGGCCAGGGGACCACCCCAGGCACCACGCAAAGACCTTCCACCCCCTCAGCGGCGTAGGGGTGTTGCTGACCCCCGGCGTCTACGCCTGGGGAGGCAAGAAAACCCTTGCCCTGAGGATAGGTATGGAGATCTGGAGGGAGAGGAGGCTCCTATAGAGTGCTGGGAACCTTACGAGGTCTCCAACAACACTGTGCGACCCCTCCAGGACAGTAGGGGAAAGTGCGGGAGACCGAACCCTGATGATCGCCCAAGAGGCTCTGCTTTTGATCGCTTGAGCAGGGGGTCGGCCTTTGAGAGGCTAGACCTAGTAAATGACCTACGAGAGCAGTTTTCCAGGCCAAGGAGTGTTGCAAGATCCAGGAAGGAGGCAGTAGATGGTCGACCCCGAGGACGAGATGATGGCCAAAGGGAAGTAAACAGCCGACACAGGCCTGCTGCAGCAGAACCCTCCGTCCACCTCGGAGAGGCAGCAGGGGATAACATCGGCCAGGCCAACCCTGTGAGGCCCTGGAATGACTCAATCCATCGGTTAGAGGATAAGATTGGTGATATATTAAAGAGCCGAGACCCTCTTCAGAAGGGATACACCATAGGCTCACCCTTTGTGGCAAAGATAGTCAACTTCCCCACGCCGTCAAATTTCAATCCACCTATGGTCACCCCAAGGTATGACGGGAGCACCAACCCCGTCCACCACGTGGAGATGTATCAGTCGGCGGCAGACATATACTCTATCTCAGATGAGATGAGGTGTCGTGCCTTCTCTGGTACCTTGACAGGGGCTGCGCATGTCTGGTACACGTCTCTTCCAAAAAATTCCATTGGAAACTTTAAGCAGTTGGCAGACCTGTTCATCTATAATTTCTGCTTTGGGGTGAGGCCACAGAAGAAGACCACACACCTGCTCTATGTTAAGCATGGAAAGAATGAGACTCTGAGAGACTACATAGCCAGATTCAATAAAGAGAAGCTGGAGGTGGAAGACTATGAGGAGAGCATAGCTATGACAGCCCTGATTGGAGGGCTCCAAAAGGGGAAGCTATTATGGAAGCTTGCCGAAGACCCTCCGAGGACGATGGCTGAGCTGTTGTCAACAGCAGGGAAGGTGATGAACGCCGAAGAGGCGATGGCCGCAAAACATGAAGACAAAAAAGGAGGTGCAAGCGGGGGCAAGTACCCTAAGAAGAACAAAGAGGGGAAGAAGAGAACCATGGATGATAAGTTCGCGGGGTACACCCCTCTGACGGTCAGCTGTGAACAGATCCTCAATGAGATAAAGAGTGACCGGACGCTGAAGTGGCCTGAGAAGCTGAGGGCAGCACCCGGCAAGAGAAATAAGAACCTGTGGTGCGAATTTCACCAAGACCACGGTCACGTGACGGATAAATGCTTCGCTCTGAAAGACGAGATTGAGAAGATGCTGAAGGAACGGAAGCTCAGAAAGTACGTCGACAAAGCCGACTTCAAGAGGGGACGACCCCAGAAAGAAGCGAGTCGATGCCTGCAGAGAAGGTCCTCAAAAAAGAGGGGACGACCCTTCTGATGATGAGGACGACCCTGACCTCCCGCCGAGAGACGACCACGGTCCTGTCAAGAGGCTCAATATGATCTCGCTCGGTGTAGGAATGATCTCCGGGGGTTTAGCAGGAGGAGGGTCTGAGGTCGCTGACAGGAAGGCCCATGTTGCTGAGGCTAAGGCAGTGACGAAGATAGTGCACTCAACCTTCCTAGAGGTCAAGTCAGAAAAAAGGAAGAAGGTTGACATGGACACTTTGATAGTCGGATTTTCAAGGATGGACTTCAAAGGCCTCTTGGCCCCGCATGATGACCCTCTTGTCATCACTACCAGGGTGCACGGGTGCGAAGTGCCGAGGATCCTGGTAGATGGGGGCTCATCCGCATATGTGATGTTTTGGCCATGCTTCAAGGCCTTGGGCCTCAGTCGTGCCAGACTTGTCCCATACCATCATCCATTGATTGGGTTCAGTGGGGAGAAGGTTCACCCCCTGGGAATATATGAGGCTGATGTCAGGATGGGGGACGAATGGCCGAGATGGCTCACCAAGAGGGTCAGTTTCTTTGTGCTGGATGAGCATGTGTTTTCGGCATACAACATCATACTGGGACGTGTGGCCCTCAAGGGGTTTGAAGTTGTGCCGTCCACAGTCCACTAGATGGTTACGTTCCCTACCCCTTATGGGGTGGGGGAAGTTCAGGGAGACCAGACGACAGCGAAAGAGTGCTACAACAACTCCGCTGAAGAAAGGGAGGCACACAAGAGGGCTACAGCCACTTACAACATTGATACCCTAGACCCCAGGGACGAGACGAAGCTCAAAAAAGGAGAGGCCGCTGAGGAGGTAGAACCCATCATCCTCGATGAGGATGACCCGGGAAAAACCGTCCAAGTTGGCAAGTCTCTGAAGCCCAGTATCAAGGAAGACCTCATCAAACTGTTGAGGAGAAGGCGAAGCGTCTTCGCGTGGAGTCATGTAGATATGCCAGGGATCGACCCTGAAATCATGTGCCACAAACTCAATGTGGTAGAGGGAGTGAAGCCGGTAAAGCAGAAGAGGAGGATTTACTCTAGAGAGAAGTATGAGGTCATCAGGGATGAGGTTAGAAAATTAGAAGACGCTGAATTTATCAGAGAGGTCATCTACCCTGAGTGGCTGTCCAATGCAGTCATCGTCCCAAAGGCCAACGGCAAGTGGAGAATGTGCGTGGACTTCACAGACCTCAACAAGCATTGTCCCAAAGACAACTTCCCTCTCCCCCGCATCGACCAGATGGTAGACGCTACCGCAGGCCATGAGCTCATGAGTTTCATGGATGCCTACTCAGGGTATAACCAGATTTTCATGAACCCTGAGGACTCGGAGAGGACCGCCTTCATCACTGACAAGGGGACATACTGTTATAGGGTCATGCCCTTTGGCCTAAAAAATGCGGGGGCAACGTACCAGCGCCTCGTAAACAAAATGTTCGAAGACCAAATTGGGAAGTCTATGGAGGTTTACGTAGATGACATGCTGACTAAGAGTCTGAAGGTAGAGGATCATGTGGCAGACCTGGAAAGGACCTTTAATACAATGGACAAATACAAAATGAAGCTCAATCCGGCCAAGTGTGTCTTCGGGGTCGGGGCGGGGAAGTTCTTGGGGTTCATTGTCAATCAAAGAGGCATCGAGGCCAATCCTGAAAAGATAAAGGCCCTTATTGAGATGAAGACCCCCAAGTCCATTAAAGACGTTTAGAGGCTCACAGGGAGAGTGGCTGCCTTGAACAGATTTGTGTCAAGGGCTACAGACAGGTGTCTACCATTCTTCAAGATCCTTAGGAAGGCCTTCGAATGGAGTAAAGAGTGTGATGAGGCTTTCGGGGAGCTAAAATCATACTTAGGGCCTCCCTTGCTGCTGTCACGACCCGTGCAGGGTGAACGACTTTACGTGTACCTTGCTGTCTCAGAGTCCGCTATCAGTGCAGCAATCGTAAGAGACGAAGACGGGATACAGAAGCCCGTATATTTCAACAGCAAGGCACTCCAGGGTGAAGAGCAAAGATACCCGAGGATGGAGAAGTTGGCCTATGCCTTGATCCATGCCTCAAGGAAGATGAAACCGTACTTCCAGTCCTATACTATGGTCATCCTTACTGAATCTCCTCTTAGGCAGGTCCTACACAAGCCTGAAAAATCAGGAAGGCTAATGACCTGGGCTATAGAGCTGGGGGAGTTTGACATTGTGTATCAGCCTAAGACAGCCATTAAGGGGCAGGCCTTGGCAGATTTCGTAGCTGAATTTACTTGGGAGAGTGACGTGGCCGAGGGTGAGGGTCTAAGCCAGAGAGATACCCAGCAAGGTAGGCTCATCGACCCTCCTGCAGATACGGTTGAGACAAGCACCGCTAGAAGAAAGGTGGCTGAAAATGAAGAGGGAGGATACCTTTTCAGACAAGGGTCACTCATCGAGGGAAATTTCTCAGAGGAACATGCTGTGTGGAGTCTCTTCGTCGACGGGTCCTCTTGCGAAAGGGGGAGCGGAGCTGGATTGATAGTGTCAGCACCCGACGGCACAGACATCGAGTACGCCCTGAGGTTCAATTTTAAAGCCTCCAACAATGAGGCTGAGTATGAGGCCTTGATAGCTGGCCTTTCCTTGGCTAAGTCCCTTAGTGTCGGCCAAATTTTGGTTCACAGTGATTCAAGGCTGGTGGTGAATCAGATACTAGGTGCCTACGAAGCCAAAGACGAGAGGATGGCTAGGTATCTTGAGAAGGTGAGGTCATTGCTGAAAAACTTTAAAGAAGTGAAATTCAAAAGGATACCTAGGCTCGACAATAGCCGTGCTGACGCCCTTGCAAGGTTGGCCTCAGCTACTAGGACAGACATAAGAAGGACAGTCCCGGTAGAAATCTTGCTTCGACCAACTATCGAAGACGACGAGGGAACACTTGGCATTTGCATGAATGTTTCTCAAGAACCTTCATGGATGGATCCTCTGATCAGATACATTAAAGGAGGAGAGATGCCAGAAGCAAGCCAAGAGAGGAAGAAGCTGAGATACAGGGCTGCAAAGTTCACTGTCATCGGAGACACGCTGTACAAAAAGGGGTTTCTGCTCCCCTTACGTAGGTGTGTGCATCCTTCAGAAGTCCCTTCCATTTTGAAAGATGTGCATGAAGGGTCGTGCTCAAGTCACATTGGGGGTAGATCCTTGGCAAAGAGGGTGATCACCCAAGGCTACTGGTGGCCGACCTTAGGGAAAGATGCTGCCGCATATGTTAAAAAGTGTGATAAATGCCAAAGATTTGCTACCATCCCTCACCAACCTCATCAGCCCCTCACCTCCATTACATCCCCATGGCCGTTTGCAGTGTGGGGGATTGACCTGGTAGGACCCTTACCAAGGGCAGTCAATAACTATCGGTTCCTCATCGTAGCAATTGACTACTTTTCAAAGTGGGTAGAGGCCGAACCGATGGTCACGATTACAGAGCAGAAGACCTTCCAGTTCATCTGGAAGAATGTGATATGCAGATACGGTCTACCCAACACCCTCATCTCGGATAACGGGACCCAATTCAAGAATGCCTCTCTGCAGAAGTACTGTGAGAGGGTAAGTATCAAACAATTTTTCTCCACCCCAGGCCGACCTCAGGCTAATGGGAAAACCGAAGTTACGAATAGGACAATCTTAGATGGGATTAAGAAGAGGCTTGAGGAGGCAAAAGGAAGATGGGTCGAGGAGTTATATGCAGTGTTGTGGGCGTACAGGACGGCAGTAAGGACCTCTACTGGGGAGACCCCATTCATGTTAGCTTATGGATCAGAAGCAGTCATCCCCACCGAAGTCGAGTTTCCCACTCATAGGGTCCAAGTGTATGACCCCCAGGGAAATACGGAAGAGACGAGACTTGACCTGGACTTGATTGAGGAAAGAAGGGAGGACACTGAGATAAGGCAGGCTTCCTACCAGCAGAGGACCGCAAGATTTTACAATCAGAGGGTGAAACAGAGGCCTATCGCAGTAGGAGACTTGGTACTCAAGAAGACTTGGCAGAAGCCCAATAAACTCCATCCTAATTGGCACGGCCCCTATAGGGTCACCGACGAAGTTGTCCCTAGGACCTATAGACTAGAAAACCTAGAGGGGGAACCTTTTTCCAACCCCTGGAATGCGGATCATTTGAAAAAATACTACCAGTAGTGTTGTAAGGTCTTGATAGGCCATGGTTGTAATAAGCATTGTTTCGGCAGAACACATGGAAAATTAATGAGAAATATCAGTGTTTCCCTCATCCAGTGGTTATCAGTTCTAGTATACATGCAAAGAATTTGATCCCTCGGCTATAATGGGGACCAGTGGAGGGGACGACCCCACCACTGTCCTCAAAAAAGATGAGGGAAGACTTTAAAATCCATTAAATTGGAAAGTTGATCCCTCGGCTATAATGGGGACCAGTGGAGGGGACGACCCCACCACTGTCCTCAAAAAAGACGAGGGAAGACTTTAAAATCCATTAAATTGGAAAGTTGATCCCTCGGCTATAATGGGGACCAGTGGAGGGGACGACCCCACCACTGTCCTCAAAAAAGACGAGGGAAGACTTTAAAATCCATTAAATTGGAAAGTTGATCCCTCGGCTATAATGGGGACCAGTGGAGGGGACGACCCCACCACTATCCTCAAAAAAGACGAGGGAAGACTTTAAAATCCATTAATTTGGTAAGTTGAACCCTCGGCTATAATGAGGATCAGTGGAGGGGACGACCCCACCACTGTCCTCAAGAAAGACGAGGGTAGACTCCATAAAAATCATTAATTTGATTAGTTGAACCCTCGCCTATAATGAGGATCAGTGGAGGGGACGACCCCACCACTGTCCTCAAGAAAGACGAGGGTAGACTCCATAAAAATCATTAATTTGATAAGTTGAATCCTCGGCTATAATGAGGATCAGTGGAGGGGACGACCCCACCTCTATCCTCAAGAAAGACGAGGGTAGACTTTAATTAAAAATCATTAATTTGATAAGTTGAATCCTCGGCTATAATGAGGATCAGTGGAGGGGACGACCCCACCACTATCCTCAAGAAAGACGAGGGTAGACTTTAATTAAAAATCATTAATTTGATAAGTTGAATCCTCGGCTATAATGAGGATCAGTGGAGGGGACGACCCCACCACTGTCCTCAAGAAAGACGAGGGTAGACTTTAATTAAAAATCATTAATTTGATCATTTGAACCCTCGGCTATAATGGGGATCAGTGGAGGGGACGACCCCACCACTGTCCTCAAGAAAGACGAGGGTAGACTTGATTAAAAAACCATTGGGTTATTATGTCCCTCGGCTGTGATAAGGGCACATGGGGGGACGACCCCACATTGGTCCTCAAAAAGACGAGGGAGGGGTTAGTAGCATCAACAAAGCAAATCAACAAGGAGCAAACCATAAAAGAGTCAAATATGGAAGACAGCAATTATGGAAAGGAAGAGACTATGGTATTAATAAAGCATAAAATATCAAGTGTTTTACAAGGCGAATGAACAAAAATACAAAAATGAGGGTATGGGCTACAAGCAGCCACCCTATGGGACGACATCAGAGGGTAGGGCCTCCACATCTATGGGAATGGTCTCCTCTGTTACCAACACTGGATGATCTTCAGATGTACCGACCCCTTCAACCTGAACTTGGGACTCCACTTGCGACAGGGCCTCAGCAATCAAGGGGTCATCAAGCTGAACCACCTCAAGAGAAGGGCGGATGGATGATACTGTGTCGGCAAACTTTAGGACGACCCACCGACAGGCCGTCCTAATTCCCCTCTCAAGATATTCAAGGCCGAAGCCTTGGAATTCATCAGAGACCTTGTAGGCCTCAACAGCATTGGCCTCGGCTTTCTGGACAGCTGCTTCAAGGTCAGACTTGTGCTTGGCCTCCATATTGGTTAGGGCCTCGTCCTTGTCCTTGATCAATAAGTCCCTGTCCTTGATCAACAAGTCCTTGGCCTGCAGATCGGGATCATGCTGCTTCGTCAGCTCATCAAGGACTCTAGCGTGCTCAGTCCTTGTACTCTCCAGCTCGGCCCTCGCAGTGTCCAGCTCTGTCCGTAGGTCGGCCGCTTGTTGAATGGCCCTCTCAGCTTCGTGAAACTTTTGTTGATTCTCGGCCATCCACTTGGTGGCTGAGGTCAAGGCACAAACAGACTGCAAGAAAAAAATGAACAAACATCAAGATGGGCCGAGGTAACAGTTAGTGAGAATGAAATTAAAGGTCAAGACCAGTACCTAAGCAAGGGAGTGCAGACCATAGTCGTACACTTTGGCAGGAGGCATCTTTGCCAAGAAATCGAAGTCAGAGGCCGATGGTGCAGAGAACATCGAGGCCTTGGCTGCCCTCAAGTTGGCAATAAGGGATGAGGGGTCGGCCCTCAGATGGGACAAATTCTGAGACCAGAAGGCCCCCATGCTGGACGAAGAGGTCGTCCCCTCAGAGGCTTCGACCCTTGCCCTCGTCCTAGGATCAGGACGATGCTCAACAGGAGCTTCAGGCTCCTTCCTCTTGTGGCTATCAGCTGTCGGCTCAACAACCGTCGGCCCTGAGGCCCTTGTCTTCTTTGGAGCTTGCTGAGGCTCCTTCCCCTTCTTCTTTGACAGACCAGCAAGTAGGCTTGGAGCAGTCATATCCCAGAGGTAATCTGACACACCTGCAGGACGACCTGAAAAGGATACGATGCATCAGAAAAATACAGAGATAAACGGGAAACACTTCAAAAAAAGTAAAAAATAGAACTCACATAGTTCCGTCAGAGGACCGACCCTCAAACCAGCTTCTTTGAGGTACCGGGGGGTCATCAAATCTTCGAACTTTGGGATCTCACCCCCTCTCCCTCGTCCCCTCAGATACTCAACAATATCCCTTTCATCCAAGCTAAGTCCGGGGTCTGACCTAGCTTTCATTGAGGGATTAGACCATTTGTTAGGGACCCTCGGACCGTCGGCAGAAGGGGACGCCTCGGCAGAGCTCTCCCATGCCCCAGATATGAAGAAGAACCTCTTTTTCCAATCATGATTGGAAGTTTGAGCCACGTGGAGCAGCATCTTCTCAGACCTTCTCGCCCCTAGATGATAGTATCCGGGCTGTTTAGATGAAGAGGTGATATTATAGCAGGCCAAGAACACGTCGGGCGAGGGATCATCAGTGAAAGAGTTTTTCCACAAAGAGATATACCCCAGAATCGTCCTCCAAGAGTTGGGTGGAAGTTGCGAGGGGGAGACGCCCAAAGCCGACAGAATATCTACAATAGCAGGATGGAAAGGGAGTCTGACACCTACTTTGAACATTTGCTCGTAGACTGCAACCTCTCCCTCTTCACCCTCAAAAACCCTCTCAGCCTCAGAGGGCACCCTCATAGTTACCCCAGAGGGCACTCCGTAAATATGCCTCCATATCAGAAGGTCCCTATCCCTAACAGAGGAGATAAAAGACGAGGCATGGGAGGAATCAACCTCATCATCTGTATCGTCGTCCTCGTCCTCACCCCCTTCCCCCTCATTACCTGCAGGAGGACCCTGAGGAAAAGCCACTTGGAAGGAATTGGTGGAAAGAGTTGTCACAGGGATAGCCTCGGAGGGGATGGTACACTCGGCCTCTCGAGGAGGGCTAAGATCAGACGTGTCCCTTCTACCAGACATCCCGGCACCAGTTGGAGAGAAGGCTCTCTCGTCCATTTCGCTTTGTTTGGGAGTGTCGGCCGGACGAGATGACGACCCACAAGACTCAGAGGGTTCAGATGGTCTTATGGTGGCAAGAGGAATGGGAAAGATGGGTCGTACCCAATTAGGGTCGGCCCCTCGTCTCCTCTCTTCCTCTTCCTCTATTCGTCTGATCTCGGCAAAGAGTTTTTCTCTCCAGGGTGGGAATTCAGACACTAGGTTGTAAAGCCTCCTAAGCATTAAAGGGAAGACTCTACACTTGGAGAAATTACACTACACTTGACTAATTTAGCTACAAATAAGTGGAGAGTTGACCAGGTTTGACTTTTGGATTGAACAAAGAACTTGAAGGTTTTCGTCAAGAACGATCCAAGAACCAGTTACCGGAGAAGACACCGGAAAAAGCTAAGGGGAACTCGAAGCTGATGTGACCCTATGACCCTAAAAAACAAACAGAATTGAAGACAAAGGAAAGCTCTTAATGAAGGAGAATACCTGATAACGAGGGAGAGTAATGCTGCTGAGACCTGACGAAATGAAGGCTGCAAGTGGCGAAGCTTACTGGTTCTAGAGAGAGAATAGACTTGGGCGCGAAGAAGAAGAAGATGAAGAGAGAGAGTTAGAAAATCTCTTAAATACTTTGGTAATGAGTGGACCCACTTACCAAAGAAAGATATAATTAGGGCACAAGGCCCCAAGCGTACTGCGCAGCTGCCCTGCCTTGGAAACTGGAATAGCAATGAGTATCTGCACAGGTGTCACTCACCTAACTGATCACACGTGTCTCGAATTCAGCAAATATCCCTCAGCCATCTCAATGACACCTATGGCTAAGGGCTGGGGGGTGATTTATATACCCGTTTATACCCTTAGCATGGATGAGGATTACCTCCAATACGGACGACCCTACGAGGGGACGACCCTTCACCAGGCCCCAGCTGGCCACCACCAGCCCAGACGACCCTACGAGGGGCCGACCCTCCACCAGGCTCTAGCCGACCCTATGAGGGGCCGACCCTCCACCAGGCTCCAGACGACACTACGAGGGGCCGACCCTCCACCAGGCTCCAGACGACACTATGAGGGTACGACAGTACGAGGCCAGAATTAAGCCAGGCTCACTACCGGAAGAAACTTTGCCCTCGGCCTCGGCTCATAGGCCGAGGGTGATATCATGACGGCGCGTGGTTTGGGAGACGCGTGGAACAGTGCGCGTCAGGCTCATATGACACGTGGCAGACCGTTATAACAGAATCACCCCCTCACATGAGGGAATATCATGTCATCATTTGGCATCTACAGGTGTCAACAGGGAATTGGCTAGATCATTATTCACATGCACCATGCTTACTTGGGGGGTACACTACACCCCCCAAGACCTATATATACTTGTCACCTACAACCCTACAGGGGATCGATCCATGAACAGTAGCCCTAGCTAAAACTCTGCTTGTACACACATAGTGGAGGGAGAGAGAGGGTTATGTACATTGTATCCAAGGCCATTAGTGCCCATACTTAGTGGATCACACACTCACAGTGGATGTAGGCCAATTTGGCTGAACCACTATACATCATTGTCTAATTTCCTCTTATACTCATCCCCTTCTATACACTTACATATACTTGCATCTCTATGGCTGCCATAGCTACTACTGTTTGAGCTCATTATCACTTATCCGGTGGTGCTAAATCTTAGCATCATCAACACTGAGGAAAGGGATCCTTCTACTACTAAGGAGTCTGTTGGTCCTGCCTGAACCTACTGTTCTCGGGTTGATAACCTCTGGGCCCAAATTTCATAGCCTGATTCCCCTACCAAAAACTTCACTCCTCCTATTGTTGTGCCCCACTAGCACCATACCCTTCTCGCTGTGGACACATCCAATATAAATGGTCCTACTCTCCACATATAGGACACCTTTCTTTGCCATCCCCCTATCTTGGCACCGCTGACCATGTTGGGGTGTCCTTTTCTTGAACCTGGTAGTCTTGGCCCTAATTGCTACAACCATTGTCCATTTGGCCCCGCTAGACTTATGGAACTAGTTGATATAAGCTTGTAAGCGTACGTACTTGACAACGTCGGTACTAGTCATCTTAGCCTAATTTTCCACCCATGCTTGTGTATTCTACCCACGAGTCCATTTTTAACTCACACGACCCTTTAAAATTCTTTGTACCACTTTCGTTTGGTATGGAGTTTACAAAACATGGAAACTCCTACCTCACGATCGATCTTTATCTTGTCCACTTGTGATAAGTTTCGAAACTCCATTCACATCTTTGTCCGAGTAACAGATTTTAAGGACATGATTTTATAAATGTTCGTTTTAATATCTAGGAAATTTTCTAAGTATCCTAGATCACAGCATATATGTCTTACACGATCATTCATGATGACCTCGATCCAAATTTGAAGTTGTCACGCTCCCATCATCTTCATACATGCGTAGTGCAACATCATTGAGCAACATGCAATGCGCCTCTTCAACATTCCCACTATTTCACTCGTATTTATGGTGAAATATTTAATTTGGAGTTTTTAATGTTTCCGTATTTATTTGGGAATTTGTTATAAAATGTTTTTTTAGTACCTGGAATGTTTTCCAACGCGATAAGATTTTTTTCTAAGTGTTGAGGCGGAATAAAATTTTTGTTCGCATTGTTTGAATGAGATCGTACTATTGTTCAAACGACATACGCATCTTACGTGAAGTCGTTCAAACGTCGTCAATTGTTGTTCGAGCGATAGCGCCACCTTAATTTTTTAATAAATTCTAGTTTTCTACACTCAAGACTTTTAAGTCTTCACAACTCCATTTTCTACGAAAACAACTACAATTTAAAACATCATTTTTTAGAGTTTTTAACCTATTTTGATTCACCAAATTGTCCCAAATTCATATGTGAGTAATTTGAACCATAGATTACTTATTCTAGTCCTTCTCCATTACTGACGATTGGAGCTCCTACGGGATCTCTTGCTGATGACAATGAACCGAGGCATGCGGGTATTTTCGTGTCATGCTGTATTTCTCTATATTTGTTATAAGATATAGTGAAATAAAAAGGTTTTGCCCCTTTGGGGGATTTTTCCTCATTTTTGTGATTATTTTCAGGCTTGAAATTATTTAATTCGCTAATCAATTAGTTGCAAGAGTTAGGATTTTTGGGAATAAAATTGGAATTTAATTTAACAAGTTCATTCATTGATTGCTGGCGCACTCTGAAATTGGTATCAGAGACAATTACACAATTATATTTTGTAATTTTTCAGCAAAATTTTTCTGGATATCAGTATTGGTTTAAGTAGTTTTTGAGAAAGCGCAATTTCAATGGAGAACTTGTATAATCAAGGGCAAATTTTCAACGAGACAAATTATGCATATTGGAAAGCCCGTATGAAATCCCACTTAATGGCCATTGATGAACATGTTTGGATTATGTGTGAAGGAGGGTGGACTCTTCCCACTGTCACTATAGAAAACGTAATAAATTTAAAAGCTGTGACTGAATGGACTAATGACGAATTTAAATGGAGCACATATAACTCATGTGGGCTTAGTGAAATTTTGGGTGCCATCAACCCTGAGGAGTTTAGACATATTATGACGCACACCATGTCTAAAGAAGCATGGGATGTTTTACATCTTACCCATGAAGGTACTAATGCAGTCAACGAATCAAAAGTGCAAAATTTAACTACACAATTTGAAATAATCAAGATGGTTGAATCTGAATGTTTTGATGAATTATATGCATGCTTATCTGAAATTGTAAATACTAGTTTCAATATATATGAATACATTCGTGATGCTAGAGTAGTTAAAAATATTGTGGTATCGCTGCCAGTAGTCTGAAATTTAAAGAGTTGGTACGAGACCTCCAGACTTATATAATTGACATGTTTCCTAAAACAATAAAATAAAATGATAAAGGGGTAGCACTTAAAGCCCAGGCCAAAAAGAGTGAGGGGTCAGCATGAAAGAGAGGTGAGTCATCTAGAAAAAAAATAGGAAGAAATGTCAGATTCGGAGTTTGATTTTGATTCGGATGATTTGGCTTTGCTTGTGAAAAATTTCAATAAATCTCACAAATTAATGAAAATGGCAAGTTCAAAGATAAAAAGAAATTTGAGAAAAATAAGTTTAAAAAGAAAAATGATAAAGATAAAAAGGCCATGCCTAAGAAAGATGAGTACAGATGTTATAAGTGTGACAATAGAGGTCATAAGGCATTTGATTGTCCTACTAGGTTGAAACGTCAAGGGAAAGGCAAAACAGCTTTAAATGCCTCCCTTAGTGATGACAGTGTGGTCAAGTCAGTGGATTTTGGAGACGATTCACCGCATAAATGTAACTTCACTGCATTCATGTCTCGTCATGTGAGTATTGATGGTACGCCTCATGACGATGAGGATGCTACCTCACAGGGACACCTAGATAGTGAAAGCAATGTGAGTGAGGGGGATGATTTTTCAAGTAAGAGCGAGAGTGGCATACAATGTGCGGAGGATGATTTATATGCTAATTATATTAAAACTGAAAAGAGTAACAAAGGGTTAGCACTTAGGATCACTACATTAGAGAAAGATTTGGGAGAGTCGAGAGAGAGAGGGTCCTCCATTGACACTACCTTCAGAGAGAGAGAGAGAGAGAGAGAGATTATTTGTGTAGAGAGAGGGAGAGTGCGTAGAGAGAGTCAATTTAGAGAGATGTAAAAACTATTTTGAGAGAGAGAGATTAGTTTAAAGAAAGATAAATGAGACTTGACCAAGCAAGTGGTTAGTCTTATGAGTGAGCTCCATTCCTTTCTGGACACTCGGAAGAAACTTGAAGCCCTTGTAGCCTAACTCATTCATGAACTTGAGAGATCCCGGGAGGTCAAGGTAAAGATAGAGGACATATCTAGAAAGATGGGAAAGATGATCCTTGCCCCTTACTTTAGGATTTGGTGAAAGGAAGGGAATAGGTTTTTATGGTGCTTCCACATCTCAATGACATCAGAACCAATTCCTGAGTTTACTACGAATCCATATGGGTATCACCCAAAACCCTAGAGAAGAGTTCGACCAAGAATATCAAACCAAGGTCGGACTAAGACTGTGTACTTTTGTACCCAATGTAAACGAAAAAGGACACCTTATGGATTTTTGCTATAGTTTGGGTCAGACACAATGTACATTTGCTTCACCACATGCCACTAGTGATTTTTCGATTCTTAGAGAGAAGGTTGACTTTCTAGTCGCCACATCTTAGAATTTAATTGAAAAGTTCCAACGAATTTCTTTTTCGTCTGTGGATACTTATAGAATCCCGACTAGAACCAACAATGACAAGGGCAAAATCCCTTGTTGTTCATGTTTCTCTTAAAGTACATAATATCTTTCAGTGGTACTTTGAAAGTGGGTGCTCCAGACACATGGCTGACGACTTTTCATTTTTTACCTACCTAGAGGATCGTAAGGAATGTAAATTCATGTTTGGAGGTGGTAGTAGGTCTACCATAGCAGGACGAGGTACAATAGAGATACCATGACTTCCTAAGATAGAGGATATTTTGTACGTCAAAGGTTTAAAAGAGAACCTTCTCAGCATTAGCTAGTTGTGCAACGCTAACTTTGCAGTAAAGTTTTACCGAAATGAGTGCAATATTGATGATGAAGCCAGTAAACTTTTATTTGCAAGGGGTGAGGATTGAAGATAATTGCTATGGGATTGTGCCCAAGTCCTCATTTGTCTGCAACAACACCATGATCACTCTTATGGATCTGTGGCATCAACGTCTTGGTCATGTTAACTTTAGATATTTTGAGATATTAGCTAAAAAGGACCTAGTACGTGGCTTATCCTCACTTGAAAAATCGACTTTCGCAATTTGTGGACCCTGTCAGTTGGGAAAGCATGTTCATATCCCCCACAGGAAGTTGAATTCCATACCACTTTACGAGTACTTGAGTTGATACACATGGATCTTATGGGTCCTACTCATATTGAGAATTTGGGTGGTAATAGGTATCCTCATGATAGTAGATGGTTTCTCTCGTTACTCAATTATAGGTTTTCTGAGAGAGAAATCCGAAGATGTGGAATTTCTTACGATCAAGTGTTGTGTCTTGCAAATAAACACGGTGTCACCATTAACAGAATGCGTAGTAACAATGGCATTAAGTTTAAGGAAGTTAAAATATATCTTTACTATGATAGTCTCGAGATCAAACATGAATTTTCGATCATGAAGACTCCTCAATAGAATGGGATTGTAAAGAGCAAGAATTGGACGATTCAGAAGAAGTCTAGATCTATGCTTCTAGGTCATTAAGTTACTAGGAGATTTTGGGCACAGGCAGTGTCTACTGCATGCCATACAGTGAATAGGGTTTACTGTCGTCCACACACACTTAAGACGCTCTATGAATTGTGGACTGAAAAGAAGCCGAACCATTAATATTTTTGTGTCTTTGGGAGAAAATGCTACATCCTACGGGATATAGAGAAATGAGGAAAGTTTTATTCCCGAAGCGATGAGGGAATATGTTAGGATATTCATCGACCAGTAGACCATATCGGTTTTTAACCTGAGTATCTCTAAGGTTATGGAGTCAATAAATGTCATCGTGCAAGATGAAGAATCATCGACATTTGTTAATTCTACCCTTTTGTGTGAGGAGGATGCACTTCCTACTTATGATCCTATTGTGCCTCCCATATCTAGGGTGGACCCTACTACTGTCTTAGTTAACAAACCTACTTGGGTTCGCAAGAGTCATGATCCTACTTCCATTCTAGGAGATCCCTCCCTAGGGGTCAAGACTCGCGCTCAGCTGGAAAATGTGGTTAACTTTATTTGCTACACGTCTAAAGTCGAGCCCAAGAACGTTAAAGAAGCACTGACGGATGAACATTGGATACCTGTTATGTAGGATGTGTTGCTTTAATTTAGAAAGAATGATGTCTGTCATCTAGTCCCCTGACCTAGCAAGAAGGATTTGATTGGTAGAAAAAATGATGTATGGGATATGGATGAAAAATATACCATTATCTGAAACAAGGCTAGGTTGGTATCTTAAGGCTACACACAGATAGAGGGTGTAGACTTTGACGAAACATTTTCTTCTGTTACGAGGCTTGAGCTACACATAGATAGAGGGTATAGTGAAATAAAAAGGTTTTCCCCCTTTGAGGGATTTTTCCTCATTTTTGTGATTGTTTGCGTGCTTGAATTTATTTAATTAGCCAATCAATTAATTGAAAGAGTTAGGATTTTTGGGACTAAAATTAAAATTTAATTAAAGAAGTTGATTCATTGGTTGATGGTGCACTCGCATAGATGGAAGATCTTACGATAAAATCGCATCCAAATTTCCCATTTAATTCCATATGTACTTCTCTATATGCGGTGAGTAACTCGCATCACTCAACAATGAGCAATTTTTTCCCCCAAAGTTTGATTCTGGGTGTCGCTGCATTCTACCTTGTACAATTGCATTTGGATTCTCTCCTTCCATTTGGCCATTACACTTCTTCTCTACCACAAATCCTTATATATGGATCTTTAAAAGCGTCTCTCCGGCTCACTCTCCTTGCCGACCATGCTGGGTGAGTCTGAAATTTCACCACCATTATTTATGATGGTGCTTGGGGAAATTGCTATTCCTAAGTGATTATCCTATTGTCACCTGCCGAAATAATAATCATGGTGACTTCTATCTCAATTAACATTACCAGAATACTCTATGTCTTTTAATGAGCCTCTTCGCCTGTAGTCCTTCTAACGGCCCTCGCCGGTCGTCTTATAATGTTCGTAGTACGAAGCCCAACCAAACTCGTATAAGAATCACATATTTATACTTAATAGAAAGATAACGCATGTATCACGCGTAGAGGAATACATCAATCCTATAATAAGGATCTATATCAAAGAACGCTACGCTGAAATGAGAAAAGTCGCACAGATCCTAAGGACACTAGAACCTGATGCTTTGATACCATATGTAACACCCCACCTAACTAAATAGCAGGTGATCAGTCCTTCATCCAATTAAAGTAGGAATATCATTTGGTTCATTCTTAACATCACTATAGAAAATATTTTTAAAATTAAACTAACCACCTAGTATTCGAAAAGGTTCGTGCTAAATTTTATCCTTTATTAAACAACAACAACAACAAGTGAAATAAATACAATCACTAAACTATCCACGCAGTAATCAAATAAATCTATCACAAGATAAGTATAGAATAAAATAATACTGAATAAATCATTGGTTCTAAAGTCTAATATAAAGTCCAATATAAGAATATAAACTTGAGTACAAAGTCTAAATTTAAATAAAAGAAATGACTGAAGGGGAAACAACCCCAAATGAAATAACTGAACAGCATCCTACTCTAGGAATGAACTGACTAAAGTGTCTAATTCAAATCCTTCAAGCATCCACTAGTGCAGCAGCTAGGCATCCATGGAACACATCATCAAGCTAGGTGTCCTTGTGGTTGGACACCTAAAAGGTTTTGAAAATATTTTACAAGTACGGGTCAGAGCCCAAATAAAACCATTTGAAAATATTTATCAAGTATTTAAATTGCAATTTAAAATCAGTTATTGATTACACATATTAGTTCAACGTACACTCCATTGTGTTCCTCACCTCTCAACTAATGTTCACGTCTAACGTCATCTACAATACTTATATTTAACATTACATGTATGTTATTATGCAACCATACTTAACATTTTCACGTATGTTATCATTCACTGATAATAAACATCTAATGTATATTATCATTAACCCATAATAAACATCTCAGGTATGTAATCATAAACAAATTTAATCAGGTTTCTCTACTTAATGCATATTTAGATATACATTATCTAACTTTACTACTATCACACACTAAGTAGAGCATCTCATAATAAAGTTACTTTTAGATAAACACTATCCATCTTTCCTACATCACACACAAGTAGGTTAATCACATTTGTATATATTTTTGACACATATAATGTATATAACTATAGCATCTTCGGAATGGCCCCTCGTGATGAGACATACTATGCTATCAGGTTTATGTACCTCTCGTACCAAATCAAGGACTATTAGTTAGGCATGTCTCCTCAAATCGTCATTCAAATACACATAATGGAGGCGAACATAGTTCTAAGCCTTTAAGTTCTATGTTCTATGTTCTGGGGAACACAGATAGTGGGCTGCCCTAAGTTCTATGTTCTGGGGCACAAATCCATACCTCACTCGAATCATCAAGGTGGGATCTCCCTCTGCGCGAAACTTCCATGAAAGCATGCAGCGTAGGTATGTTCACACATAAGAAAGCACGTAATAGGTATAAACACAACCTAATCCATATGTCTCTTATAGGCATACACAACCCATAAATATAATCTCTATAGGTATACACTCGACTTATAGACATGATTCGTATAGGTATACCCCCGACCTATAATATAATTTGCATAGGTACACACTCAACCTATATTATAATCCACACAGTTACACACTCAAACTATAATATAACCCGCATGGATACACACTCAACCTATAATATAATCCGTATAGGTATACACTGAACATATAATATAATCGGTATAGGTATACACTCACACTACACCAAAAATAGCAATTTGACATACCCTGACATTAAAAATCTAACACAGTTTAAAACCACGCTAAATTCTGGCACGATTTATGTAACAACCTGTCCTTTTGGAGACCATTAAATTCCATAATTGGATATAAATTGGAATTTGGGGAATTTTCCTAAATTGTAATTTTTGGGATTTTTTAGGATTGAATGATTTTCGATGGGTGCTGTAATTATTTTTGGGACTATATAGGTCGAAATATTTTAATTCTATGTCTTCGTTGAGTAAAGCGACACGAGGTAAGATTTTTAATTGGAAAACCCGCATTTATTTATTTTGGGTTGGAATAGTGATTTGCGGTCAAGTACCTCAGATGGGAATTTCGACTGCGCCATAATTCTCGGAATGGCCGAGATAGTCGGAAAAGAGTGTCCGACTGTCGGAAATGAGTTTCGGATAATTTTAGAGGTAAAAGTAACTCGTAATTGGGTAAACGAGTCATTTTTTGGGTTTTAAGGGTTAAAACCCTTTTCTTCCTATATAAATAGGGGGAGAGGGAAAGAAAAGAGAAAGAAAGAAAGAAAAGAGAGAGAAGAGAGAGAGGAAGGAGAAAGAGGAGGAGAAATGGAGATTCGGGCCAAACTCCACCGGATTCGACTCGAGGTCGTCGAATTTTATCCACGAGGCAAGTGTTTACTTGATTTATTTATCTTTTTGCATAAATATCTCATACCGTAGTTTGGTATAAACAAACCCTAATGGTTTTGGGGTGGGTTATGGTGGATAAAACGGGTTTTTGGGAGTTAAAACAATTAAACCCCAAATAATATTTTAATTTAAGGAACTTAGGTTTTAACCTAAATTAATTGGTTGTTTTGGGTTCTAGGATGTTTAGAACCCTTAATATATGTGTATTTGTAGTTGGTTGAGGTTGTAGGACGTTGGGTGAGGCGACAAAAGCTTGGGAGAAGCTTTAATGGCCGAAATCGTCTCGAAGGAGATGATGAATAGTAACCCGTCACTTTAGGGGGCCTTTTTGGCCAGGAAAAGAATTGATTTTGCTCTCGGCCAAAACACGAAAGTTGTAGATATTTTCGATACGGTCGCGTGGGCAATGACGGAGTATTTTTCTGAATTTTATACGATTTGATATGATTTTTACAAGATGGCAGCTCCGGGTTAAAATCATCAACTCGGAAATCAAATCGGGAATTGGAAAATTTACGGCTACAATTAATGTCGTAGATGTTCGGGATAATTTTTGGGGTAGTTTAGAAACCCCGAAAATGAATATTTGGTTGTTGGTTAAGGGAATTGAGGAATTAAAGTTTTGAGGACCTGGTGTGACCGGTCGACCGCGCCCCTATGGCCGGTCGACCGCGTCAAGGAGAAAGGGCCTACTGCTTTGTTTCGTAGGCTTATTTACAACCCGCGGTCGACCGGGGGTCTAAGACCGGTCGACAAGTGCCCTGTTTTCAGCCCAAGATTTTGGAGATTAGGATTATTTCTCCTTTTTGAGTTTAATGTTTAAGGCCCTTCCAAATTAGAAATTATGGAGGGTTATGTCCTAAAGGACTTGAGGAATTGGGAAATTATATATGTGTATATTCACTTAGAGTGAATTAGCATAATTGGAGATATCCAAATGAATCCATAGATGGGATTTTGATATATATTACTTATTAAAGTAAGAAATAGTTTCGGTTTAGTATCATGCATATATGAATGCATGATTATGATTCTTTGAGAGAATCATTGGGATTATTGGTCATCGATAGATGGTTTGGCAAATATAGCCATTTTTATATATGCAGGTAGGAGTATATGGTATATATATACACTATGTGATTATGTATATATATGATGTGATATAAATGATTTTGAAAATATAAAAATGAATATTTTCAAAATGGGAAAAAGATAAATGGTTTTCATAATTAATAAATTATGGTTACACACCTCCCTAAATCGCTATCATAAGGGAAGTTGCGCGCGTTGTGGTGAAGCCTTCCTGGCTGATGAGCAGGTTGGATATAGTCCCTAGGCCATATGGGCGGTTATTTGTTTTTCTGCTCTGGTTAGGGGATTCTGGGTGTGATCCTGACTTTCCCGCAGGCAATATGGCTGCTTCCCGTCGTTGGTAGGTTCCCAGGTTGTCTTGTATAGATAGGCCCTGGAAGATGATAGCCATTTAGGGGCACGTCCAGTGGGGAAACTCGGAGGGGCGGTCTTAAATTTATTAAAGCAATTCATGATAATGGATTGGCTTTAATTTACATTTCCTGAGTATAAAAAGGGAAACGGGATAAAGGTTTGGCTTCGGTAACACTCCCGGATGTAAGAAGGGATGTGGAAGCATATGTTATGATCAAAGCATTTTCATGATAATGAAAATGGCTTTGGGTACATTTCCTGAGTATAAAAAGGGAAATGGGATGATTTAAAAAAGGAAAAGCATTTTTATGATAATAAAATTGGCTTTTAAAAGGTATATGATTTGTTAAAGAAATTCATGATAATGAATTGGCTTTTATATTTACATTTCCTGAGTATAAAAAGGGAAATGGGAAGTTTTGAGAAAATGAAAAGTATTAATAAATACTTGTATATAAATCCTCAGTCCGGGAGATAGATCCGGATGTATATTGTAATATGAATATGTATTTATGGATGAATCGAGTACCGAGGGTCTAATGGATCCTGACGATCGACCTTGCCGCATAGTAGTGTATCGGGGGGGTTCCTTGTATGGATTTCGCTTCGCGAGACACCCCACGCACGAAAATGGAACTGTGTTGAGACTGGGGAGAAGTTTAATCCTTAGTGCTCTTATATTATAAATTCTTATGGTATATATATTATTATATATCTTTCTGTACTTAGGGACTGGCGGATCTCGACTATCGACCGTGCCGCGTAGTAGTGTATCGGGGGGGTTCCTTGTTTGGATTTCGCTTTGCGAGACACCCCACGCACGAACATGGCATAGCGTTGAGACTGGGGTGAAGCTTAGCCCTTAGTACATTACTTGGACTATCTAGGGTAGATAGTGGTGGGGTGATAGACTAGTTTAGCAGGGTAGCTTGACTAGAATGTTCTAGATAGATGCGCTAGGAGTGAACTATTAGCGGAGAGGTGAGGGGTATCTCATGGGAGTGCGATACCAAACTTAAATATGGGATAAAGCCTTTTTCAAAATAATAAGGCATTTATGCACTTGCAAAATATTTTCAAAAACTCGGGCTCTGACCCGTTTATCTACATTTCCTTTCTTGCTATATTATATATATACATAGGTGTCCAGACACAGGGACGCCTGGATGAAAGTTCCTTCGAGTCAGACGTCAGCTGCAGCAGCTGTGGATGCGTGCAGGTTTTTGATAGCCGCTTCCATCCTTGTACTCTAGATAGGAGGTACTGTATAAACATTCGAGCCAATGGCTCAATTGCATTTATTTATTCTTTCAGTACAGCATTCGATATGGTTGTATATTTGAACCGAGTGTTCGGTTATTTTAATTTATTTCAGTTTCATTTACGCATTAACTTGTGGATGTTTTATTTTAATCGTAAAACGAGTAGTTAAGTAAATGTTTTTAACGCTCGCCTAAAAGGATATTAGTAATTAAATGGATTTTCGACAATGATGCTAAGGATGATCCATATGTGACTCCTGTTTTAATTTGATATAGGAGTGATCGCCCGGTATCCCATTAGGCGGGTTGTTACGGATGGTATCAGAGCATCAGGTTCTAGTGTCCTTAGGAATCTGTGTGGACGTAATACGCTTTCAGCGTTGCTCTCGATTTGTTATAGAGCCTCAGGATTAGGATTGTTGATTTCTCTTGTGAGATTTCGTTCTCCTGCCATATTATAAGATTATAGAAATCTTTTGTGCGCTCGTTTGAGAATCGTGTGCGGAGCTTGGATGGTAGCAGGAGGTGAGGCTTAGCTGGAGCAGCTAGTAGAAGGTTGGGATGAGGACCATAGTAGAGGTCACTCTCCTTATGGTGATTGTTAAGGATTTTAGCGGCGACTACTAAATAAGGGTAGTTAGGATTACCGCAGTATCACTCAAGTAGAGAGTGGTGCTAAAGTCGAATTCCTCATGGAAATTGAGGGTTCGAAAGGGATCTTACAGATAGTTCTAACCATGAGTCCCCATGATTCAGCATGAATGAGAAGAATGTTGTTTTGGGTTATTCACATAAGGTTCGGCTAGAGGCCGACAGTGAATAAAGGTGAAGATGTTGTTATGAGTTTTACCTCAATTGAGGAGGTATATTTGGCGTGACTAGATAAAGTCGCGGTATTAGTTAGCCCTGGACTCATGTGTGTAATTTGAGTTATGGCGGTCACGATAACATAATATCATGTGTGTTTATGTGTTTTTCGCAATAGCGGACTTTTATTTTCCTTCATTCGCCATAGAGGCGGGTGTTGATATATTGTGTATATATATGTATATCTCTCTATATATATATCTGGGTTGTGATACTCATTTTATATGTCTATACGAGTATGGTATTATGGTGATTATATTATGTTATTGGTATTTTCGGAGCGATAGTAGGCTAATGATGGCAAGACTATCGTGTCCATGGTTCCTCGAGGGAACAGGTTGTTATTGTGGTGTCTCACCTTGATAAAGGTTGAGTTCACCTTTATTGTTATGGAATGATGGAACCTCGATGAGCAGAGGCTTCCTTATTTTGGTTGGTATATGTGGCAACCTTATAGATGTAATTTAAGGTCCACAGGATTATTGTTGAGCTGTAAGTTTTAGCTCAGTACCGGGTTGCGCAAGGACTTGGAAATAGTGCGAGCGCTGGGTGGTGTGACTCTTAGTTAGAGATAGGAGTTCAGACCACCTTTTGTTGTTTAGGGATATGATTATCCTGGTTGCATGTCTGAAATAACGGGACTCCGTGACCGACGAAGTCAAGTGTTAATGTGTGGAGGTGTTCCTTATTTGGATTTAGCTTTGCGAGAAACTCCACACATGACTCTTAACGGCGTCGGGCGTGGAGAGATGTTATTGGATGCACGGATTTGGGTGGTTTTATAGTGTGGATGAACCACTATAGACTACGAGCCCTGTGATGATGGTATGTTTATGGAAATATTGTGCTATGGAAAAGCACTAAATTGGTCCTCTCACCACAAGTAGTTGGGTGGAGTGGGACTTAGAGAATTTGATTTGAGGATGATATCCCTGCCTTAATAAGAAGGCAAATTTGGAGAAATTGGGTTGAGGAATATAACCAGCCTTAATGAAAAGGCAAATTTTGAGAAGATACAATTGGGTATTATGCTCGTGACACTTTCTACAGAAAGTGGGCACTTCGATTGGTTAGGTTTCCTTCCATATGGGCGGAAGGATAAGATAGTAGAAACGCGTTCATAGGTTAGCGTAGGCAGGATTTAGGACGTCCCGCTAGTGTGCCTTGGGCCGTTACATCTCGATGACCGACGACGCGAGGGAGTAGTGTAACGGGAGGGTTCCTTGTTTGGATTTTGCCTTGGCGATACGTCCCACGCACGAAACCGAGCAAATGTCGTGATTCGAGAGAGGCCTTGGCACTAGGGACATATTTAGGATACTCGTTTCGCGTAGGTAGGGTAACGCTTAGACTGTAGCATTAGTAGGATGTAGGATCGCTAGAGTTAGTGGCGTCGAGGTTAGGAGGATTGAATTTTCGCGGGTCGGGAGGACCCATAGATGATTACTACACCGAGGAAAGGAGATCCTTATTGGGAGAGAGTGTTACGTGTCAGACATTCACTACGGATGTGCAGATATGCACAAGTTAGAAAGGTGTATGGGCACCTTGGTAAGATGGTTTTTTATACCGCTTGAAATAGAATGGGCATAGTATATAAGGTTGAAATTCATGCCGATAGGCATTATAGATGATGGGTATTATGTGACATATTAGAGTCACTTTATGATTGCAGTGGCCGCATAGTGTATGGTTGAGAACCATTGGGTTAGTATCGTTCCCCTTAAGGTATTAGGATTTGGAGTGATTCTAAGATTGGTGGTGTAGGTCGTATCTGAATTTCGAGGAAGAAATTCCGTTGTAAGGGGGGGTATGTAACAACCCGTCCTTTTGGAGACCATTAAATTCCATAATTGGATATAAATTGGAATTTGGGGAATTTTCCTAAATAGTAATTTTTGGGATTTTCGAGGATTGAATGATTTTCGATGGGTGCTGTAATTATTTTTGGGACTATATAGGTCGAAATATTTTAATTATATGTCGTCGTTGAGTAAAGCGACACGAGGTAAGATTTTTAATTGGAAAACCCGCATTTATTTATTTTGGGTTGGAATAGTGATTTTCGGTCAAGTACCTCGGATGGGAATTTCGACTGCGCCATAATTCTCGGAATGGCCAAGATAGTCGGAAAAGAGTGTCCGGTTGTCGGAAATGAGTTTCGGATAATTTTAGAGGTAAAAGTAACTCGTAATTGGGTAAACGAGTCGTTTTTGGGTTTTAAGGGTTAAAACCTTTTTCTTCCTATATAAAGAGGGGGAGAGGGAAAGAAAAGAGAAAGAAAGAAAGAAAAGAGAGAGAAGAGAGAGAGGAAGGAGAAAGAGGAGGAGAAATGGAGATTCGGGCCAAACTCCGCCGGATTCGACTCGAGGTCGTCGGATTTTATCCACGAGGCAAGTGTTTACTTGCTTTATTTATCTTTTTTCATAAATATCTCATACCGTAGTTTGGTATAAACAAACCCTAATGGTTTTGGGGTGGGTTATCGTGGATAAAATGGGTTTTTGGGAGTTAAAACAATTAAACCCCAAATAATATTTCAATTTATGGAACTTAGATTTTCACCTAAATTAATTGGTGGTTTTGGGTTCTAGGATGTTTAGAACCCTTAATATATGTGTATTTGTAGTGGGTTGAGGTTGAAGGACGTTGGGTGAGGCGACAAAAGCTTGGGAGAAGCTTTAATGGCCGAAATCGTCTCGAAGGAGATGATGAATAGTAACCCGTCACTTTAGGGGGCCTTTTTGGCCCAGAAAAGAATTGATTTAGCTTTCGGCCAAAACACAAAAGTTGTAGATCTTTTCGATACCGTCGCGTGGACGCCGACCGCGTATTTTTCTGAATTTTCTACGATTTGATATGATCTTTACAAGATGACAGCTCCGGGTTGAAATCATCAACTCGGAAATCAAATCGGGAATTGGAAAATTTACGGCTAGAATTAATGTCGTAGATGTTCGGGATAATTTTTGGGGT
Organism: Sambucus nigra; assembly: GCA_949130495.1. NCBI lineage: Eukaryota > Viridiplantae > Streptophyta > Magnoliopsida > Dipsacales > Adoxaceae > Sambucus > Sambucus nigra. The sequence goes on along the minus strand of OX422222.1, from coordinate 119,657,459 downwards.
AGTTTAGAAACCCCGAAAATGAATATTGGGTTGTTGGTTAAGGGAATTGAGGAATTAAAGTTTTGAGGACCTAGTGTGACCGGTCGACCGCGCCCCTATGGCCAGTCGACCGCGTCAAGGATAAAGGGCCTACTGCTTTGTTTCGTAGGCTTATTTACAACCCGCGGTCGACCGGTGCCCTGTTTTCAGCCCAAGATTTTGGAGATTAGGATTATTTCCCCTTTTTAAGTTTAATGTTTAAGGCCCTTCCAAATTAGAAATTATGGAGGGTTATGTCCTAAAGGACTTGAGGAATTGGGAAATTATATATGTGTATATTCACTTAGAGTGAATTAGCATAATTGGAGATATCCAAATGAATCCATAGATGGGATTTTGATATATATTACTTATTAAAGTAAGAAATAGTTTGGGTTTAGTATCATGCATATATGAATGCATGATTATGATTCTTTGAGAGAATCTTTGGAATTATTGGTCATCGATAGATGGTTTGGCAAATATAGCCATTTTTATATATTCAGGTAGGAATATATGGTATATATATACACTATGTGATTATGTATATATATGATGTGATATAAATGATTTTGAAAATATAAAAATGAATATTTTCAAAATGGGAAAAAGATAAATGGTTTTCATAATTAATAAATTATGGTTACACACCTCCCTAAATCGCTATCATAAGGGAAGTTGCGCGCGTTGTGGTGAAGCCTTCCTGGCTGTTGAGCAGGTTGGATATAGTCCCTAGGCCATATGGGCGGTTATTTGTTTTTCTGCACTGGTTAGGGGATTCTGGCTGTGGTCCTGACTTTCCCGCGGGCAATATGGCCGCTTCCCGTCGTTGGTAGGTTCCCAGGTTGTCTTGTATAGATAGGCCCTGGAAGATGATAGCCATTTAGGGGCGCGTCCAGTGGGGAAACCCGGAGGGGCGGTCTTAAATTTATTAAAGAAATTCATGATAATGGATTGGCTTTAATTTACATTTCCTGAGTATAAAAAGGGAAACGGGATAAAGGTTTGGCTTCGGTAACACTCCCGGATGTAAGAAGGAATGTGGAAGCATATGTTATGATCAAAGCATTTTCATGATAATGAAAATGGCTTTGGGTACATTTCCTGAGTATAAAAAGGGAAATGGGATGATTTAAAAAACGAAAAGCATTTTTATGATAATAAAATTGGCTTTTAAAAGGTATATGATTTGTTAAAGCAATTCATGATAATGAATTGGCTTTTATATTTACATTTACTGAGTATAAAAAGGGAAATGAGAAGTTTTGAGAAAATGAAAAGTATTAATAAATACTTGTATATAAATCCTCATTCCGGGAGATAGATCCGGACGTATATTGTAATATGAATATGTATTTATGGATGAATCGAGTACCGAGGGTCTAATGGATCCCGACGATCGACCTTGCCTCGTAGTAGTGTATCAGGGGGGGTTCCTTGTTTGGATTTCGCTTCGCGAGACACCCTACGCACGAAAATGGCAGTGTGTTGAGACTGGGTAGAAGTTTAATCCTTAGTTCTCTTATATTATAAATTCTTATGGTATATATATTATTATATATCTTTCTGTACTTAGGGACTGGCAGATCTCGGCTATCGACCGTGCCACGTAGTAGTGTATCAGGGGGGTTCCTTGTTTGGATTTCGCTTTGCGAGACACCCCATGCACGAGCATAGCATAGCGTTGAGACTGGGGTGAAGCTTAGCCCTTAGTACATTACTTGGACTATCTAGGGTAGATAGTGGTGGGGTGATAGACTAGTTTAGCAGGGTAGCTTGACTAGAATGTTCTAGATAGATGCGCTAGGAGTGCACTATTAGCGGAGAGGTGAGGGGTATCTCTTGGGAGTGCGATACCAAACTTAAATATGAGATAAAATATTTTTCAAAATAATAAGGCATTTATGCACTTGCAAAATATTTTCAAAAACTCGGGCTCTGACCCGTTTATCTACTTTTCCTTTCTTGCTATATTATATATATACATAGGTGTCCAGACACAGGGACGCCTGGATGAAAATTCCTTCGAGTCAGACGTCAGCTGCAGCAGCTATGGATGCGTTCAGGTTTTTGATAGCCGCTTCCATCCTTGTACTCTAGATAGGAGGTACTGTATAAACATTCGATCCAATGGCTCAATTGCATTTATTAGTTCTTTCAGTACAGCATTCGATATGGTTGTATATTTGAACCGAGTGTTCGGTTATTTTAATTTATTTCAGTTTCATTTACGCATTAATTTGTGGATGTTTTATTTTAATCGTAAAAAGAGTAGTTAAGTAAAAGTTTTTAACGCTCGCCTAATAGGATATTATTAATTAAATGGATTTTCGACAGTGATGCTAAGGATGATCCATATGTGACTCATGTTTTAATTTGATATAGGAGTGATCGCCCGGTATCCCATTAGGCGGGTTGTTACAATTTAATGATAATCTGGCACACTTTAAGATAGTGCCAAAATTTACCACTATATTTATGTGTGCCAAAATTGAGGACACTTCATTCAAATATAAATATTAAAAAAAAATTAACCCTCTCAATTTTCTGAGTCTCCCGCCCACTCTCCTTTCTCAACATCGGGCTCCCGCTTTCTCACTCAATCATGATCATGCTCTTGACTTTAACGAAACCCATTTTGAGATCTAGGAAGATCAATATCTATCCAGGGTGAAACAAAACTCATTTTGAGATCTTTGTCGAGGGTGGAACACAACCCGTGAGAACCATTTTATGGTTTGCTCTTTGCTGGTATGATCTATTTTTGCTACCGACTTGCGATTATTTTTTTTCTTGTTTAGATCCGAAAGTTTTTTATACGAATCTTATTGTTTTCTACAAGATTGTTTTGTAGATATGTATATTGAGGTTTGTTCTTGATTTTTCTACTTCTTAGATCTTTAAATTCTTGAGTGTTTACCATCTTTGTCGAACATTTTTGTGTATAAAATCGTTGTTGAGTTTGTGTGTTTGTTAAGAACTATGTTGCTTCATTTTATAATAGGGTTTAATTTTTCGTAGTTAGTATTTTTTTATTGGTTTGAATGCATTTGATATACCCCTGTTTGGTTACCTTTGAAGACTGATTTAGGCTAATTTTTTAAGTGCTGATTCCGGTGATATATTAGTACTACCATACCTAGTTGGCTCTAGTTGTTCTGTACTAGTTTAAGTTGTTAGGTCTATTTAGGTACTACAAAAAACTTTGTTTGGAACGATTATATTCTTGCACATTTGCAATCTATGTTAGCATTTAGTGAGTATAAACTGTTGCTAATTGCATAGATATGCTTATAACGTTTAGTTTCAATTTATCTTTGTGTTGAGTTTACATATCGGTCAAAATCTTTTTGTTTCGCTCATTTATTTAGTGCAGTAATTTGTAAGAGTATTTAATTAATTATCTAATTAATTAATTAATTGTTTGGCACTATTATTGCCGGTGTCCAAGTCCGGATGTGAAACGAGGTGGGTTAATGTCAGGTTGATGAGAATTTGAAAAAGTTAGGTGATGAAATGTTCAATATAATGTACAAGTGAGTTTATTTACGTGTATTTTGATATTTAGTTTTTTGTTTTCCCCATTCTATTTTGTTATATGATCCATTTAACTGAGTATACACAACTCTAAACAGGTCGGGTATGGGTGGCACTAATTTTCAAACAAAACTGATAAGGCACTGCACGAAATCGACCTAGTTCTGTCAGGCCCACTGATATGAAGTTTATATCCTCTAAATTTCAGTAATATAATTGCATGTCTTTTCGCATTTTTTGAACCAATTCTTGATATTATATTAGGTAACAGTTCTCCTGAAGGAATGTCGTGATATACAACTTCATTGCGGATGTGTTGGATATGGTTATGCTGATGACCAGGCGATAACTCTTTATGGTCAGCTGAGTTTTCTGAACGACTAGTATGCTTTCCTCCATTTTCTTAACCGCGAATTTATCCTTCTCATTTAAGAATGAAAAATCGATGTTTTTTTTTTATAAAATGTGGTTTTGTTGACCTTTAAGGATATAAATCGAGTAGTCGAGCAGAATGTCAAGTTCAGAAGCCATGTTCGCAGCCTTTCAAACCAGATTGGGAATAAAGAAGGGGAGCTGAAGGTTTTGTCAAATATTCTCTTTCATTTTTTTTTCTTAAAAAGCTCATCCATGGGCACTTTATTGGAGATTGTTTGATATTCAGCTCCAGGTTCTCATTTTACTCCTAACTTACCCATGCCTGTTACTTTAAAATATATGATGAAGTAGATATTGCGACTTGTTGATGTAAAGGTCACACTTGGGTCACACAGTTCAAAGATGTGGTATTGACCAATGTTGTTGCTTCCCAAGTATTAAGATATACAACTAGGATTGCAACAAAGTTTAAAGTCAAGCCAAATGACCATGGCACAACAAAAACCTCCTAACTGTGTATACCAATCCACTGTCAATTGGCGACTTATTTATGTCATTAACTGCCTTTGGAAATAAATATGTGTTGAATGTTATACTTAAGTGTTATGCCTAGTTTAAAAACAGGTATTGAATTTGATAACTAGTGCGCTAACTCATGATAGTGTTGAAGTATATGGGGCTACTTGCATTTGTTTAAAGAGCGTACCTCGGCCAGTAAAGGTTCGCTATTGAATAGTTAATATATTACAGTTTGAATTATTTTCTTCACATGCTGTTATCTTTGATAATAGGCTATTCTTCAGAATCTCCTTGCAATTTTTTTTATGAATGAGAACATCATCACTCCTTTGGTTCAACTTTTATCTGACACTTTAACTTTTATCCAGGTATTGAGCCTTCCACCCCCCTCTCTCAAGATATCCCTAGGAAAATTAGCTATATTACCGATTTGCAATTATTATTCCTGGAATGTATTAAGCTCATGAATACATGCTATGATAGTGCCATATTTTTATATTGACATGGATTGAGTGATGGTGAAATCACAACAAGAAAGACAAAGGATAAAATGGTATACCCAAGGGGTCATACAAACATTCACCAGTGTAAACTTTAGCCAATAATCAACTTTGATTAGGATATAAATATCCCATCACTTATATAGACTCATAACCCTCATTCATTAGGTTTAAGATAAGTAATAAAATACCAGATCCAATATAGACTCATAACCTTGATTCATTAGCACTAAGATAACCCATAAACTGCCAAAAGTATCAAATCAAATAGCTTTACCAAATTACCTTATACACTATTAACTAATAAAATATTAATGATGTTGATGCCTGAAATTGGTATCAAATGTGAAGAATTATTAATGTTCTAATTAGCTCATGTAAAAAAAATTTATGTGAATGACGCAAGTGTTTAAGTGGTCCAGCCAAAAGAACTTACATCCACTGTGACATTATGAATCGTGAAGCGTGAATCGAATTGTAAGAATCAGTTTAAATATAAAATATGTACAAAATAATATATAAATGCAAAGCGAATACATTAAGAATAGGACGATAATTTGAAAACATTTATACTTTGGCTGGAAAATAAGCCTTTAAAAGGGTGAAAACCAAAACCAACCCCCAAATGGCCCCGTAAAAGGCATGGACACCACGCATGGGACCATTGTACTTGTAGGAACTGATCGCGTAGTCATGTGTATCTTTCTTTGAGAATATGGCAATAAATTGAAAACATCTAGATTAGGCATAAAAACTAGTCGTCAAAGGGTGAAAACCCAAACCAGCCCCCAAACGGCCCCAGAAGAGGCATGAACACCTCGCACGGGACCAATGTAACTTGTACGAACTGACTGTGTGGTACCGGTTCTCCCGATTTGAGAATATGATGATAATTTGAAAATATTTAAATTATTCTTAAAAACATGTTGTTTGAGGATGAAAACTCAAACCAGCACCCAAACGGCTCCGTAAGAAGCATTAACACCTCACATGGGGCCAATGTAACTCATAGGAATTGACCGCATAGTCACAGGGCATATGGTTTATAATACGATAATAATCTGAAAATATTTAGACTTTGTCTTAAAAACATGTCGTTAGTTGGTGAAAACCTAAATTAGACCCCAAATGGAACCTTAAGAGGCACGAACACGTCACATGGGACCAATGTAACTCGTAGGAATTGACCGCATAGTCGTAGGTCTCTTGATTTGAGAATATGATGATAATTTTGAAATATCTAGATTAGGCTTAAAAACTAGCCGTCAAAGGGAGAAAACCCAAACTAGACCCCAAACTACCCTATAAGAGGCATGAACACCTCGCATGATACCAATGTAACTTGTAGGAACTAACCGTGTAGTCCTGATTCTCCAGGTTTGAGAATAAGAAGATAATTTAAAAATATTTTGATTTTTCCTAAAAACATGCCGTTTGAGGGTGAAAACTCAAACCAACCCCCAACCAGCCCCGTAAGAGGCAGTAACACCTCGCACGGGACCAATGTAACTCGTGGGAACTAGCCACATAGTCATGGGACATATGGTTTGAGAATACGATAATAATTTTAAAATAATTAGACTTTGGCTTAATAACATGCCGTTAGTGGGTGAAAACCCAAACTAGACCTCAAACGGTCCCGTTGGAGGCATGAACACCTCACACGAGACCAATGTAACTTATAGGAACTAACCGTGTAGTCGCGGTTCTCTCAGTTTGATAATACAAAGATAATTTAAAAATATTTTGATTATTCTTAAAAACATGTCATTTGAGGGTGAAAACTCAAATCATCCCCCAAACGGCCCAGTAAGAGCATTAATACCTCGCACGGGGCCAATGTAACTCGTAGGAACTGACTGTATAGTCATGAAAAAAATGATTTGAGAATACAATGATAATTTGAAAATATTTAGTCTTTGGCTTAAAAACCTAGACTAGGACCCAAATGGCCCCTAAGAGGCACGAACACCTCACACGGGACCAATCTAATTGGTAGGAATTGACCGTAGAGTCGTGGGTATCTCGGTTTGAGAATATGGTGATAATTTAAAAATATATAGATTATTGTCAAAACAAGCCGTTAAAGGGTGAAAACCCAAACCAACCCCCAAACAGTCTCGTAAGAGGCACGAAGACCTCACACAGGACCAATGTAACTTGTAGGAACTGACTGCGTAGTCGCGGGTCTCTCAGTTTGAGAATATGACGATAATTTAAAAATATTTAGATTATTCTTAAAAACATGTCGTTTGAGGGTGAAAACTCAAACCATCCCCCAAACATCCCCGTAAGCGGCACTAACACCTCGCATGAGACAAATGTAACTCTTAGGAGCTGACCACATAGTCACAAGAATTTCGATTTGAGAATGCATTAATAATTTTAATTCGTATATGCAAATTTTCAGCGTGAATAAGATTTTTTTATATAAAATTACTCAGTTACTAATACTATTTCCTTTTTGTATCTTATTTTTTGCAGGATAACATTTTGTCGTTAGATTTTATCCACGTGAAACACAATAAGTCAATGATTTACAACAAGGTGATTATTTATTTAATGTCGTTAATATTCAGGATTCTATTTTTTGTGTTATGGCCTTGTGGGCATTTGTTGTTTTATTGTTAGCTTTTATGTCCATGCCGGCTTTTGTAATTTTATTGTTATATTTTACGGTCGTGCGGGATTTACATTACGCAGGTTTTGTATTAGCAGGTTATAGAATGTCCAGAAAATAGAGAAAACTATGCCAAATTTTTTTGGTCTATGAACTATTAAGACTTCTAATATTTGGATGTTTATATGAACATTAGTTTATCAACAACTTTCGAGATTCGCAATTCGTGAATTTTCTTATTTTCAAATAATTAATTTTTTTTCTTTGATCCAAAATTTTTGGCACCGTTCAAAACCGTGCCAAAAGTGTTTCAAATTTTGGTACGATTTTGAACTCTGCAAAAAGAGTATCAAAATGTACTCAATCCGGCACAATTATAAAGTGTGTTAGAAATATCAAATTCTAGAACAGTTTTAAGGTGTACTAGAAGTGTTCCTCTTTGGTCAAATCTAGCACACTTTAAAACTCTGCCAGAAAAAATGGCCATTTCGGAACACTTGATTCTGGCACAGTTCAAAATCATTCCAGATTTGATCTGGCACAGTTTTAAACCTTGCTAGATTGATGTTTTTGGTGTAGTGTCAACCTATAATATAATCAACAGAGCTGGATACTCATCCTATAATATGATCCGCATAAGTACACACTCAACCTATGATATAATCCTCATAGGTATACACTCAACCCATAATATAATCCGTACGTAATATGTCTCTCGATCACTCAACGCACTAATCCACATAAAAATATAACCCTCTATCTCATTTTTTCGAGTATTATCCTCTACCCTAAGGCCCTAGTTATCCCTTATGTTAATTCAGTAGTTACTACACTCATACACTACTACTCACATTAAAGATCACCCAAGCATTTACTATATTCTTACTTTCCTCCTCAAAGTCTTTATTTAATTACCAACATTTTATCCCCCAAGTTTTCGCAAAATTCACTTCGTGAGGAAAATTAAAACAACAAGGAAAAATTATGGAATTCTGGGCTGTCGAATCAATTTGGCATTGGTCCGAATCGATTCGCCCATCGAATTGATTCTTCCAAGGAGCCGAATCGATTCGCTATAAGCAGGTCCTTCTTGTTCCTTGTGTTTTTACGATTTTCACCATTAAAGCTTCATCCACTCTTCATGAAACTTCACCAAATTTCCAACCGATAGAACTAATGATCTAATGTGAGCATAAGGACCATATTAAATGTAAATGTCACATTAATTCATTAAGAATTCCATTCAAGAAGTGATTATCTCTTAATATTCATACAATCCTAGTTTTGTTGATCTTCATGCATACACGTCATTAAATATACTGATTTCATTTTCTTATCACATAGGTATTAAATCTACATGCCTTTCCTACCGAAGATTCATGTGTTTAATTCTAAAAATCCAAAGAACATCAAATAAAATCACCAAATAATAACCCTACACTACATGGGTATTGTAAAGTTTTAGAAACAATCAAGATAAATAGTTATCCTATGGTACGCAGGTATGATTTCATTTTCAAGATGTTGGAGTCGATCCCCCTTGCTCCGATCACGATTCCAGCTACTTTGGTGGAGAGAACAAGTGTTGCAACTCCAAGAATTCTCTTCTCCTCCTCCCTCGTGTCTTAATTCTTCTCTAATTTGTGTTTACCCTAGCCTCTAACTCTAAGGGGCTAATATGATCTTTTAATTTTCGAAGTTCTCTAAAGTATAAACTCCAGAATGACCCGAACACCCTTAAACGGTATCGAGTTGGTCAAAAATTTCCCCGGGACCCAAAATATACACCTGGGTATACTATTCCAACTATTTCGACCCTTTCGGAATCAACCGTGACCTCTAAATCAACATCCGAGTCACTCTATAACAACATCTTATTTTGACCTCAAAATAGTCTACACGCGACCCTCAGTTGAGTTCCAATGCAGCCTCGTCGATATTACTCGATAGATGTATACTAATTTTTGGGTAGATTATTCCATCAACAATAAAATCTTATCTCCTGAAAAATATTTAATTTCATCAAATTACGCCCCACATGTAATTTAAAACTAAACCTAAATAATTTTGGAATTAATTAAATTCCAACTACTCAGAAATACGGGGTATTACAATTATCTCACATGGTATCACAACCTATATCCTAGGCCTTACTGTTTTTCTCCCCTAGCATCGACGGGTGACATTTTTCCACCCATAGAACCACTCGTCAAATATCAAAATAATAGCTCTACTCTATAGTGTCACCCATCGAAACTCATGCCAACCATAAAAGTTACCACTATCTCAAGTGGGTTGCTGGAAACCCATTTCAAATCCCACTCTCACCGGCGAAACCAAAATTCCGCCATCTCCCCACTAGACAACTTTTAGTCTTGTGTACCCCTTAATTACAACTTCACAATTGTAGGTCTCTCGGACTTCGATATCTCTTATGCTTCGGCCTCTCAACCATGCTTCGTCATCAAATCTGCTAACCTTGACAAGTATGAATCCTATATGATCTGGTGTCTTGTACAACTCTCTTCCAAAGTGATATTCACACTCTCTGGATCTTTTGAGCTCACCCAGGAATACACCTTTGTATTTGGCATATCTCTGGTGGCTTCGAGCTCTCATCTGGTGTTCAATGTCATCTCCGACCTTACAATGGATTGCTTTTGCACTCATCCGGGCTTACAAGTGCCTAATAATTTTTCTTTCAAACAACAACAAGTAACAACATGACAATCACTCGAATTTTTAGAATATCAGTTTGAAAACTCAGGTGGCTCAATATCTTCATCGACTTGAGTTTGAGGGGGGATGTTAGATGTATGCACTATTCACCTGTATTAGTTGGAGAAACTCACAAACACCTCACCCTTAGTTGTCATTAGCTTTAAGTTAATTAAGGCATTCACATTATGTGTTCACACCAATGTATTAGTGTATAAAAAGTCCCTATATAGCTTAATATCACATCAAATATAGCATTTATCTATCTTTTATATTATCTCACAAAACCTACATATATGTAATCTAAATAAGACTCTGTTAAACATGATAATAACCGTAGGAAATACAATAAAAACAAAAATATACAGGATATATAAATATATTAACAAGCCGTTGTAGAATTTATTTTGATTTATTTAGGTTCGTAAATAGTTTTACTTAGCATTCTGGGATTTACAAAATGACACCAAAGTATGTATGAGAAATGTTTTAATTACCAAAAATTAGCACGGATTCATGCATGATAGTGTCGTAGGAACAATGTTGTGTATAGTAACATTGCTTCGTAAAGGGATAAAAATAGTGATTTTAAGGAAGAGTATTCAAATGCCCATACTGCTTTTTTATGGACAAGTTTGTTCATGATATCTTATTTTGTCTTTTATGTGTAAACTTTAAAATTAAAAATCCCAAAATATACATCAATTCGGGATGAATTTATATTTTGGAAAACTTTTAATGAGATCTATCATACGAGTTTTTTGAAGGTTATGTACTAATGAAATTTGAAATTTTGTACTGCAATTTCGCGATGCGAAACTGAATTGTTAAATTCCATTGTGAGAAATTTGTAGTGTGAAATTTTACAATCATAAATTATAGTTTTTCTAATATTTTGTTAAATGTTAATATACACGTTCATCTTTTATTTGTCTTGTATTTTTTTTATTCACAATGTTAATATTAATTAAATGAATTTAATTTAGATGGTAATTTTGAAAAAAAATACTTACATTCTATATTTCCCAGTGAAAAATTTGCAAAGGGAAATTTTCAATACCAAATTTTTCAATGTGAAATTTTAATAGTCATAAATTTGCAGTGTGAAATTTCATAATGGGAATTTTTGTGTAGGAGTTGTCAGAGACTCACCTTAAACTTAGTGGAAGAGACATTTTTTTGTAAATGATAATAAAAGTGAGTGGGAAAGATGGAGTAATTATTAGGAAAAGCCAATTGTCTTTGTCTTCGAGATATCATTCCTCAATTAACTGATTCATCTCTTTATTTTCGAGCTTTTCATTCCTCAATCCACTTATTCATTCCTTTATATACCTCCCCATCAATAGATAGTGAAAAATGGGAATAATCGAACCGCGTCTTAAATTGCCAGTGCGTAGTCTCAGAAGTCCCATCGAAGGGCAGAGTCATAAGAGAAAATGAATAGTCAATTTGTTATGTGATGAATATTTTGGTTTCGTTTAAGACAATTTATCTTTATTAAAAAACATTTTAGCATTGGATTGCATTAAGCACATGTTTATTGTCACTAGAATGAGTTGACGTCTCTAAAAAATATTATGTTACGAGAGTATAAAGTTTTTCTAGTAAAATACATACATGAAAAGGGTACGACAAAAATTTCATATGTTCCTCATAATGTATTTGTCCAAGGGCTCGTTTGTGTATAGGTTTAGAGTTATTAAAACAATATATATATATTGTGTCCATGTGCAAATATTTTGTATCTTTCACTACACCAGATCCTGCAATTGGTCATCGCCCGGGGGTAACGGGCCAAATCGTTACCAGACCATATCAAACTTTTGCATGACAAGATCTCTGACCCAATGTGGTCATGGATACTCTTGAAGATGGTCACAGACCAAATTCTCGACCATTGTGCATCACGGACCATAGCCATGACCATCATGGCGCCAAATTCGTACTAAATTTCCCTCCAAGTATGGTCACAGATGGGTCACGAACCAAATCCCATACTTTGTGACCAAGACCATAATACACCCACAGTAGGGTCATGAATTTGGGCCGTTACAATTCCAAATTAGTCACATGTGTTGGTCATGAATTAAGGTTACCATCTGTAAATCGACATCATCGTCACGATTGCTGACGTGTAAAAAATTAGGCTCACGAAGGTTGGTCAAGGACCAGAGCCGTGACCAGTGTCTTTATACCAAAATCCAGAATCAATTTTCATTTTTCACTCAAAAATTTCCAAACCCTTAAACATTTCCCTCTCTCTGGCGATTTAGGCGATTTCCTACCCCTTTCATTTTCAATCTCAATCTCCAAGGTAACAGTTAAACCCTACTATTTTGTAATGGGGTATTTGTGCATTTGTATATGTGTGTATTTTTATATGTATATGTGTATTTTTGTTTATATGTGTATGTATGCGTGTGGGTATATGTGTGTATATTTTCTGTATTTCTATGTGTATGTGTGTATTACGTGTGTACTGTATGTGTATTATGTGTGTACTATGCATGTATAATGTATGTACATGTGTGTACTTGGGTATGAATGTGTGTGTACATGTGTGTACATGTGTGTGTATTTGACCTATTTAGGATATGGGGCATTTAGTAAATTTTATTTTTGGTATATGTGTGTGTATTTGATTTGTTTTGTTTCAAACTAGATATATATGTATATGTATTTGATTTGTTTCAAACTAAGCGATTTCATACTAGTTATTGGTTTAAAATTGGGTATTTAGAAAATTTTATTTTGTAGGTTACCAAATAATGTTTCTTCTCTTATTTTCATTTTATATTGCTAAACATATATATATATATATTAGTTAATTGGATATGATAGTTGTTTAGCTATATTATTAGTGAAATTGGTTAGTACATTAGCAATTCTTTAATTCTTTACTTTAAATATGAATTGAAAACACGTGTGGACATTAATAACTTTTCCGTTTATGAATTTATCGTATATAAAATTGAAACCCTAATCTTAATGTATATGTTTAATGCGAAATAACCTCACTATGTTGAGATCTTATGATTATGGATATGTGTTTTATCACGTAGATGATAGAAGGAGTACGAGATAATTATTGATTGTTAGTTTGGTTGTTGGATACTATGTTGAATTTATTGGATTGATAATACGCATATACTTTTAAACTCTCATAATAAACCCTAACAAATTGTGTCTTAACACTTACGGTGGGTTCATGGATTGTATGTCGTTGATTATTTTGGAGGTAATAGAGCCAGATACACTGTTGCCTTTAATTATTTTGAAGAAATAGGTGTCCTCTACTTGTCCGGATACAGGCCTGAACCTTTGGCAAAAGTCATCCACGACTTTCGGGGTTTTAAAATGGTGGGTACTGAATTTATCCTCGCAAGAGTCAGGAAAGTTTAAGAGCTTCGCAGTCAGATATTGATCATGGACAATCAGTCGAGAGGTATATCAGGCGTTGGTGGCGGTGGATTTTTACTCCACCTCATATTCGGGATTAGCCCTTTTAGGCTTTGTATGGCGTTGGTAACATGAGAAAGTGTCAAAGCTAGTGTAGTGGGTTTCTATAGTAGCATAGTGTGTGTATGTGTGTGAAATACAAAAAAATTTGAAAACAATCACACTTAATATTTAAAATGTGCTACAGGGGCGGGCAACCCTAGCATCTCCCAAATGGTACCGTGAGTGGCAAGAAAACCTCATGTGTGTCCAATGTAACACGTAGCAACTGGTCGTGCAGTCATGGGACTCCAGATTTGAGGAGAGGATCTGAATTTGAAAACAGGCATGCTTAGGCTTGAAAATGTGTCGCGGGGGGGGGGGGGGGGGGAAGGCACTCGTAACAACACTTTATAGGCTTCGTGAGTGGCACGAACACCTCATGCACGGCCAACATAAAATGTAGGAAACCTGTTTGAGGATACGACACGAATTTTAAAACATGCACATTTAGGCTTGAAAAAGTCTCGTGGGTGGGTGGACGGGCACCACCAGAGGCCTCCAAACGGTAACCCGAGTGGCACGAACACCTGATGTGAGTCCAATGCAACACAAATCAGCTGGACGCGTAGTCGTAGGACTCTCGGTTTGAGAATCAGACCCAATATTGAACACATACACACTTAGGATTGAAAACGTGCAATTAGAAATATGAGACCACCAACGGCACCCAAATGACACCGCGAGTGGAACAAACACATCATGTGCGTACAATATAACTCATAGAAACTGACCACGCAGTTACAAGACTCCCGGTTTGAGGATAGAACACGAATTTAATAAATAACACAATTAGGCTTGAAACGTGCCATAGGGGACGTGCATCTACAGAGCCCCCAAAATGATACGGCGAGTGGCGTGAACATCTCGTGCACGCCCAACGTAACATGTAGAAACCGGTCATGCAGTCACGAGACTCCTAGTTTGAAGACAGGACACGAATTTGAAAGCAGGCACACTTAGGCTTGAAAACTTGTCACGGGTGGTCAGGCACTACCAGCGGACCAAAAATGTCACTACAAGTGGCACAAACACCTCTTATGTGTCCAACGCAATACATAACAACCAGTCGCTCAGTCGCGGGACTACTAGTTTGAGTATAGGATACAAATTTGAAAATAGGCACATTTAGGTGGGTGAGCACCCCCATCGGCCCCCAAACGGCACCAAAAGTTCGATGAAAATCTCATGCACATCCAACGTAACACGTAGCAATCTTCCATGTAGTAGAGAGACTTACAGTTTCAGGGTAAGACATGAATTTAAAATCAGGCACACTTAGGCTTGACAACGTGCTGCCGGGGGTGAGGAGTGGAACCACCAGCGGCCCTCAAATGGTATTGCGAGTGGTACGAACACTTGTACGCGTCCAACGTAACACGTAGCAATCAACCATGTAATCGCGAGACTCCCAATTTGAGGATAGGACATAAATTTAAAAGTAGGCAAACTTAGGCTTGAAAACGTGTCGTGGGGAGTGTGCACCCCCAAATCCCCCCAAATGGTAGTGTGAGTGGCAGGAACACCTTGTGCGTGTCCAAAACAACACGCAACAGCTAGACACATAATCACAAGACTCCTAATTTGATAATGAGACCCGATATTGAACACATGCTCACTTAGGTTTGAAAATGAGACGCGAGTGGGCCAAGACCACCATTGGACCCGAAAAGATACCACGAGTGGTATGGACACCTCATGCGCATCCAATGTAACTCGTAGCAACATTCCTCACATTCATAGGACTCTCAAGGATAGGACAGGAATTTGAAAATAGGCACACTTAGCCTTGAAAATGTGTCATCGGGGGAGTGGGGCACCACCAGTGTCCCCCAAATAGCATCGCCAGTGGCACGAACACCTCGTATACGTCAACGTAACACTTAGCAATAGTCCACGCAGTCGGACTCTCGATTTGAGAATAGTACACGAATTTGAAAACAGGTGCACTTAGGCTTCAAAACGTGCCGCGAGGGAGCGTGCACCCCCAGCGGACCCCAAACAGCACTACGAATGGAACAAACAACTCGTATGTGTCCAACATAATATATAACAACTGGTCGCGTAGTCACGGGACTCTCAGTTTCAGGATAGGAAAGGAATTTGAAAGCAAACACACATTCAGGATTGAAAATGTACTACGTGGGGCCGGGGGGACCATAAGCGGCAACAAAATGGCACCTTGAGTGTCACGAATACCTCATACGCATACAATGCAACATGCAGCAATCGGCTGCACATTCGTTGAACTCCCGGTTTGAGGATAGGGTACAAATTTAAAAATAGGCACCCATAGGCTTGAAAACGTGCTGCGGGGGGGGGGGGGGGGGAGAGGGAGGAAGGCACCCCCAGTGGGCTCCAAAAGGCACCGCAAGTGGAATAAACAACTTGTGAGCATCCAACATAACACGTTGCAACCGGATGTGCAGTCTGAGGACTCCCGATTTGAGGATATAACACAAAATTAAAAACAGACACACAAAGGCTTGAAAACGTGTGGCGGGGGCGTGCACCACTAGTGGCCACCCAACTAGAACCACAAGTGACATTAACACCTCATATTTATCCAACGTATAATATAGCAACCGAACCCATAGTCGCAAAACTCCTAGTTTGAGGATAGGACACAAATTTGAAAATAGGCACACTTAGGTTAGAAAATGTGTCACGGAGGAAGGCATCTCTAGCAGCCATTGAATGACACTACGAGTGGTAGGAACACCTCGTTCATGTCCAATGTAACACGTACCAATTGTCCATGAAGTCACCGAACTCCCGATTTGAGGATAGAACACGAATTTGAAAACTTACACACTTTGGTTTGAAAATGTACCGCTAGGAGGGAGTGGAGGGGCACCAACAGCGGCCCCTAAATGACACCGTGAATAGGATGAACACATCGGGCATGTCCAACGTAATACGTAGCAACTGTTCTCTCAATTGAGGGACTTTCGGTTTGAGGATTGGACATGAATTTGAAAACAATCACCCTTAGGATTGAAAATGTGCCGCGAGGAGCGAGCACCCCCAAAGGCACACAATCGGCATTGCGAGTGGCACGAACACCTTGTGCACATCCAAAATAACCCAAAGCAACCGTCCATGTAGTTTCAGGACTCCCGATTTTAGTATAAGACATGAATTTAAAAACAGACACACTTAGGCTTGAAAATGTGCCAAGGGTGGGCGGTCATTAAATTCGGCCTGCAAATGGCACAGTGAGTGGAACGAACACCTCTTCCATGTCCAACGTAACATGTTGCAAGTGGTTATGTAGTGGCTGGACTTTCGATTTGAGTATAGGACACGAATTTGAAAACAGATACATTTAGGCTTGAACAAGTACTGTCGGGGGGCACCAACGGCCACCAAATGTCACTGTGAGTGGTACAAATACCTCGTACGCATCCAATGTAACACGTAGAAACTGTACGCACAGTCACGGAACTCCCCATTAGAGGATAGGACATGAATTTGAAAACAGACACACTTAAGCTTGAAAATGTATCGCGAGGGGGGAAGGCACCCCCAACGGCCTTCAAATGACACCGCGAGTGGCACAAGCACCTCATTCACGTCCAACGTAACATGAAGTAATTGATTGCGCATTTGCATGACTACGGTTTGAGGATACGATAAGAATTTGAAAAAAATAACACTTTATCTTGAAAACGTGCTGCGAGGGAAGGGACTCCCCCGTGACCCCCAAACGGTACCGCGAGTGGCAAAAACACCTTGTGCATGTCCAACATAACACGTAGAAACTGGTCGCGCAGTTGCGGGACTACCGATTTGAGAATAGGACGTCAATTTGAAAATAGCATAGGTAGGCTTGAAAATATGTCGAGGGGAGCGTGCACCACCAACAGCACCGTGAGTATCATGAGCACCTCGTGCGCACCCAACGTAACATGTAGTAACCAACCCCGTAATTGTGTAACTCCCTACATGAGGATAAAAGGAAAATTTGAAAATTGGCACGCTTAGGCTTGAAAAGATACTTCCACGGAGTGGGAACCACCAGTAGCCCCCAAATGGCACCGTGAGTGGCACGAACACCTTGTGCACGTACAATGTAATGCACTGAAATTATCCACACAGTCACGGGAATCTTATTTGAGGATAGGACACAAATTTGAAAACAAGCACACTTTGTCTTGAAAACATGACATGGTGGGGTGGACACCACTAGAGGCCCCAAACAGCAATACGAGTGGCACGAACACCTTGTGTATGTCCAATATAACACTTATAACCCAATTGCGTAGTTAAAGGACTCTCGGTTTGATAATAGTAACGAATATTAAACACGGGCACACTTATGCTTGAAAACATGCCACGAGAGGGTCGAGACCACCAATGGATCCAAACCGCATCGCGAATGGCACGGACACCTCATGCACATTAACGTAACACGTAGATACCTGTCGCACAATCACGCCTACTGATTTGAGAATTGGACACGAATTTGAAAATAGGCACACTTCGGCCTAAAACGTGTCGCAGGGGGGCGGTAACACCAACGGCCCTCTAATGGTATCCCAAGTGTCACGGACACCTCGTACATGTCCAACGTAACACGTAGCAACTGACCGCACAGTTTCAGGCTCCCAGTTTGAGGATAGGATATGAATTTGAAAACAGACACACTTAGGCTTGAAAACGTTCTACGGGGGGCTGGAACCACCAACATCCCCCAAACGGAACCGCGAATGAAATGAATACCTCGTATGCGTTCAATATAACACGTAAAAACCGACTTCATAGTCGCAGGACTTCCGATTTGAGGATAGGACACGAGATTAAAAATAGGTACGCTTAGGCTTGAAAATGTGTCAGGGGGGACGTGCACCCCCATATCCCACCAAACGGTTGTGTGAGTGGCACGAACACCTTATACGCATCAAAAATAAAATGTAGCACCCAAATGTGCAGTCATAGGTCTCCCGATTTGAGAATGGGACCCGATATTGAACACAGACACACTTAGGCTTCAAAACAAGTCACCAACGAACCCCAAATGACACCGCGAGTGGAATTAACAACTCGTATGCATTCAGCGCAACATATAGCAACCTTCCACACATTCATAGAATTCTCAATTTGAGGATAAGACACGAATTTGAAAACATTCACACTTAGGCTTGAAAACGTGCCAAGGGGGGCACCACCAAGAGTCCCCAAAAAGCATAGTGAGTGGCACGAACACCTTGTACGCATCAATGTAACACATAGAAATACTCTTTGCGGTCGATGGACTCCCGATTTATGGATAGAACATGAATTTGAAAACAGGTACACTTAGGCTTGAAAATCTGCCGCTGGGGAGCGTGCACCCCCAGCGGACCCCAAACGGCATTGCAAGTGATACAACTATCTCGTGTGAATCCAACGTAACACGTAGAAACCAATCACATAGTTAGAGGACTTTTTGTTTCAGGATAGGACACAAATTTGAAAACAAACACATTTAGGCTTGAAAATATCTTGCGGGGAGGGAGGACCACCACCAAGTGTCACAAAACGGCACTGTGATTGGCACTAATACCTCGTACATTTCTAATGTAATGCATAGCAACCGACCAAATAGTTGCAGAACTTCTGATTTGAGGATAGGACATAAATTTGAAAATAGGCACCCTTAGTCTTGAAAACAAGTCGCGGGGGGAGGGCACCCCAAGGACCCAAAATAGCACTGTGAGTCGCACAAACACATCGTGCATGTCTGAAATAACATGTAGCAACTTGTCACGTAGTCGTGTAAAACCTGATTCGAGGACAGGACACAAATTTGAAAATAAGCACAATTAGATTTGAAAACGTGCTGCGGGGGGGAGAACATCCCCAACAGCCCCCAAATGGCATCGCGAGTGTCCCAGACACCTCTGGAGCATCCAATGTAACGCATTGCAATAGATCGCTCAGTCACGGGACTCTCAATTTGAGGATAGGACACGAATTTAAAACAAGTATACACTTTGTATTAAAAGCATGTCACACGGGGCGAGCACCACCAGTGGCCGTCAAATGACTCCGCAAGTGGCACGAACACCCCGTGTGCATCCAATGTAACATGTAGAAATCGTCCACATAGTCGCGAGGTTTCTGGTTTGAGAAAAGGTCATGAATTTTAAATAGGCACACTTAGACTTGAAAACATACTACGGAGGGAAGGCATCACCAGCGGCCCCCAAATGGCACCATGAGTGTCATAAACACCACGTGCGTGTCCAACATAACACGTAGAAACAATTCGTACAGTCTTGGGACTCTCGGTTTGAGTATCAGACACGAATTTGAAAACAAAAAAACTTAGGCTTGAAAACATGCTGTGGGATAGCAGGAACCCCTAGTGGCCTTGCAACGACAGTGCGAGTGGCACAAAAACCTCGTGCACGTCCAACGTAACACGTAGCAATTATCCCAGTTTGAGTATAAGAAATAAATTTGAAAACATACACACTTAGGCTTAAAAATGTACCGCGGGTGGCGGGCACTACTAATGGCCCCCAAATGGAACCGCAAGTGGCACGATCACTTCGTACACGTCCAATTTAACACGTAGCAACTAGTCACACAATCACAGGACTCTCAGTTTGCGGATAGGAAACGAATTTCAAAATAGGCACATTTAGGCTTGAAAGCATACCGGAGAGTGGGGCACCACTAGTGGCCCCTAAATGGCACCGCGAATGGCACGAACACCTCATGCGTGTCCAACGTAACACGTAACAACCAATCCTACAGTTGCGAGACTCCCTATTTATGGATAGAACATGAAATTGAAAACATTCATACTTAGGCTTGAAAACATACTGCGGCGGGGAGGGAACCACTAGTGGACCCAAGATGGTACTACGAGTGGCACGAACGCCTTGTGTGGATCCAATGTAACACATAGCAACTGACCACGCAGTCATGGAACTCTTGGTTTGAGTATAGCACACAATATTGAACACATGTACACTTAGGCTTGAAAACGTGCCACGAATGGGCCGAGACCACCAATGGACCCCTAAAGGCACCACGAGTGGAGCGAACACCTCATGAACATCCAACGTAACATGTAACAACCCATCACGTAGTCCCGAGGCTCCCAGTTTGAGGATAGGACACAAATTTGAAAATAGGCACACTTTTGCCTACAAATGTGTCGCAGGGGGTGGGGGTGGGAGACCACCATTGTCCCCCAAATGGAACTTGAAAACGTGACGTGGGGGAGTGTGCACATCCAGTGAACCCCAAACGGCACCGCCAGTGGCACAAACACCTTGTCCACGTCTAATGTAATATGTAGCAACCAGTCGCATAGTCACGGGAAACCAATTTCAGGATAGGACACGAATTTGAAAATAGGAATACCTAGGCTTAAAAATGTGCCGCAGGGGGCGCGCACCACTAGTGGCATGAAAACCTCGTACGTTTCAAACGTAACATGTAGTAACCAACTCCACAGTTACGGAACCCCCAGTTTGAGGATAGGACATGAATTTAAAAATAGGCACACTTAAGCTTGAAAATGTGCCACGGGGGGGAGGCATCCATGATGGGTAACAAATGGCACCGTGAGTGGAACGATCACCTCGTGTGCATACAACATGACACATACAATTGGCAGTGACTCCCGATTTGAGGATATGACACAAATTTGAAAATATGCAGACTTAGGTTTGAAAACATGCTGGGGGGCACCACCAGTGGCCCCCAAACGGCAATGCGAGAGGCAAAAACACATCATGCCCGTCAAACATAACACGTAGCAATTGGGTGTACAGTCTCGGGACTCTCGGTTTGATAATAGGACACAAATTTGAAAACGTGTCGCGAGATGGCGAGCACCCTCAACTGCATCTAAACGGAACCGTGAGTGGCACGAACATCTCTTTCGCATTCAACGTAACATGTAGCAACTGGTCATGCATTCGCAGGGATCTTTCTTTGAGGATAGGACACAAATTAGAAAATAGACACACTTAGGCTTGAAAATATATCGCGGGTGGGGGGGGCACTACCAACGAACACCAAACGACACTATGAGTGGCGCGAATACCTCGTATGCATCCAATGTAATACGTAGCAACCGGATGCGCTGTCGCAAAACTCCCCATATGAGGATAGGACAAGAATTTGAAAATAGACACCCTTAGGCATGAAAATGTTCTGCGGGGGTAGGGCACACCTAGTGTAATGACCCCAATTTATTATACCAATATATAATTGTCTTCTTTCAATTTCGTCACACTTACTATCTAATAATAATATATTATCACATATATTATATTCCGAGTTCTTAATATGACAAAGCCCATTTTTAAATTTGAAGAATCAACGGTAAAATGGGTCAAATTGAGATTTTATGGCACATCCTAAGCTAAGTGATAAGTTGTTGGGTAGAAATGCAATTTTATGAAACTTTAGGGACTTGGTTTTAATAAAGAAAGTTTCAGGGACCAAAATGAAAAATAAAATGGGCCTTTTCATAAATAAAATATTTTTAAGGACCTATAAGAAATATTAAAAATATATGGTGTGAACTTACCAAAATGCCGTTCAGGTGCAAAATGACCCTTATACCCTTAATACCTTTCCACCTCATGCTCGACACCTCATGCTTGGTTTTGACACCTCCACTGTACACGTGTCGTCATTAGAGGAGAAGACAAAACACGTGTTGTCGTTAGAGGAGAAGCTAAAACATGTGTCGCAATTCAGTGAAATAAGACTGCAACACCTCTCTGATACGCGACACTTCTACGCTGACTCGCCGTTGTAAAGGCTTGGTCAGCTATACACGTGTCAATAGCATGATATCTTTGGAAAACTATAAATAGGGCCTTTGGGATCATTTGAATCTCATACCAATTCCTTGAGAATTATAGAAAGAAATTGTGAGAGAAAGTGTGAGAAAGTTTAAGAAGAAGTTCCTAGGGATATTCATCTTAAGGTAATCTTAATGTTATAATGCATCTTTATAGTTTTAATTTATTGTTTTGTAGCTTTACTTAGTAGTTATGCTGGTAAAATACAATAAAGAATTCACTAATCAAAACTTAAAATTTAGAAGAAATCCAAGTTGATTTTACTTTCAATATATGTAAAGTTGTTTGAAATTATACGCTTTTAAAAATGATTCTTTTTAAAGAAATTGCTCGTTATTATGGAATCCCATTTAAGTAATTCCAAAGTTAGGACCGGTGAAATTCTGTCTAGATGAGATGGTATTTAAGTGGTGCCCCAGTGACCTTCCATCTCTACTGGGAATGAATCCGGAAATGTTCTATCTAGATGAGATGGTATTTAAGTGGTGCCCCTGTGACCCTCCATCTCTACTGGTATGAATTCGGAAATGTTCTATCTAGATGAGATGGTATTTAAGTGGTGCCCCTGTGACCCTCCATCTCTACTAGAAACCGACTGATGAGGAAGGACTATGAATTGAATTCTTCAATTATAATCAATGAGTTTTAAAAGTTAACAAATAGGGATTCAATAATCCTTTAAAAGAAGATGTTATTATAGTATAAACTGAACCTTAGAACGTGTACTTAAATCTTTATCATATTAACGTGTGATCGAAGACCAATACCAGTAATTTTTACCTCCATTTTGGGTGAGTACTCTGACATTCCTTGTGTATTTTGATTATATGATATTATGCAAACTATATATATTTTGTGAACTGCTTTTATTCTCAAAATTCATGTGATACCGATGACTGATTCATTTGTGATATGTTTATATTTGTCCATATAAACATACCGCTTAAAATGATTATTGAAAAGGATATTGAATATTGAAAATCTGATTCGGCCTAAGGGACCTCTTTACTGACTGACCTTCCCAGCTGGGTTATCGTTGGTGTGCCCTAAATAAGGCGTTTTGACGAAGTAGTTCGATTGATCCTCCAATATCGGGGTGTAATACGGTAGAATAATACGGTATTAGAGTGTACTTGGCCATTAAAATGATATGATTGAAAGAAAAAAAGATATCACATTTTATTTGTTGCATTCGTCTTATTTTGAGCTATCCAATTGTGATATATATACTTTTATTTCAAAATATATATCTATTTACTGCAAGTTCCTATCCATATATGTATATGCCTTCTCTTTTGACTTGAATATGTATCTATTTTATAAAAATCCTGGAATGTCTGGAGATTGAACCTCATTCGGCTTTTAGCTGATGTTGTATAAATAACCATTTTCAGGAAATGTTTAGGATCACGAACGGAACGAAAATAGACTATATTGAAGATTTGGCTTTTACATCTATTTTTGTAAAATGTTTATTTAGATCATGTCTGGCTCTCTTGTAATAAGGTTTAAATTTTCTCTTAAGTTGTAACTCGTTGTTACTTTTAATATATATGAAGTTTCCTATAGAAAGATCTGATGATGTAATTCCTTTACTTTCAGTATTTTACGATTCATACCCATGTGATAATATTTCTGTTGCATTTATTTAAGGAAATCAATTAAATCAAAATATTTGTTGCCTTGGTGGCATGTCAAAACACTCGTTCCCTAATACTATTTTGGGTCGGGATCGTGACAGAGGTGGTATCAGAGCATAGGTTATGAACCCGTAGACTACTGAACATAAGTTTTGAACGTTATAGATTTTAAGTTTCCATACATAAGATACGGGATTAAATATCCGAATTATGTGATAACCCTCTATATGTATTACAATATATATAATTATTTATATATCATTTTTATTCTAAATTGCAATCTTGGGCTAGTATAATACATATTACGTTTGGCCATGACTGTAGAAAATGACCAAGGCACGATCAACTCCAGGAACTAGTAGTTCGAGTATAGAAGGACTGGAAGGTGCATACAAGGCAATTGAAAGTCTAGCAAGAATTGTGGAGCATCGGGTGAATAATGGAGCACCAAGGAATCTTGAACTAAGTATTTGTACTATTGAACACTTCAAGAAGTTGAATCCACCGTCTTTTAAAGGTACTCCTAATCCCACTGAAGCATAAAATTGGCTGATGCAAATGGAAAAGATGTTTGATGTTCTTAAGTGTACAAATGAACAATGGGTTTTATTTGGAACATTCATGTTAGAAGGTGAAGTCGACCATTGGTGGAGAATGACTAAGAGAATGCATGGGTAAAGGAATAATCCCATAGGTTCGAATGACTTCTTAGTGATCTTTTATGAGAAATACTTTCTCGAAATGGTACAAGACCAAAAGGCAGCTGACTTCATGAGTCTGGTTCAAGTAAATATGACGGTTACTCAATAAAGGCAAAGTTTATTGAGTTATCCCGTTTTTCACCTCATGTTGTGATAACCGATGTTTTAAGAGCCATGAAGTTTGAACGTGGGTTAAGGTTGAATATTCGTAGTCGAATTTCCATCCTAAAGCTGACATCATATAATGATGTGGTGGCTAGGGAAATAATAGCTGAGAAGGATAGTGAAGAATATAATCAGGTTAGAGAGGGGAAGAGGAAGTTTGGAGAACAAAGAGGAAGGAACCCCAATAACAAACCCTTTAGGACTATACCTAATATAGGACAACCTTTAGTAAATAAACCCTTTAATGTTGATAAATGCCAACGCTATGGTAATATTCATAGAGGGCGACCGTGTTACCTATAGACGGGGAGTTTCTTTGGGTGTGGCCAAAAGGGACATAAAATGCGAGATTGTCCTAACAAAGGGAAGGCGGAAACAAAGACTTCTAATGACAATAAGGATCAGGGCAGACAAGGTAGAGTCTTTAATATTTCCGATGCAAAGGCTTCTAATGCAGTAGTGTCAGGTACACTTTCTATATATGCACAACATTTTCAAGTTTTAATAGATCTTGGTTCTACCCATTCATTTGTGTCTGTGAATTTTGTTAATCTCTTTCCTAATATTCCTGAATCCTTGAATCATATCATACACGTTTCTACTCCTTTGGGTGAGTTATTGACGGGAACATTAGTATATAAGTCTTGCCCTTTAAATGTCAGTAGTCATAAACTATTCGCTGATTTGATAGTTTTAGACATAAGAGATTTTGAAGTCATTTTTGGGATGGATTAGTTAGCATCATATCATGCTAGGGTGGATTGTTTTTAGAAGAGAGTTATTTTCCAAATTCCTAACCAACCAGAATTCAGTTTTGAAGGAACTAACATCTTATCTCCCATGCGTATTATCTCTACAATGCAATCTTGTACTTTTCTTAAAAAGGAATGTCAAGGATTCCTTAATAGTGTTATTTATTTACAAACAAAAGAGCCTAGTTTTGAAGATATTCCTATAACTAAGATTTTTCCAGATGTTTTTCCAGATGATTTGCCAAGTCTACCTCCTAGTAGAAAAGTAGAATTTACCATTGACCTTATTCCTGGAACTACACCAATCTTAAAACCACCTTATCGCATGGCACCTTTAGAATTAAGGGAATTAAAATTTCGATTACAGGGTCTGTAGACAATGGTTTTATTAGACCTAGTATATCCCCTTGGGGTGCTCCAGTGTTACTTATTAAAAAGAAGGATGGGATGATGAGGTTATGTATAGATTATCGTGAACTAAATAAGGTGACCATTAAGAATAAATACCCCTTACCTCGTATAGATGATTTGTTTGACCAACTACAAGGTGCGCAAGTATTTTTGAAGATTGACCTTAGGTCAGGCTATCACCAATTGAAGATTAAGGAAGAGGATATTTCGAAATCAACTTTTCGTACTATATATAGTCACTATGAATTTCTTGTGATGCCATTTGGATTAACTAATGCACCAGCCGCTTTTATGGATATGATGAATAGAGGGTTTAGGAAATATCTAGATCAGTGTGTGGTTGTTTTCATTAATGACATCCTTATTTATTCCAAAGGTATTGAAGAACACGAGAAGAATTTGGAGATAGTATTACAAATCCTTGGGAAAGAGAAATTATATGTGAAATTAAAGAAGTGTGAATTTTGGTTGCCTAGTGTTTCTTTTCTAGGACATGTCATATCGAAGGAGGGAGTGTCGGTTGATCCTCAAAAGACCGAGGCTATACTAGATTGTCCAAGACCAACTAATGTGATGGAGATTCGTAGTTTCCTAGTATTAACAGGTTATTATCGAAGATTTGTTGAAGGATTTTCTAGTATTGCCAAACCTCTATCTAGGTTAACACAAAAGATGGTGAACTATGAATGGTCTGTGGAAGTTGAGAATAGTTTTCGAGAACTTAAGAATCGATTAGTAACTGCCCCAATTTGACTATTCCTTCTGGTATAGGAGGATTTGTGATTTATAGTGATGCTTCTAAAAATGGTTTGGGATGTGTGCTAATGCAAATTGGAAAAGTAGTAGATTATGCCTTGAGACAGTTAAAGCCACATGAGAAAAATTATCCAACCCATGACTTAGAATTAGCAGTGATAATTTTTGCTCTTAAGATTTGGAGACATTATTTGTATGGTGAGACTTGTGAGATTTATACCGATCATAAGAGTTTAAAATATATCTTTACTCGGAATGAATTGAACATGAGACAAAGGAGGTGGTTAGAATTGATGAAGGATTATGACGTAAATATTCACTATCACCCGAGGAAAGCTAATATAGTTGCCGACGCTTTGAGTAGAAAGTCTACACCAAATTTAGCATGTCTTATTACCAACCAGGAAGCTTTATTGAAAGATTTGAGAAGTATGGAAATAAATTTACGCATTTATAGCGAAGGAGGAATAATCGCAAACTTACAAATACAACCCACGTTGATGGAAAGAATTAAAGTTGCACAAGTAAATGACCCACAACTGAAGAAGATTAAAGAAGAGGTTATTGAAGGGAAGAGAATTGAATTTGCGATACGAGATGATATATTAAGGTTTGGAAATAGAGTGTGTATACCGTGTGATGCCCAACTAAAGAGGCATATTTTGGAGGAAGATCATTACTCGAGATTCACAGTTCATCCCGGAAATACTAAGATGTATAGAGATCTCCAAGAAGTGTTTTGGTGGAATAACATAAAAGGAATATAGCAGAGTTTGTATCTCAGTGTTTGATCTGTCAGCAAGTAAAAACTGAACATCAGAAACCATCAGAATTATTAAAACCTTTACCTATCCCTGAGTGGAAATGGGAACATATTACCATGGATTTTTTGACAATGCTACCAAGGAGTTACAATGGTAATGATTCCATTTGGGTAATTATTGATAGGTTAACTAAATCTGTTCATTTTCTTTCCATTAAGATTACCCATTCCTTAGAAAAGTTAGCTAAATTGTATATACGGGAAATTATTAAGCTTCATGGAACCCCAATTTCAATTGTTTCTGATCGTGAGCCTAGATTCGTGTCTCGCTTTTGGAAAAGCCTACAAGTAGCCATGGGAACAAAATTGAATTTCAGCACCGCTTTTCATCCTCAAACAGACGGAAAATCTGAGAGAACTGTACAAACCTTAGAGGATATGCTTAGGGCATGTGTACTTGATTTGAAGGGGAATTGGGACGATCATTTATCGTTAGTGGAATTTACCTATAATAATAGCTATCAAGCAAGTATTCAAATGGCTCCGTATGAGGCACTCTATGGTAGAAGGTGTCGTTCTCCTACATGTTGGGTAGAAATTGGAGAAAGAAAATTATTGGGACCAGAATTGATTCAGGTCACAACAAAGAAAGTGGAATTGATACAAGACCGACTTCAAATCGCTCAAAGCCGTCAAAAAAGTTATGTTGACAATTGACACCGACCATTAGAATTCCAAAGAGGAGATTATGTTTTCTTACGAGTATCACTGACAAAGGGAGTAATCCAATTTAGGAAGAAAGGAAAGTTAAGTCCAAGATACATAGGGCCTTTTAAAATCCTTGAAAGGGTAGGTGTTGTTGCGTATAGAATAGCCTTACCCCCTGAACTCTCGAGTGTGCATAATGTGTTTCATGTTTCAATGATGAAGAAATACATCCCTGATCCAGCACATATCTTAAGTCACGAGACTCTTCAAGTTAGAGAAGATTTTACATACATTGAGCATCCAGCGAAAATCTTGGACCATAAAGATCAAATATTACGAAACAAGGTTATTCCACTAGTCAAAGTATTATGGCGAAATCATTCTGTTGAAGAAGAAACATGGGAGCGGGAAGATGAAATAAAAGTGCGATATCCATACCTTTTTAGAAATTAATGTAAGCAAAGTTTTGGGACCAAACTTTTTATAAGGAGGGCAGGATGTAATGATCCCATTTTATTATGCCAATATATAATTGTCTTCTTTTAATTTCGTCACACTTATTATCTAATAATGATATATTATTACGTATATGATATTCCGAGTTCTTAATATGACAAATACCGTTTTTAAATTTGAAGAATCAACGGTAAAATGGGCCAAATTGAGATTTTATGGCACATCCTAAGCTAAGTGATAAGTTTTGAGGTAAAAAATGTAATTTTATGAAACTTTAGGCACTTGGTTTTTATAAAGAAAGTTTCGAGGACCAAAATGAAAAATAAAATGGGCCTTTTCATAAATAAATTTTTTTTAGGAACCTATAAGAAATATTGAAAATATATGGTATGAAATTACCAAAATTCCCTTTAGGTGCAAAATGACCCTTATACCCTTAATACCTTTCCACCTCATGATCGACACCTCGTGCTTGGTTTCGACACCTCCACCGTACATGTGTCGTCATTAGAGGAGAAGCCATAACACGTGTCGTCGTTAGAGGAGAAGCTAAAACACGTGCCGTAGTTCGGTGAAATAAGACAGCAAGACCCCTCTAATGTGCGACACTTCTACGCTGACTCGTCGTTGTAAAGGCTTGGTCAGGTTGACACGTGTCAATACCGTGATATCTTTGGAAAACTATAAATAGGGCCTTTGGGATCATTTGAAACTCACACCAATTCCTTGATAATTATAGAAAGAAATAGTGAGAGAAAGTGTGAGAAAGTTTAAGAAGAAGTTCTTAAGGATATTCATCTTAAGGTAATCTTAATATTATAATGCATCTTTATAGTTTTAATTTATTGTTTTGTAGCTTTACTTAGTAGTTATGTTAGTAAAATACAATGAAGAATTCACTAATCAAAACTTAAAATTTAGAATAAATCCAAGTTGATTTTACTTTCAATATATGTAAACATGTTTGAAATTATACGCTTTTAAAAATGATTCTTTTTAAAGAAATTGCTGGTTATTATGGAATCCCATTTAAGTAATTCCAAAGTCAGGCCCAGTGAAATTTTGTCTAGATGAGATGGTATTTAAGTGGTGCCCCTGTGACCCTCCATCTCTATTGGGAATGAATTCGAAAATGATTTGTCTAGATGAGATGGTATTTAAGTGGTGCCCCTGTGACCCTCCATCTCTACTGGGAACCAACTGATGAGGAAGGACTATGAATTGAATTCTTCAATTATGATCAATGAGTTTTAAAAGTTAACAAATAGGGATTCAGTAATCCTTTAAAAGAAGAGGTTATTATAGTATAAACTGAACCTTAGAACGTGTACTTAAATCTTTATCAGATTAACGTGTGATCGAAGACCAATACCATTAAATTTGACCTCCATTTTGGGTGAGTACTCTGGTATTCCTTGTGTATTTTGATTATATCATATTATGCAAACTATATATATTTTGTGAACTGCTTTTATTCTCAAAATTCATGTGATACCGATGACCGATTCATTTGTGATATGTTTATATTTGTCCATATAAACATACAGATTAAAATGATTATTGAAAAGGATATTGAATATTGAAAATCTGATTCGGCCTAAGGGACCTCTTTACTGACTGACCTTCTCAGCTGGGTTATCGCTGGTGTGCCTTAAATAAGGCGTTGTGACGAACTAGTTCAATTGACACTCAACTACCGGGGTATAATACGATAGAAGAAAACGATATTAGAGTGTACTTGGCCATCAAAATGATATGATTGAAAGAAAAAAATATATCACATTTGATTTGTTGCATTCGTCTTATTCTGAGCTATCCAATTGTAATATATATACTTTCATTTCAATATATATATCTATTTACTGCAAGTTCCTATCCATATATGTATATGCCTTCTCTTTTGGCTTAAATAGGTATCTATTTTTTAAAAGCCCTGGAATGTCTGGAGATTGAACCTCATTCGTCTTTTAGCTGATGTTGTATAAATAACCATTTTTCAGGTAACGTTTAGTCTCACGGACGGAACGAAAATGGACTATATTGAAGATTTAGCTTTTAGAGCTCTTTTTCTAAAATGTTTATATAGAGCATGTCTGGCTCTCTTGTAATAAGGTTTAAATTTTCTCTTAAGTTGTAACTCGTTGTTACTTTTAATATATATGAAGTTTCCTATAGAAAGATCTGATGACGTAATTCCTTTACTTTCAGTATTTTACGATTCATAACCATGTGATAATATTTCTGTTGCATTTATTTAAGGAAAATAATTAAATCAAAATATTTGTTGCCTTGGTGGCATGTCAAGACACTCGTTCCCTAATACTATTTTGGGTCGGGTTCGTGACAACCAGCGACCCCCAAATGGCACCGCAATTGGCACGAACACCTAGTTTCACCGAGTGTAACATGTAGCAACTGGTCGCGCAGTCGCGTGACTCTCAATTTGAGGATAGGACATTAATTGTTAAACAAGCACACTTGGGCATGAAAACGTACCGCAGGGGGCAGGTCATCCCCGATGGCCCCCAAATTCCACTGCGAGTGTCATGAACACCTTGTGAACATCCAACGTAACATGTCGAAATTCGTCGCACAGTCACGAGACTCCTAATTTGAGGATAGGACATGAATTTGAAAACATGCACACTTATGCTTAAAAATGTACCATGGGAGGAGGGCACCCCCAATATCCGCTAAACGACATCGCGAGTGTCACAAACACCTCATGTGCTTCCAATGTAACACGTAGCAATCGTACACGCAGTTGCAGGATTTCTGGTTTGAGGATAGGTCATCAATTTGAAAACAGGCACACATAGGCTTAAAAACGTACCACGGAGAGCAGGCACCACCAGCGGTCCCCAAACAGCACTGCCAGTGTCACGAACACCACGTACATACCAGGGACTCCCAATTTATGGATAGGACATGGATTTAAAAATAGACACACTTATGCTTATAAATGTACCGCGGGATGTCGGGAACACCCAGCTGCCCTCAAACGGCACCGCAAGTAGAATGAACACCTCATGCACGTAGAATTAACATGTAGAATCCTTCCACACTGTCACAGGACTCCCAGTTTGAGGATAAGACACAAATTTGAAAACACACACACTTAGGCTTGAAAACGTGCCACGGGTGGGAGGGCACTACCAATGCCCCCAAATGTCATTGCAAGTGGAACGAATACCTCATGTGCATCCAACGTAACACATATCAACTAGTCGCACAGTCACAGGACTCTTGATTTAAGGATAGGACAGGAATTTGAAAATAGGCACACTTTAACTTGAAAACATGCCACGGGGGAGCGAGCACCACCATCGGTACCCAAGCATTAAGAATATCTCGTGAGAGTCCAATGTAACATGAAGCAACCAGTTGAACAGTCACGGGAATCACCATTTGAGTATAGAAGACGAATTTGAAAACAGGCACAATTAGGCTTAAAAAAATTCCACGACAGGGAGGGAACCACCAGCAGCCCCTAAATGACACCGCGAGTGGCACAAACCAGACTCTTTAGAAAACTTCAGAAGCGATTCTCAATTTGACCTTTGGGTTTCCTCAACAGTTGATCTTACTCAACAAATTTATTTTCCTAGAGAGTGGGCTTATTTAATATCGTATTACCTTGTGTCTGTCCAACATAACACGTAGCAATCGATTGCGCAGTCGTGTGACTCCCAATTTGAGTATAGGACACGAATTTAAAAACATACATGGTTTGGCTTGAAAGTATGTCACGGGGGGTGGGGGTGTAAATATACCGATAGGTTCCCAAATGGAAATGTGAGTGGCACGAACACCTTGTGCGCATCCAACATAACACGTAGCAACCGACCACGCTGTCACGGGACTCTCGTAGGGCCATTATTGAACACAAGAACACTTAGGCTTAAAAACGTTCCGTGAGTGGGTCGAGACCATCAATGGACCCCAGTGGCACTACGAGTGGCATGTACACCTCATGTGCATCAAACCTAACACGTAGCAACCTGCCACGCATTCGCAGGACTCTCGATTTGAGGATAGGGCATGGATTTAAAAATAGGAACACTTTGGCCTGAAAACGTGCCGGCGGGGTACCACCAGCGGCCTGCAAATGGCACCGCAAGTAGCATGAACACATCATATACATCCAACGTAACACATAGAAACCAGCCACTTAGTCGCATGACTCCCGATATGAGGATATGACACAAACTTTAAAATAGGCACACTTAGGCTTAAAAATGTGCCGTGAGGGAGCGCGCACCCCCAGTGGACCCCAAATGGCAGCGCCAATGGGAAAAGCACCTTGTGCGCATCCAACGTAACACGTAGCAACCGGTCTTTCATTCACGAGAAATCGATTTCAGGATAGGAGATGAATTTTAAAAAAGGCACACTTAGGCTTGAAAACGTGTTGTTGGGGGGTAAGGGCACCACCAGTGGCCCTCAAATGGCACCACGAGTGTCATAAACACCTCGTATGCATCCAACGTAACATGTAGAAACCGTCCTCAAAGTTGTGGAACTCCCAGTTTGAGGATTGGACACAAATTTCAAAACATGCACACTTAGGATTGAAAACGTTCCGCGAGGGAGAGCACCACGAGCGGCCTTCAAACGGCACCATGAGTGGAACAAACTTATCATGCACGTCAAACATAATACATAGAAACCGTCTGCATAGTCACAAGACATGAGTTAGAAAATAGACACACTTTGGCTTAAAAATGTGTTAGGGGGCACCACTAGTGGCCCCCAGACAGAACCGTGAGTGGAATATATACCTCGTGCACATGTAATGTAACATATGGCGATCGTTTACTCAGTCACGAGAATACCGGTTTGAGGATAGGTCACCAATTTGAAAATAGGTACACTTAGATTTAAAAACATATCATGGGGATGGGCACCACCAGCGTCCCCCTAATGGCACCACGAGTGGCACGAACAACTCCTGCGCGTCTAATGTAAAATATAGTAATCAATCATGCACTTGCTGGACTCTTGGTTTGATGATAGGACACGAATTCGAAAATATGAACACTTAGGATTGAAAACGTACCGCGTGGATGCGAGAACCACCAGAGGCCTCAAAAATGGGACCTGATATTGAACCACCAGAGGCCTCAAACAAAAGTGTCCAATATAAAATGTAGAAATCGCTCCCCACAGTTGCAGGACTCACACTTTGAGGATAGGACCTGATATTGAACACAGGCAGACTTATTCTTAAAAACATGAACTGAGTGGGACAACACCACTAACGGACCCCAAACGCCACCACGACTGGCACAGACACCTCGCAAGCATCCAACATAACACGTAGAAACTTGTCGTATAGTCGCGGAGTTCTCGGTTTGAGGAAAGGACATAAATTTGAAAACAGATACACTTAGGCTTTAAAACGTGCCGCGAGAGGGGGCACCAGTGTCCCCAAAATGGCACTGTAAGTGGCATGAATACCTCGTAGGTGTCCAATGTAACATGATATTACAAATATACAGGTCGCAGGCATCTTAGGTCATACAAGTCGCAGCCAAACTTCACTCAAGGCGCGGCCAAAACTCACTCGGCATGATCCCTTCAGGACCAGGTGGCACAGGGTGCGGTCCTGTCCATTATAGGCCGTGGCACTCCACCTTATGGTGTGCGTCACACCTCCATCAGCTTGCAACACTTCTTGCTTTGCATGCCGCACCCCCCTTTATCCGCAACTGCTGCAGACTTAGTATACGCCACGTGCTTAGGACATGTGACTCAACACATTTCCTCATAAATAGAGGACCACACCTAGAAGGAAACGAATCGATTCCATACCCGACCAGGGTAGGCTCTGCAATACAGATTCTCTCTACACGACCTTAACATATCTCTTGGAGGCCACACATCTACATCCTAGCCACCTCCCGGGCTCACCGGAATCTGCAATACCGCCATGTATTCACCTTTATTATCATACTTGTACGCCTCTTCAGGCATGATTATATTGTACAATGCAACGCACATAATGTGAATGGAGCAACACAGTGGATGTAGGCCTATTTTAAAGGCTGAACCACTCTATATCTTGTCTTCTCTCTATTTTCTTGCTTTACTTGTCTAACACACACTTTACTCTTGACTTGCTGGTATGGGAACGCCTTATGGTCGATTTCTCGTATCATCAGTTTGGCGCCATCTGTGGGAATCGAGATATTTCAATCTTGTTTCTCTACATATATGAGTTCTTAAACACCTTATTCACCCCTGAGGGTCCTATGGATCATCTTCTCACGGGTCGGTTACTGGTTATTGGGCTCCCCTTTAACGGGTATTTCATATTTTTGGATCTGTCTTTGGATCTTCATTTGATGGCTTTGGATCTATTTTACATACCCCTGTGATATCATTCCATCTAGATAATGATGAAGGCGTGGTGGACTTTAGTCCCGAAAAGGTGGATGATTAGGGAAGGGCTATATTTACTCCCATTTTTGTTGCCATCTTCCTATGATCTAGGGGTTATCATTGAAGTTATGCCGTATTGCGCACCACAAGGGAATTCTATCATCAATGGACCCTAGTAGGTTTTCTTCACGTATTGGGGGAGAAAATATCAGTTCCTGGGCTCGACTTAGGATCTCTCCGCGGCCTAGCCACGGGCGAGGCCTGTAAGTTCAACAGCCTCTAGCGCTGCGACCCCTACTAGTGCGGACCTATTACAACAGTTTAAAATCACCGGGGGAAGGAATTAAGTGGCCTTCAGATCGACCTTGGTGAATAACATTAAAGGGCTGCGACAGTGCACTCATGTGCCATATTGGCCGCGGCCTCGTCGGCATATCATGGAGCAGTTCAAATTCCCCTTTTTCAATATTCCTGTGATCACTCACTTTTGTTAGTTTTATCTCAGATTCTATATACTTTATAAAGGCTAACAAAAGCAGAAATGGAAGGAGAATCCAGCCAGAGCGCAGAAGTCAAGGATGAGATTGTGCAACTGTACAATCACCTTGATCACCTCTATGACAGCCATGCCTCACTTCAGACCCAAGTCAATTACCTAACTCAGAGGGTGCTAAAGCTAGAGGCCACAGCCTCTCAAAATATAGGCGCGGGGGCGGAGAAAAAAAACTCAACCAGCCTTGTCTACCGCGGTAGTTAAAGAAGCCGCGGAATCAACCAGTAGAAGTCAGAAAAGGAGAACAGAGAAATCAGAGAAGAAATCGGGTGTCTATGCTCCGTTCATTTTCCCGGTTGAAGAGATCTTTGAGTTCATCAAAGAGGAAAAGCTTTTGAGGTGTCCAGAAAAGTTGAGAGCTCCACCCCACAAAAGGAACAAAGATACCTGGTGCAAATTCCATCAGGACCATGTCCATGACACAGGGCAATGCTATGCTCTGAAGGATGAAGTTGAAAGGCTAATTGGGAAAAGGATGCTGCATCGATTCCTGAAGAATGCATAAAGGACCCAGCCGGACCTGACAGAGGCTGCATGCCGCACCTCATCCTTACTCTTTCCAATTTCAACTATTTATGTTTATGTTTTATGAAGCTCATTAGAGCCTTAATACTCAAGACTTTATGTTTTGTTAACAAAGTCATTAGCTGAAGCATGCATATATAAATATATGAATTAGCAAATTTTGCCATATCTGATATCTTTCTTGGTTTCATAATATGTTATCTCACCAAAAGACTTTTTGTCTTAAAAAGATTCCAGAGGAAGAATAACAAAATTATCTCGAAGGATTATTCTACTTCGGGATGCACTTATGGAGGGATTACGACCTTCATTAGCTCAGAAGTTCCCCTCCCAATGTGAAACTACATCTTATCTTCTGATGATCATATTCGCGAAAACATCTGAGAATTCAAGGGGCTCTTATTAGCCACTGGGGCTAACAATGCCCATTCTTAGCTTTTGAAAATCATAATCAGCCGTGAGGGCTTACAATGCTCGCTCTTAGCTTTCGGGATGCGTCAATGAGCCGGGAGGCTTATAATATCTAGCCAGGGATGGCTTTATATATATCAGCAGTTGTGGGTGGCTTAATAACATAACCCATCCTGGAGAGGCTTGATAGTATCTCGAATATTAGCTGTGGGTGGCTTAATAAAATAACCCAGCCTGGAGAGGCTTGATAGTGTCTCGCATATTACCTGTGGGTGGCTTAATAACATAACCCAGCCTGGAGAGGCTTGATAGTGTCTCGCATATTAGCTGTGGGTGGCTTAATAACATAACCCAGCCTGGGGAGGCTTGATAGTGTCTCGCATATTAGGGCTTGACAACATGACCCAGCCCGAAAAGGCTTGGAAATACCAACGTGTGTCTACAGAGGCACATTGTTCAGGTGAACTAAAAATGTGCCACATCCCACCAATACGGTTGCAGATCTCTAGGAGCCATTCATTCATGAAAGTGCTGAGGCACTAACATCTTGAAGCATGAAAAAACTACAATTGCCACAGCATCAAATGCCACGGTGGAGGAGAATCAATTGTACAAAGTCTAAGGAAAGGCTTTCTCTACGTGTTCCATATTGGTTATGGGATGACAAAAGATAAACGGTTCAGACAACCAGGTGCAATGAAAGTAGCTGGGGATCCATGCAATCAGAAAGCCCCAGCCTTGAAATCATGTGCACGAAAATCACGTAAAGACGTTAAAATGACGCGGCATAATAAAGGGCCGCAGCTTGCACGCAGCTGCCTTGTGACACAGCAGTTGATGTCCTAGGGGAGTAAAATGGCACCATTTATGAGGGCGCGAACATTGACAAATAATCATACTACGAAGAAATGGTTCTCTGTCCGCAGACTTAAAATGTTATGTCTATCGGGGGCATGGATGCATTTTCAAAAATGAGGCAGTTACGTACAACCATTCATTATAGAAAGCAATGTAAAACATGCAATGTAAAAGAGCAAGGAATATCAAGCAGTCAATCGTAGTGGTAAAAATATGGCCACAGCCTTGGTATTAATAGCCAAAGATTACAGAATGAAGGACACAGCCACATCAGAAGTTAAGATTACAAAAAGGAGGGACGCAACCCTATATTAATGATGCAACAGAAATTTAGTTTAAGAGGCTGCGTCATCATCATCATCAGCCTCTTATTCGCCTACCGCAGTCTCTGACTCTCCGTCCACAGCCGCTGCCTCTGCCTCAGCCCTGAACCTTGCTCTCTCTGCCGCCGCGGCCTTAAGTTCAGCGATGCACTCTTGTTGTTCGGCATCGCTCAACTTCCAGGCAAGGACCTCCTCCTTGGCCTCAGGGAACCTCTTAATAAATCTTTGCCGCAGCTCCTGGTAGCCGCGGAGGTATGCCCTATTATTGATAAGAAAGAAATCCTTGGAGCCTTTGAATGACTCCACGGCATGATCTATGGCTAGCTGGAGGGCGTCACCATGATCAACTTCCAACTTTTTTACTGCCGCGGCATAATCTTCATCTTTTTTAGCGGACTTGGCTTCGAACTCGTCATATTTCTGCTAGAGTAGGGCGAGCTTGGTATTTGAAATCTCCACGATACGGGCGGCTTCGACAGTTTGGGCCTGGGAGGATTTCAGGGATTCCGCGGCTTGCTTAAAATTCTCCTCTGCTTCCTCTCTCGCCTTGGTTGCTTTCTTAAGGTCCATGTGGGCTGCCTGAAGAGCCGAGACAACAGACTCCTTCCCTGCCTCAAAAGAAGAAGTCCGTGCAGCTTGCAAGTCCGCGGCATGGGCACTCTTCTTGGCCTCCTTCAACCTGTACAAGGCCTCGTACTTCCTCTTCTGGACCACAATCACATCCGCAGCCTGAAATGAAAGACGTTATTAAAAGTATGGAAAAATATGAGATGCAAAAATTAAAGAATGACAACTGGTACGTACCCTCAGAAGGCTATGGAGGCCACAGTCCTCCAGATCTTCATGATCTTCTCCCACTAGCCTGTCAAGGTCCACGGCATCCAAGGCTCTTTTCATCCTCCGCGCAGCCTTTGCGGTAGTGTCCCAAGAGGAATTGGGGTCAGGCTGCCTTAATTAGGGCCTTGGTCTACCATCAGGCCCAGACTCTCCGCGGAATTGAGGAGGTGCCAAGTTCCTGTTAACCGCCACAACAGTTGGCGGCGGAGGAGAGGATGAATGAAGGGGCACATCGGTTGACATCAAGCCTGTCGCACCCAGGTTTTCCCCTATGTCATCATCGAAATGGTCATGCGGAAGGTTCTCATCATTAACCATTTGATCCGTGGCAGGTGTTGCGGTTCTTTCGACAGGAGCCACGACAGGCGCATCATTAATTTCTCCCGAGGGAGCCGTGACAGGTCCCTTGGCCTTGGACCTCTTCCTCTTTCTTCTCCGCGCAGTATTATTTAGGACGACTGCGTCCTCATCCATCTCCGCTAGCTGCGCCGCTAGCAGTTCCCTGTCAACTTCTTCACCTGAAAAGGAATAGCATGAGTTCAAGAGAATAAATATCCGCGGAGTAAAAATTATGGCGTAGTTAATTACCTTCCGCTCCCATTTTTCAAGGAATGGATTTGTTTGGGAAAAACCCCACTTCAAATATGGTTGCCGACATTACAAGTGTGCCGAACTTCTTGTGTTCAGCAGGAACTTCCGCGGCCTCGACAACTCTTTTTTCCTGTCGCTTGGTCAAGTGCAGATTGTCAAGGGCTGCAGAAAGAAAAGACGATTAAAAGGTTAGTGGAAGTACTGCATATTTTTTAAATTAAAGGACGCGGCTACAGTCTTATTACCTAATTTTGAGGGAGACCCCCACTGCCGCGGCATTCTATATGTCTTTTCTCTTTCATTCTCCTCGGGGTGCATCTCTTAGCCTTCGCCGGAGATGTAGAAATATTTCCCCTTCCAGTTTTTCACACTGGTTGGTCTCCCAGTGTAAAGGGTCTTGTCCCTGCCATGGCTAGAGAGGTAGTAATAGCGGGAGTGATGTCCTTTGGATGGTAGAAATGAAAGAACTTCGCGGGAGTAATGTCCTTTTTGAACAAATTCTCCCAAAGGACAACTGCGGCGAGAATGGCTCTCCAGCCATTAGGATCCAACTGTGCTGGGGCCAGGTTCATTGCCTGAAAAAGGCGGCGGATAGGAACTGGAATAGGTAGTCGCAGCCCATAAAAGAAGGCATGTAGAGGGAAGAAAATTCCATAATCGGATAGAACCGTGCATGGTCTTTAGTTTGCGGCAGGGGCTGAGCACGTCAAATTTTTTGGAAATTCGAAGGCCTCAGCCACTTGCTCAACCCAATCTTGGGTCATCGAGCCGTGGATATCAAGCGCGGCCAAAGGTCTCTCAGCCCTCCCAGATATACCTCCTGGGTTATTTCTAACAGCCTCGGCACTGTCTCCTTCGCCCATTGGATGAGTACTTGAGTTGGCTTCCTCTTCCATCGGCGGAGATTGGAAATCCTTCCCAGATGGAGAGTCCACGGAGTCTGAGTCGAGTATCACGCAGTTTGGGAAATATTTTAGTTTGCAAGGCCCTATTGATCTCAGAGGGGGCACGAAAGTAAGTTCGGGGGGAGAGGTTCCAAAATTCTTTGACCAAAAGCCTCTGAGGAACTCGTCTGGGTCAAAGCTCATATGGCTGCAGCAATACCTGAAAAGCAGAGTTCGCAGTTAGGCGCCGCAGCTAATATGGTTTGGAAAAGACTTCAAGAAGCCGCAGAGGGGTTTTTTTAAGTATTAAAAATGTCTTTGGAATTATTTCCCTAACACAGTTATTGATGGGCAAACTCTATTACTTATGGGATCGTACTGTCCCAACTAGCCGCGACCACCTCCATATCAGCAGAGAAACATAGGCTGCCGCGGTAATAAGATAGAATTGCTTCAAGGCATTCTTGGCCACGACCATTCCTAAATTTTTAGAGTCAATTCGATGTGCTCTAGTAGCAATTACAGTTATTTAACATGGATGTGTCTTGGGTTCATGGAAGTTTGAAGGCTGTTCAAGACTACAAGGGTGGTGATTTGATGCCGCGGATGAAAATTTGAGGGACCGCGGACATTTGGCACGGTATGACGCAGAAGGACCATACCAGTTCACGGGAATGGGTATTAAAATCCAATCATGCCGCGGAATCTATCCTAAACAGTGATTATCTAATTTCTAATCATTTTTAGGATCAAACTCACAGAATACGAAGAGTTCGATTATGAACACCAAGAACAGTTGTATGTATTTCATATGTAAAATACGTGGGAAAGGACAAAACGTACAAACAAAACCCTAGATTTCTAGCAAATGAACCAGAAAAAGCAAAATCATATCAAAAGGGAAGAAAACTGTAAATTTCAAAGGCTTTTACGAAAGTATGGAGGTTGAAAAATCACCTGGAAATGAAGAAACTCGCAATGATCAGCTTCAAATCGCCTTGAACCGCCGCACACCGCCTCAGAAGGTTGTCAAAATATGCAAGAGAGAGAGTGCAGAGTTTCGCTCTCGATGTGGTCTCAAAAGTTTTGGAAACGTAACCTGGAAATGAAGAAACTCGCAATGATCAGCTTCAAACCGCCTTGAACCGCCGCACACCGCCTCGGAAGGTTGCCTAAATATGAAAGAGAGAGAGTGCATAGTTTCACTCTCGATGTGCTCTCAAAAGTTTTGGAAACGTAATGCAGTCCATGGCCAGAAAAAATTTATATAAGGGAGCGCGGAAGATGAATCGTCGCTTTGGAAGTACCGCGACACCTAAGCTACTGAGACGCAGTCCCAATTGATCTCCTTTGGCACTACGGCTTGGGGGCTTATTGATAGTACAAATATAGCACCATGCCGCGGAATGTATTCTTCTTCAGTTCGCAGGAATCTTAGGTCATACAGGCCGCGGCCAAACCTCACTCAGGGCGCGGCCCGAACTCACTCGGCGTGATCCCTTCAGGACCAGATGGCACAGGGTGCGGCCCTATCCATTATAGGCCGCGACACTCCACCTTATGGTTTGCAGCACAACTCCATCAGCTTGCAACACTGCTTGCTTTGCATACCGCACCCCCCTTTATCCGCAACTGCTGCAGACTTAGTATACGCCACGTGCTTAGGACATGTGACTCAACACATTTCCTCATAAATAGAGGACCACAACTAGAAGGAAACGGATCGATTCCATACCCGACCAGGGCAGGCTCTGCAATACAGATTCTCTCTACACGACCTCAACATATCTCTTGGAGGCCACACATCTACATCGCAGCCACCTCCCGGGCTCACCGGAATCTGCAATACCGCCATGTATTCACCTTTATTCTCATACTTGTACGCCTCTTCAGGCATGATTATATTGTACAATGCAACGCACAAAATGAGAATGGAGAAACATAGTGGATGTAGGCCTATTTTAAAGGCTGAACCACTCTATATCTTGTCTTCTCTCTATTTGCTTGCTTTACTTGTTTAACACACACTTTACTCTTGACTTGCTGGTATGGGAACGCCTTATGGCTGATTTCTTGTATCATCATAACATATAGCGATGGGTTGCGCATTCGAGGGAATCATGATTTGAGGGCATCAAACGAATTCGAAAATAGGCACACTCAGGCTTGAAAACGTGTCGCGAGGGATTTCGCACCCCCAATGGAACCCAAAATCTACCGTCAGTGTCACAAACACCTCGTGTGCATCCAACGTACCACATAGCAACCGTCAGTGTAGTCGCAAGAAATCGGTTTCAGGATAGGACATGAATTTGAAAGCAGGGACACATAGGTTTGAAATATTCCGCGAGGGGTAGGCACCACCAGCGGCACCCGAAACGACACCGTAAGTGGCACGAACACAATGTACACGACTAATGTTACACATAACAACAATCAATGCAGTCGCGAAACTCCCAATTTTAGGATAGGGGCATGAATTCGAAAA
Source organism: Sambucus nigra (assembly GCA_949130495.1). Lineage (NCBI taxonomy): Eukaryota > Viridiplantae > Streptophyta > Magnoliopsida > Dipsacales > Adoxaceae > Sambucus > Sambucus nigra. The sequence goes on along the minus strand of OX422222.1, from coordinate 119,614,646 downwards.
TAGGCACACTTAGGCTTGAAATGTGTTAGGGGTAGTGGATCCCCAACGACCCCCAAACGACACCTCAAGTGGCACAAACTTCTCTTGCGTGTCCAACGTAACACGTAGCAACCAGTCGTGCAGTCGCAGGACTCTCGATTTTAGGATAGGACACACATTTTAAAACATGCATAGTTGGGATTTAAAATGTGTCGTGGAGATGGACACCACCCACTACACCAAAAAGGTCAAAATATCACCCTTCACCCGACCACCCTTGTCACAATCAAAGATCATGATAAAAAAACACGCATTTTTTTTATCACGATCAAAGACTGTAAAAAGTCGAGTTGTCACGGACGTGTCACGATCAAAGATCGTGACAGTCTAACTAAGTTGTCGCGGTCATTGATGGTGACACGTCCGTGAAAACTCTTACATATTAAAAAACCTATCCCTAGTTTTTCCTTTTCCCTCACGTTTTAGTTCCCTTATTTTTCTCTTGTGTATTTGAGTCTCTCTCTCTCTCTCCTTTGTGTGTGTATGGGGGGGGGGGGGGGAGAGTCAGTGTGTGTTCATATTTGGGGGTCATTGTGTGTTTTGGGGTTAGTGTATCTGTGTGTGTAGGGGGGAAGATTTGAGTGTGAATGTATGTGTGGGTCAGTGTGTGTTTTGGGGTCAGTGTGTGTGTGTGGGTGGGTCAGTGTGTGTGTGGGTGGATTAATGTGTGTGTTTGAAATTAAAATTGGTATTGAAGTTAAAATTGTTATTTGAAATGGAAATCGGCATTGGAAATTAAAATTGAAATTGGTATTTGAAATTAAAATTGAAATTGAAATTGGTATAATAAATTGAAATTGAAATTAAAACTAGTATTTGGTATTTGATATTTGGTTTCTCTCTCTAATTGCGGTAGTGGTGACCCCCTTTTCTCTTCCTCGCATATTTTGGCGACCCCCTTTAGGTACATCTCTCTCTCTATGTACACACACACACACACATACACAGAGATTGTTGAATTGTTTAAGTGTTTGGGATTCTTCAATTGTTGTTGATTGGTGGATTTGAATATTTAGATGGCCATTAAGTTGGTTGGCCCTTAGAACATATTAAAAATTTTAAAAGTTTGTTGTTAAACAATTAATAATAGTGCCCAAAAATACTAGCCTTCCAGTTCTTAAGCGTACGCATTAAATAGCCCTTAGACCCGTTCGAGAGTTATTACTCCTATAATGAGATCTCTCAAATTGTCCAGTTTGGACAGTTTGGGACGGCATAGTTTCTATATAATAATATTCTTAGTGGATTAAACTTGTTACTTTTGGAGGAAGTTCTGATGTCATCTCTTGATGTTCTCTGGGAACATACTAGATGATGCAGTGTTAAGTGTTATTTCAATTAAAAAATTGAGATAATACTTACATATGCAAATTTATGTCTTGTACTTGGATAACTATGGGGATATGATGCCAAATTTTCCTCAAATGGAAACAATGTGCATGTGCTGCTAAGTATATTACAGAAATATTCAGTCTTGAATGGGATAGGAAGACTCACCCTTTAGAGAAAATGGAGGAAATACGCAGTCTTCAGTGTGTGTATTCTGAAATTAAAATTTGTATATTGAAATTGGTATTCTGAAATTAAAATTTCTATATTGAAATTGGTAATTGGTATAAATTGATACATTGTGGTAAATGGTATAAATTTGTAATTGGTATAAATTAATTTTAGTGGGTTTGCCCTTACAACTCTCTCTCTCTCTCTCTCTCTCTCTCTAATTGCACTTGTGGCGACCCCCTATCCTCTTCCTCACATATTTTGGTGACCATCTCTCTCGCTACATACATTCGGTACATCTCTCTCTCTCTCTCTCTCTCTCTCTCTCTCTCTCTATATATATATATATATATATATATATATATATATATATATATATACACACACACACACGCGCGCGCGTGCGCTCACACACGCACATATGTTTGTGCTCATAAATTATTATATAATACATGCATGCATGCACCCCAAATAAAGTGTTATATAACAAGTAACGAGGTTCAAAAGGTAATAAGTAATCGTATAGAAGTTGATTTAGTGTAAATTTACCCCCTCGTTACTTTCATTACTATTTGAAGTTTTGTTTCGGGTTCCTGAATTGTTATTGACTGGTGGATTTGAACATTTAGATGACCATTGAGTTGGTTGACCCTAGGCATTTAAAATATTTTGCATTAGTATTTGAATTTTGGTTTGGGGTTCTTGAATTGTTATTGACTGGTGAATTTGAACGTTTACATGGCCATTGTGTTAATTGTCCCTAGGCATTTTTTATATTTAGGGTTTTGATTCTACCGAATATAAATAAGACAGAAATGATACGTACTATAAATTTTAAAATCTTGATGTTAAACAATTAATAATGAGGAATAAAACATTACTATGTATAAGTCATCATTATAAACACTACTACCGAATAAATGAATATATGCTTGTCTTTATACTAATCCATTAATCTGCTCTTCTTACCCATAATAGGTAATTGTTTATAGTAGCTGTGATGGGATATCCTAAATACAAATAGTGGATGGGTGAGAAAAATATAATAGGGGATGTGTTTCGCAGAGGTGCTAATGAATTTGTGAAATACACAAAGAGATGTCGTAATGATAGAGAGTTACCATGTCAGTGTCCTAAGTGTAAGAATGGTAAGATGTTTGAGTGGAAAATAGTTGAACTACATTTGTTAAGATGGGGTATGCAAGATAGTTATCGATTTTGGATTTTTCACGGGTAATCGAAAGTTCCTTTTATCCTCGAGCAACCTTCACAACAACCTTAAACAAGTAGGATATATTTACAAGGGAAGGAGGATAATATAGATAATAATATGCTAGATCATTTAGTTGATGATGCATATGGAGTTCATAAAGTGGAAGAATATCAGGCAACTGACTATGTACAAGGTTAAGCTGCTCGTGAAGATATCTGGATAAACATTGACGATGACTACCAAAGTTTAAAATTTAAGGAGATCCCACCATTGTACTCTAGCTCTGACAAAGATCAAACAACTTTACATGCCCTGGTTGGTTTGTAGAGTTTGAAGACCCAATATGGTTTTTCTAGCAATAGCGTGACAAGAATTTTGAATTGGGTGAAGGGCTTACTACCCAAGCAGAATAAGCTTCCATATAGCTACCCTACTATGAAAAAGAGTTTTAAATGTTTGGGAATGAAGTATAAATCAATTCATTCTTGTGTATGATGACATAATATACCTAAAGGAGTATGAAAATCTTGATCGGTGTTCGGTATGTGGTGAACCTAGATATGTGCAATCTAATAGATAGGAAGGCACAAGCTCAAAAGTGCCTCAAAAAGTGTTGAAATATTTTCCCGTTGGGCCTAGATTGAAGCGGTTTTTTCTAGTTCTATAAATAGCCAAGGAAATGACTTGGCATGCTAGGGCAGAAATAGGGGATAATCTCATGTGTCATCCTATAGCTTGGAAGATGATGAATGATGAGTATCCCGATTTTGTTCGAGAACTGCGTAACATTTGTTTAGCAATATCAACATACAGTTTCAATCTATTTGGAAATTTCTGCACTACTCAGAGATTATAGCTAGTGATCCTAGCACCACTAAACCTCCCTTTTTCACAGTGTATAAGACCTGGATTTCTTAGGATGTCTTTATTGATACCTGGGATAAAGGCAACAAATGAGGACATTGATGTCTACATGGATCCTTTGGGAGAAGAATTAAATGAGTTGTGGAAAGAGGGTTTGCAAGCATTTGACTCTTTTAAAAAATAAGAGTTTAGGCTGAAAGCTATATTGATGTGGGTAATTCATGATTTTTCAGCTTATGGGACATTATCGGGTTTTGTAGTACATGATTATTTAGGGTGTCCTATTTGTGGAGAGGAGACTAAATCTCCGTGTCTCATCGATAGGAAAAACATATATACCATTTCCATAGGACGTTTTTACCCCTAGATCATAGTTTTAGATTTGAGAAAGGTTTTATTTTTTTTACTGGGAGAGGTTAAACATAGGCTACTTTAGAGAAAACTTTTAGGTTCAGAAATTGAAAGAAAATCTTTTAATTGTGGTCCTAATATGCCAGGTAAGAATCCTAAATTCAATAACGTCAAGCATAAGAAGACCCCAATAGGGAATATAACTGAAACAAGAAAGGCATGGTCTAGGATGTCAATTTTATTTGACTTTCCTTATTGGAAGAATAACTCGGTGCACCATGTATTGGATCTGATGCATGCAGAGAAGGACATCACTAAACATATTGTGGGAACATTCCTTGGGGGGAGTCATTAGAAGGATCGAGAAAATGCACAAAAAGATCTTAAATTGTTGAAACTTAATCCACAACTATGGTTGAAAGAAGATGGTAAGGGAAGGACAATAATTCCCCCTGATGCATTTACTTTGACGAGTGAGGAAAAGAAGGGGCTTTTAGACACAATATATAATTTGCAGGTACCATCTAATTTTTCATCCAACTTGTAAAGGGTTGTGAATTATGCTACCCATGATTTACATTAGTGTAAGTCCCACAATTGGCATATGATCATGCAATTGGTTCTTCTATTATTTAAGCATTGTTTCTCTAAGCACAAGGATTTATGGAGGCCTATTATGCAAATTAACATATGCTTCTCACTTTTATGTGAGAAGGTAGTTAGTCGACATCACATAGTGGTCGCAAAAGTAGCGGTGACCGAAGCGATTTGTGTGTTGGAGAAGTACTTTACCCCATATTTTTTACATAAGTGTTCACTTTTTGGTACACCTATGCGGCAAGACACTTCTTTGCGGCCCAGTTAGATATCGGTGGATGTAACCGTTTGAAAGATTGATGAAAGTTTTCAAAGATTACGTCAAGAATACACGATACATTAAAGGATAAATTGCAGAGGAATACAACACCGTGGAGTTATCAATCTACACTAGGGAATATATGCCTGACCCAAGCAGTGTGGATAACAGTGATGAGTTTGTCGATGACGGTGGTCAGGTGATGGGCAAGCGAGTGAAATTAACGAGTTTACAATATGAAAAAGTAGCTCGTTATTAATTTGACAAATATGAAGATGTCGAAGAATGGAAAAAGAAAGTTTTTATTATTTTAGCTTTTACATTATTTTAACTTTTATACATGATCAATTTCGTAATGAATTCGTCACTATCAATGCAGAAAATATGATGGTGTGGGAAAAATAAAAGATGAAGAATGATGCCATAATCAGACAACGAATTTAGGCTGTGGGTGTCACGCGAGGTAATTACAATGAAAATGTATCTTATTAAATATCATATTATAAGAAAGCATTAAAACTGATCTATTTAATTTGTCTATAATCTCAACTCTTAAATACGGGTGATGTGGCATCAAGACTTGCTCATCTAGCCACTGGACCCTTGTCCATAGCATACGAGGACAAAAAGTATGGATTGAAAGGTTACGTATTCAGTGAAAATATGTACGAGGAAAATATAAACGTACATAACTTAGACATTTATATAAGGCTCTTACTTATTCTTGAACGAGCACAAAAGATAAAAATCTCGTTGAAGCTGAAATGACTTACTATGGTGTCATTCGAAATATATTTTAATTGAACTATATAAGCTTCAAAGAGGTTATGTTTTGTTGTGATTGGGTTAGAGCTGAAGATAAAATTGCTTGTAAAGTTGATCCTCACACCAATTTGATCATAGTTGACTTGTCCAAGTTGAAGAGCAACGAGCACATGAGCGATGAGCCATTTTTTTATGCTTTTCAAAATGTCAAGCAAGTATTTTAGTCAGAGTATATCAATAAAGAGTCGTGGTCAATCATCCTACATGCACTAAAGCATCAAACTAGTAGTGTTGATAACTTGTCTTCTCTTAAAGAAAATCAATGCATTTTAGATGATAACCCGAATTTAAAACATTTTTTAGATTTATAATGAGTATTCCAATTATTTGGAAAAATATTTAATTTTGTTTACGATGTGGATTTGTATTCTTATAATGTTGTTAACTTATATTCTTCTAGTGCTTTATTAATATCAGACGACAGTTTAATGCTTTTATTCATTTGGAATTGATCAGTTCCTGTGGATTTGAATCAAAATTGGTGTGTTGGTTATTGAATATGTTAGTTTGGATCTTAATCGGTTTAACCATTAATTCCTATTTCATGACATGACCCGAATTCATAATAATTTTTATAATTGTAATAAGTATTCTATTTATTTGAAATAATGCTTAGTTTGTTTGATGATATGGATTAGTATTCTTATAATGTCATTAACATGTATTCGTCTAGTGCCTTAATTCATTTGGATTTTAGTCAATTTAATGTTTTTATTTATTTGGATTTGATCATTTTCTCATATACGTGTTTATACTGATAATAAAAATTATTACTGGAAATGGCTTCATCAGGGCATCATGGTAGTGGAGGAAAGGAAGGCTCGTCTGCCACTAGGACCCCAGAATGGGAAAAATTGGGGTCTGTGATCGAAAAAAGATGACCTTACTGTCTAGAGGACTAGAGTTGCTCAACTCGATCGGTAGTCCGGGGTACACGGATTGGAGGAAGGTGCCACAAGAGATCAAGATGGCCATCTGGGGGGCACAACAAGTAGTTACTCACTTTATTTTTATTTTGTATTTATATTTATATTTATATTTTATTATATTTCATAACTTAAATACAACTAAAACTTACTTTCTCTTTGGTTTGTATTTCTTTGACAAGAACAATTCGGCCTTCCCTCACATGTTTGGGACTCCACGTTAGAATAATTGAGAGATAAATACAAGATGTGGAAGAAAAATATGTGGGCATGATACTTTGGGCAGGATCGAGAGTCCATATTGAGGGTCCGTGACACCATACCGTAGAAAGATCCGATCTCATTGGCATAGTGGCAGTATTTTTTTGACAATGAGATCGAGGAACAGAAGTTGACATCTCAGCGATCGGGAAGGGACAATCAGGAGAAAAAGGTGGACGTGAACTACTCCGGGCGTACGTCTTACGCCGAGATGGAGCACATGATGGTAAGTTTTTATTTTTCTTTAATTTTAGTTTTATGTTATTCTAATTTATCATTACTTTGTGTTACTTGCTAATTCCTCATTATTTTATTTCAAGAGACAAGGAGTGGCCCTGAGGGTAGGCCACATAGGCTCTACGCCTATGTGCCAAGTCATACAAAGAAGGGCAAGGATTAGGAGGTTTCCCCAAGTGTGGCAGCCACGATCGTAAGTTATAAAAAATCTTACAATTATTTTATTTTGTTTACTTGCATTATAATTTTTTAATTAAATTAACTAATCGAGTATTTTTTATCATTTCAGGCAAAGCTTAAGGAAGTGCATGACAAGTAGTATGATGTTAACAAGGCATCTTTGGCTACGGATGCACTAAGACAAGTGATCGAGGAAAATAACAAGGCGATGACTAGGGGGTTAGCTCGTAAGGTGGACACCTATGGTGATAAGTTAGAAAGGTTGGAGGCCAGGGTCCTCAATATGTTTGAGTTCATGAAGCATCAGTAAAGTACAACTCATGCAAGGGGAAGGGGAAAGGAAATGAGGTAGACGAGGATGCCACTACTCCATCTCTCTCACTCTCATCGTCGATATGCACTCAGTCGCCGCCTGCATATGATCCATTTCCCATCATGAGCCTCGTCGAAAGACATATGTATACAATTGGTTGTCCGAGCATGTATTTGATAGACATCTTTGGTGTCATGATGATAGCTAGGGGTTGAGGGACCCAAACACACACCCGGGTAGTGTGGTTCATGGACGTGCCATGCAAGATATAGAGTAAAAGGTTCTCATCACCCATAGTGTGCCCGAAAGATAGAATGCACCTTTGTGGTTGGAATAGCAATTCGGCGCTCGAGGAATTAATGGACGTGTCAATTCTTATGTAGTGTGGCCTACCTTCCTCCTCCGACTTGCTCAAGAGCCTAGTCCATGACATTACTTGTATTTCTTTATTTTGGATATTGAATATTGATATTAATTATATTCTTTTAATTTGGTTATGGATATTTGTTGGTTGGTTATGGGTATGGCTATTTGTATTTGGTTGATTAGGTTATTGAATATTGAATGTTACTTGATATATATGCTTTTTGGACAAGTTTAATATGCTATAATAGGTATAAATGTACTGCAGGGCAATGGCAGTGGACATATTCCCTAGCAATTTTTTTAATGCTGCCCAAATTTCTCACGAACTTTAACCGTGACAAGTTCATGACAAAAGAAAATTGTCACGAACAAGTCACGGTCGAAGTCCCTGACTAGTTTTCCTTTGTCAGGAACTTGTCACAGACTTGACCATGACAAGATTTCCTTTGTCATGGACTTGTCACAGTCAAAGTCCGTGACAAGTTCAAAACTTATCACGGACTTTGACCGTAACAAGTCCATGAAAATTTTCTTTGTCGCCCCCAAACTTGTCACGGTCAAAGACCATGACAAGTTTTACCTGTAAAGGTCTTTTACCGTGACAAGTTGGTAGTTTTGGTGTATGACCAGCGGCTCACAAATGAAACCGGAGTGGAAGAAACACATCATGAGTGTCCAACGTAACACGTAACAACTGGCTACTCGGTCATGGAACTTTCGGTTATTGGATAGGACACAAATTTTAAAATAGGCACACTTAGGATTGAAAACCTGCTGCTAGGAACGAACACTATCAGTGGCTCCCAAATGGTAGTGCGAGTGGCACGAACACTTCATGCACGTCCAACATGACATATAGAAACCAGCGACGCCATTACAGGATTCTTGACTTGAGGCTAGGATAAGAATTTAAAAATAAGCACATTTAGGCTTGAAAATGTGTCGCGGCGCGGTGAGGGGGTGGAGGCACCACCATCTCCCCCCAAACGGTACCACGAGTGGCACGAACTTCTTGTGCGTGTCCAACGTAACGTGTAGCAGCTGATTGAATAGTTTTAGAACTCCCGATATGAAGATAGGACACGAATTTGAAAACAGGTACACTTAGGGTTAAAAATGTGCCGCGGGGGTGGACATCACTAGTGTCCCCCAAATGGCACCGCGAGTGGCATGAATACCTCGTGAGCATCCAATATAATGCATAGCAATTGATCACGTAGTTGCAGGACTCCTGGTTTGAGGACTGGTCATGAATTTGAAAATAAGAACACTTAAGCTTAGAAACGTACTATCGGGGGGGGGGGGGGGGGGGGGGTGGGACCGCCAGCGACACCCAAACGACACCGCGAGTGGAATGAACACCTTGTACGCATTTAGCGTAATACGTAGCAACTGGATAGAGTATTGCGGAACTCCATGTTTGATAATAGGACACAAATTTGAAAACATGCACACTTAGGCTTGAAAATGTGACGTGGGGTCGGGCACCCCCAGAAGCCCCCAAACGGGAACGCGAGTGGCATGAACACCATGTTCACTTCTAACATAACACGTAGTAGACGACCGTGCAGTCACAGGACTTCCAGTTTGAGGGTAGGACCGGATATTCAATACAGGCACACGTAGGCTTGAAAGCGTGCCGCTAGTGGACCGAGACCACCAACGGACCCCAAACAGCACCATGAGTGGCATGGACACCTCGTATGCATCCAACGTAACACGTAGCAATCTATCGCTCAGTCATGGAACTCCCAATTTGAGGATAGGATACTAATTTAAAAACAAACAAACTTAGGCCTTAAGACGTGCTGCGGGGGGCGGGCACCACCAGTGGCCCCCAAACGCACCGCAAGTGGCACGAACACCTCGTTCACATCTAACGTAACATGTAGCAACCGACTGTATAGCCGTTGGACTCCTAATTTGAGGATTAAAGGGAATTTGAAAATAGGCACACTTATGCTTGAAAACGTACCGCGGGGTTGTGGGCACACCCAGAGGCTCCTCAATAGCAAATTGAGTGGCACAAACTTCTCGTGAGCATCCAATGTAGCATGTAACAACTGGTCGTAAAGTCGCGAGACTCCTGATTTGAGAATTGGACTCGATAATAAACACATGCACACTTAGGCTTAAAAACGTACCACGAGCGTGCCGAGACTCCCAATGGCCTCCAAATGGCACCGCGAGTGGCATGAACAGCTTGTGCGCATCCAACGTAACATGTAGAAACCATCCGCCCAGTTACGGGACACCCGATTTGAGGATACGACACGAATTTGAAAATATACACACTTAGGCTTGAAAAAGTGTCGTGGGGGGTAGGCACCACAAGCGGTCCTCAAATGACACATTGAGTGGCACGAACACCTCGTGCGCATCCAACGTAACACGTAGCCACTGACTTCGCAGTCGTGGGACTCCCGATTTGAGAATAGGACCTAAACATCCCATATTTTTTTGTTAGTTAAATATGGTCACGGCTCTAGCTTGTTATCATATTTTTTTATTATGGTTAAACATGGTCACGGCTCTAGCCGTGACCATATTTAATTTTCTTATTACTATTAAATATGGTAACGACCTAGAGCCATGATCATTTGTTTGCGATGTTGTTCGTTTGAATTAATGGGCGGGACCATTCTCCAAAGATACTATAATTGGTCATGGTTGTTGGACGCGACGACTTGTGTGACCATTTATAGTGTTATACTGAGTCAGGGCTTAGGTCCATGACTAGTTGGAGATATCTCAGGGCCATTGTTACGATTATTGTCCATGACCAGTTGGAAGCCTAGTCACGTTTGGGTCACAACCCATGTCCGCAACCATGCTCCGTGATGACAGGGTCGTGACCACCTTCTTCGATCAGGGATTTGGTCCGTGATCCATGGATTTGGTCATGCTCGATTAGTTCACGAATAAGGTCCGCGGTCCACAGGCCTAGTCATGGCTCAAGTCTGCGACCATTCACCGACTTTGGTGTATTGTTTATTTGGGTAGATTGTTGAGATTTGTACATTACTCTCTAGAAAGTAAGGATCTTGTTAATCAACAATATTATGTTTTATCGGTATCACGTGTGCATTCAACACAAAAAATAGGTTAATTAGTGGGAACTTATAGGACCCCTATCCATGTCAAACGTATGTTGTATTTTTATTTGGAGTGTGAACAAATATTTGAAAATTCGAATCTGTCCGATATGTGAATAAGTTTTTTGCGGATATTTATCAGAATATATATCCGAAAGAGCGAATTTCGATACCACTTTTAAATATTCGGGAAAAACGGATACAAATACAGAATATCCGTAGTATTATTTGTTATATAATACATGTGTGTGTGTGTGTGTGTGTGTGTATATATATATATATATATATATATATTAATTAATTATCTGGATGATTTTTTGCGAACAATTTAAATCATTAATCATTTAATTCATAAGCACTACAATTTTCTTTTTCCATTTATCTCTTGTCTTTAATACCATCTTACACACTTTGTCTCTCTTACATTGGTCATCTTGTTATCTAAGTCACTATAACTTTGACATTGTCCCATTTGGTTGGCATATTCCTGATGACGACTTATAGGTAGTGATCTTACCAATGTAATATAGTTGAGACCTAATATTTTTTCCTTTATTTGTTCACTAAAATATTTTCTTAAAGTCTTATTGACCCGATATGACTTGTTATTAGGTCAACAAAAATCACTTAATGGCATTAATTGTTACCACTTGTTATTAAGCCTCCTAAAATTTGATTCTTTTGTTTTTTCTATAGGCATCTCTAATAAAATGTTGTGTACAAAATATTTTTATTAGGATTTGGAAAATTTTCACATCAGTGCTTGTTGAGCACAATGTATATATGTTAAATAATATAAACGGATATGGATATTATCCGAATCCGAAAAATTCGAAAGGATATGAATAATGATAGTTGTGTAAACTCTCCGAGCGGATAAGGATAAGGATACGAGTAGTACACTTGTACATGGATACAAATAATGGATAGTATGATATTCACTCCGTATCCATCCGTTGAAGTCTTTTTTTATGTTTCACACAAAACACATGGTGCCCTAAAAATACAACTTTCTAAGTATTGTATTTAATAAAGAGGAGATAACAAACATCCAAAATATTCAAATACGGAATAACACGGTCCTTATTGTCTAAGCAATTTTCCCAACAAAATTATATATATATTAGGAACAGTACTTGGAGGGGTCATATGGAGGGCTACAAGGTGGCAGGTGGTCCATCTATGTTCACCATTTATAACCAAATATATACATGGTACAAAGTTCACTGCAGCCTATATTTCTGACCATATTCCATTTTAATTAATGCACTGTAATATTCATTACAATTCTTCTCACATGTAATTAAGATCCTTACATGGACATTAAAATGTGTTTTCTTGCTTTAATTTGGTATTAAATTTACTTTTTAAAATCGTGATATCTAGAGTGGAGAGTAATATTTTGCTATGATTCTTGAATGTTTGGTTTTTGCCTTTTGAAAATCGCCTTTAATAATGAGATTGAAAAGACACATCCTACACCAAACACATCATTTCGTCAAAAAAGTGAAGGACCTTTATAATATTAAGTATAACCTAATCTAACCAAATATATTTTCAACCCTAAAGATCCATCTTCATCTACTACATGATAATACTTGTTAGGCAGACAAACATTCAGCTGAATCGCCATTCCAACAGCTACATCAAAAAAAAATATAATATTGACCTAAAATAAAGTGTAGATAAACGGGATATCTCATGGTAAACCCTAAAGAAATGATAATAATAGGGTTTTACAGCATTTTTTGACTCTTGCAATAAGAAACGAGGCTAATTTTTTTAAAGCTTGTCACCATTAGCATGCTTCCATTCAAAGAGCTTCCACACAAGTTAAAAGTCTCTTCAAACCTGCAAAAAAAAAAGACTACAAAATCCTTTCTCCAAAATATTTTATAATCCACAGCACTTATTCCATATAATATACCCCTTAAAAAGCCAAAGGGGTTGAGGTGGGGGGAGGATGTTTCTAGATTTAACAATAGAATAATAAGTAAAAAGATATTTGTTGAAATTTTTAGGGTTGTTTGGCATTTGTCCCTTTACAGTTTTTTTCACTTTAGGTCTCAAAAGTTTTTAATAATATGCATTTGACCCCTAAAACAGTCATCATAAACACCTAAAAAATGTAATAAAAGATCCCTCAAAATCATCACTAAAAGTATTTGTGATACTTTTGGGGTTTAAAGGTATATTAATGTAAACTTTGACACTCAACCGGCTATATAACGAAAGGAATTAAGAGGGCTAAACGCAAAATAATCAAAGAAGACTCAAGTGCAAAGCACAACATTTCACATGCGTGATGTCTGACTCATTTATGATATAGCAGAATGTCACATCAATTTATAAGAGAAATTTGTAGAATATATTTTAGGTTTAACATTTACCCTAGCAGAAAAATATGTTCCAATGGTAAGTAGTTCCATACTTCAATTCAACGATGCTGCTACCATATTCCATTTTATCCCCTTTCAACTAATTAAACGAAGAAGGTGATAGAAAACAAAAATAGAACACACCAAATAGAAAGAGAGAAATGAAATACCTTGAGAGAGATATCGGCGGTTACGAAGAATGAATATATACGTGATATTGGCACGGCTCAATGAAAAAGAAGAGTTCTAAATAAAGAAGACTTATTTCTAATTGAACCGCACCAATATCTCGTATTGTTATTACAATCCGCATGCCAGTGGAATATGAAAAACACCTAAATATAAAAGTAAATAAAAAATTAAAAACAAGGAGGAACATTCTATTTAACAGCATTAAGATTAGTCTAGAATTAATACACACATTCAAATGAACAAAAGAGAGAGATGCAGAGATAACTTCAACTTTAGGTCAGTTGCAGAGACAGTGAAACAAAAGAAGTGAAGAAGATTTGTGTCATATGAGAATCCCATCTCTTAATGAACACAATACATTCACATATGACTATATATATATATGAGAGAGAAAGAGAGAGGGGCAGATATGGAATTGTGAGTTTGTAGAAGAAGGCATTGAATTTGCCAACAACCCAACAACAAAGAGGAGGTTGGTATATTTACTCAAAAGCTACGAAACGATGAAAAGCATACTGAAGCAAATCTGGATGCTTTCAGTATGCATTTATGAGGTTGGAAAAAAGGCATGTATATACCGTGACACATTCATTTATTTTTTCAAACCGAAAAAGGTTCTTTGGTTGGTTACTTAATTTCTACTTTAGTTTGTGTTTGGCGTAATATTCTACTTAACATATAACGCAAGCTAAGTCATTGTTTAGTAAACCAAAAGGGAAAAACAAATATGAAAACGGTTAAAAATGTCAGTGAGTTTGATACAAAAGAATTGTTTCACAAAAAAATTATTTTACATAAATTAGTAAAAGGGAAAATAAGGATAAACGAATATAATTTTATTCACAGCTATATCTTTCGAGAAGAGATGAAACTAGCTATAATTTTGATCTAAATATGTGCTTCTTTGTTCTAGAATGTGGAAATCGGTTTCTCTATCATCACCATTATGGTATCTTTTGATGTAATATTCTTAATCTACATAAATAATACTCCATCCCTCTCAAATTAAGAGTTTCTATCATTTTTTGTATAGATTCAGAATACACTTCGTCAATGGTGAAGATCAACACTTGTTCACTATCATGAAATTTGATTTATTGATTTTGTTAAAAAAAGGAAAGTGGGCTATTAGTTTAGGACGGTCCAAAAATGAATAGTAGACTCTTAATTTTGAATGGAGGGAGTATACACTAAGCTTTTTATAGGTAGTGAGACAACCTATATTCTAACTAAACTTCAATTAAACTTATTGCGTGGGAATTATCCAACCTAAAAGAAGGAGTTGACACGTGTTCGACAAGCCTCATAAGTGATCACAAGTTGACAGTGAGAACAAAGAGAACTCGATCATCAGAAATCTCAAGGTTGGATTCATTCGACTAGATCACAACATAAATCTAATGCCATAGAGTCCCACATGATTCATTCTCATTTTGTTTTCTATATATGTAGCCCACACCCCTCGAAAAAGCGGATGTAATCTTTATTTTCAAGAATTGACTAATAAAGAGAGAGAGAACCACCTCGTGGACATAGACACACAATTGAACCACACACACACACACACACACACACACACACACACACACACACACATATATATATATATATAACACATTGTGTTGTGTGATTGTGAATTTTACTTTCGGATCGGCTTAATTGTATTGAATAAATTACAGTAGCATTTTACCACCTATAATTGGCATCGTCATTGTGAAACAATTTTATTTTCGAAACCAATAAGAAACCACCGAGAAATTATGTCTCACTCACATAACCCGCGTCTAATGTCTAACCGTGACCATCTGAGCAATGAAAATGGACCTTCGGCACTTAGGGTCGGGTTTGAGGTCCACTCCAACATGAGTCCTAACATTCCCAACTCATATTATCGTCACCAAGAGGAACATATTATAAAAATCAATGAAGACGAGATCCACCCAGATCTCACAACATATAGAAACCTATGAACGACGACTTCATCAACTGGAGGATGCCACGCGCCTCCAACAAGAGGCGAATGACCGTTTACAATGTCCCTTCGAGAGAATGTGTAAGATCTCCATGAGAACAAAATGCCATGATCGAACACAACGCCTTCAGTCTAGAAAAACTCACAGTCGATGAAGGAGATCGTGTACAATAAGGAACACTCTAGGCATAACATCCTGCCTCGAAGATGAGATCAGAAGGAGGACATTGTATGAATGATCTTAGTGACCTCATCCAACGGGAGACGGATGAGCACCGTGATCATATAAATTCCATATCCACTAATGAATTGTCCGAAAGGTCCCTTATCAGCCATATGAAGTCCCCCTTTTCAACATCAATTGAGGAAACAAAGCCTCCAAAGATGTTCATCACCATCAGATTCGAAATCTATGATGGGAAGACTAATCCCATCGATCATATTCCCCAATAACTACAAGGAATGAATCTCTGGAGAAATAATGAAGCCCCCATGTACCACATATTTCCTTCTAGTATGGGGGATATCACATAAAAGTGGTTCAAGAAGTTTTCACACATATCGGACACCAACTTCAAGCATGTAGCAGATGCTTTCACCGTGAGAATAAAAACCAGCAGTTATCATCCAAAGAGGATATATTCACTCCTCACTATAAGGAAGAAATGTATGAAAACCTTGTAGGAGTATACTTAGCGGTATTAGAAAACTTACAATGAAATGGAGGACTCCTCTCAACAGGTAGTTCTGGACTTATTCAATATTGGTCTGCCGAACAGCTCTGCGTTGCACTAGTCCCTCATGAAAAATGAGGCCAACACTTTTAACGACCTTATGTCTAGGATTGACAAATATGCCAAAGTATAAGATCTGATAGTTGGAACTCACACTACAATGCTCGGTAAAAAATGATCAAGAACAACGATGAAGAAAAAACTCCCAAGAAGGGGGGTAAGAAGCAGAATAACAGATTTAAAAGTAACGATAAGGCAGAACCCACTAAGTCCCACCAGGCAATTAATAATGTTTTCAAAGAGCCGATCTACAAAATTCTGAGTAAAATTAATGATCAACAATATTTCAAGTGGTCGAGGAAGATGATGGGAAATTTATAACAAAGAAACACTGACCTTAGGTGTTTCACCATAAGGAGTATGGGCATAAGATAAAAAAGTGCAAATTGATCAAATTTGACCTAAAGGAGCTGGTCCAAACGCACCACCTGAATGATTATGTGGAAAAAGGGCGCAAAGACCACCGTGGAGCACGATCATAAGATCGATAATGTCCTAGTCCATAAAGAGATGTGGCATGAGTTTTTAATCATCGAGGGTGCGTCAAGTCTAGACCAGATTCAATAGAATGATGTTTGAATGGAATTAAAAAAGGTTACTGAAGTTATAGACGCTAGAAGGCAAGCGTCTTCAGCTATAAGACATTGACAATAACAAGCACGTAGTCTTTATCCAAGAAGACCTAGTAAGATTCAGGACTCAATACACCAAATTAAGTAGATAGCCATGAAAAGCTAGTCACAAATTAGGTTCGTGACCAGGTAGTCATGGCCCAAAGTCGTGACCATATCTAATAAAGGCGTGGCCAATTCCATGACCATAAAATGTCATGGAACTAGCTAAAGTTGGTCAAGGCCTTTAGCCATAACCAGGTGGGTCACGGTCCTCATCCGTGAGTAAGTCGTGACCATCATAACACCAAACTTGATCCAAAAATCCCTCCAAGTGTGGTCACGACTAAGGTCGCGACCATCTCCATGACCAATGCTAAAATTCCATCCAATAGGGTCATGTCTTTAGGCCATGACCAATTCAAAATGGTTAAGAATAGGGGTCGAGGCTTAGGGTCATCTCCAGTGCTATTTTAATGACATGGTCACGATTAATGACGTGGAAAAAAATATGATCACGACGTTGGGTCATGGCTTGGGTATGTGACAAGTGTCTTTATATTAAAACCCCCAACATCGCTTTCATTTTCATGCAACCACTCTCTCTTTCTCTCTCTCTCTCAAACCCTTTGCTCTCCCTTTCTCCGACTGTCCCACTATCTGAATCTCAAAGGTAACATTCTCTGTGTGTGTGTGTGTGTGTGTGTGTGAAGTGTGTGTGTGTATATGTAGTGTATGTGTGTGCATGTGTATTTGTATTTGTATGTATGTATTGGTTATTTGGTGTTTATTTTAATCCTAACATGTTTTGAAAATTGAACCCCTAATTTTCTTGTATATTTTAATATGTATTTATTTTAACCCTAATTAAAATTGAAATCCAATTTTTTCATGTATATATTAATGTTCGTTTATTTTAACCCTAGTTAAAATCGAAACCTTAATCTTCATTTATATGTCTATGTGTATTTATTTTAACCCTAGTTAAAATTGAAACACTAATCTTCATGTATATGTTTATATTAATTTATTTTAACCTTATTTAAAATTGAAACCCTATTCTTCATTTATATGTTTAATGAGAAATGACCATACTTTAGTGAGATATTATGATTACTGATGTGTGTTTTATCACATAGATGATAGAAGGAGTACGGGATAATTATTAGTTGTTAGTTTGGTTGTTGGATAATATGTTGGATTTTTTTGGATTAATAATATGTATATACTTTCAAACTCTCTCCTAATAAACCCTAACAAAATGTGTCTTAACACTTATGGCGGGTTGTTATGTGGATTTCACCTCGTTGATATCCAATATGCATGGTGTTAAGAGAAGGGTAATGATAATCAAAATTCTAATCAAACTAATATAGAGTTATACTTCATATGTTAGAATAAATAGTTATTAGTTAATAAGATCCCTTGTTTATCGGACTCATATTCACACCCTCGTATATTTATCTCAGAAAAAATGAGGCACGAAGATAATAACTGGCAACAATAGTACGAGATGATGCAATTGGACCGCACATACACCTCTTTTATATGTGCGTTCCATATAGAGGTTACTCTTATCTATATGTATGGGAATAATAAAGATCTAACAATTTAACTACCTCGCAAATCGTGGGGTTGATCTCTAGCAAGAGTACCACTTCGATCATATCCTATTTTTCCTACAAAAAAGCTAGGATAATGCTACAGAGAATATATTTCACACACATAATCCTGATGTAGCCCTGACCTTTATTACCTTGTTAGAGAAGGAAATTACGTATAGAGAGCATTGACATAGATTCTGATGTCTCGCGCCACATACACGAAAAATTAAATATTGCAAATAAGTTAAAAAAGATTGAATTCCGAGTTCACGTCATGGATATCTATACATCAATCCTAAATATTCTTCCTCCTAGTAGGCCACTTGCAAAAATCCATAGATTTTAAAAAACTAATACCGAATGGATGTAGATTAGACATATTAAACATATTCAAAAGTCTTAGTCTGACAAGGTACATATATATATATATATATATATATATATATATATATATATATATATATATATATATATATATATAAAATAAGTTACAATGGTGTTTTCACTATTTATAAGATGGGAAGACACTTCACGGTTCAGATCGACGTCAACAATGCTAGAAATCAAGGGTGAAGATTAAAAGACCTTATTTTCCTCTTTTGTCCTTTTATTATTTCCTTTCCCCCTCTTTTTTAACACTTGATTTGTTTCCCCCATCTTCTCAAAATTCAAAACCATGGGTAAAATAGGAAATTACACATATTTGGTCCATCACACACAAACACTACACCCCGTTCTCTCGGTCAATCGATCAATTTTCAACTCTCTCTCCTCTCAGCGGGTAACTCTTTTTGCGCTCTCTCTCTCACTTAGATCGATGATATGGATTTTGGGAGAAATCTAGGGTTTGAAGATTTGGGTATACTTATCACTGCTTCTTTCTATGTTTGATGTTCTTAAATCATTTAGTTTCACTTTTATATTTCTAATGGAGCTTTTAATTTGTTTCAAATTAGGGCTTCCAAATGGAGATTTGTTTTTTTGTTTAGTTTTGCTGATATAAATAAAAGGTTTAAAATTTATATTTGCAATGCACCAGGTATACTTAGTTGGACAATATTTTATTTCTATTTATAAGTTCATGTTGTTTTTGCAAAGAATGGTTTATTTTTCCTTAATGATTTATATTTGTATTAATGTACAGAAAGTATGATGTTGTTTGTATACTATGTTTTTGATGAAGTTCCATAGTGATTAAGATGGAATGTCATAGTATGAATACAAGTGCGTTCTCTAGATACGATTATAAAGATAAGTATTTGATGCAAAACACGTTGATTCTCGGGGCTTAAATGTTGAATATTATGTTTGTTTTCTAAGAGTTATGTTTGTATGATCTTTATAATTTTCTCACATTGTATCATGCCATAATTTCACATGTTAGTTTACTTTTTTATTGCTATTGATTATGTGTTATAATGGTGTACTAATTTTGTTGATCTTCACATGTTTGATAAAATGCCAGTGATGAGAAATCGACCACGTTTATTATTTTTAACCGACCAAATCCATTCCTCAACCTTTGAATACCCTTAAATATGACCATGAAATTATCTTCATGCCTTTTAACGATATTACATCCTTTTATATATATATTCAATGTGAAGGAGTTGATTTGATAATGCTCTTTTCATATAGTTTAGGGACTATTTAACACTCTCAACTATAAGCTATATATATTGATTATGTACCTCATTTAAATTTACCGGGATGATCATCACAGGGGGGGAAATATGGCGTTCATGGAATGAGAACCAACCCCATGGCTCGGTATGTTTTTCCCATTTTCATGATTTATCACTATTATAAATGGATTCTATTTTCTTTATAATTGTTCTATAGAACCATGAATTCAATTTATGCTTCCATTCTGGCTCAAATTCAATTTTTAAAGCACATAAGGTGTATCATTTTCTTATTTTACACATTCAATTTTTGTGTTTTAGTTGTATCATTTATAGTGCAATATCTTTCTGAATGCGTCCCTTGATTTGTTATGCCGGTAGAAATTGATCTTCGAGTTCTTTTGATAGTTAACAACAATATCATTCCTTTATGATGCTTTCTTTTGCAGTTAATTGAGCCCCTAGTGAGTGTCTTTGCGGAGAATCCTCAGTTAATAGTAACATATATTTCCAAAAGTTAGGGGGAAAGTCAGACACAATTTGTACGATACTAAATGAAGTTGAAGAATTAGCGAATGAGAATGGGCAAGGCTATATTGTACATGTTCATTTATCAATTCTCGGAGTGGTGTATCCCACATTCACTTTACAGTCGAGGTTTAAATGCCTCTGTTTATTTTAAATTCTTTGTAGATTTTTTGTGTATTTTATGGTCTTGGTTTACTTTATGAAATTATAGCTTTGAATGTAAATCAATTTTGGGAGTGGCGCATCCCACATTAATTTATCAAATTTTAGATTTTTTTTTAATTTGTGGTAATGGTTGGTTTTTTGAAATGGTAGTTTTGAATGTAAATTGACGGTTGGAGTAATGAAATTTTAATTCTTCAATTTCTATATATAAACTTCAATTACGATTTCTATGCGAATTATGTTTTTAACTTAATAACTTCCTTTTCCAACCCTGCATTTTGTTGTTAGAATCCCATGACTCATTTTAGTTTAATAATTGGATGATATGCAGGAACTTTGGTAGCTAGATTTCTCTAAATCCACATGGGGGGTTCCTCTTAAAAGCAGAGGAATTTGCTTCTCTAAAGGTAAAGGACAAGCTAGCTAGATTGATATAATGGTAAATGACATTTAAATCCTTGATTGTAATGAAAAGACAAGCATAATATGATGGTTGTGTAGTCAGAACAATTGATGTACGTATTTTATGATACGCATAGATGTAACTTTTTTCCTAATATGATGACCTATTATTAAATACCTAATTTGGTGTAAAAACTACACATTCAATTCTATTTTAATATATACAGAACATGATTGGTTGTATTAATGCTCAATTATGAACTTATTATCATCTGTGTGCAACTCATGACTTTTCTACTAAAAGGATATGAGTTATCAGCGAAAAACATTGGGACTTCTTTTAATGTTCATGGTTGATAATAATAAATCCCCTTCAGTGTTTATTGTTTAATATAGGAGAGACCCTCCCCCCCCCCCCCCCAACACTCCCAAGACCCACCCACCCACTTGTTGCTAATGACATTTTATTTGAGTTTTTAGGTTCAATATTTCGATTCTAAATCCTTATATATTCTCCTACTCACTCTTTTTGGTTATTCAATTTATTAGGAATAATTCTTTATCGATCATTTTCTAATTTTCCTTCCCAATTTTTTTGGTTGTCTTTCATGTTTCTGCTGCTGCAACTATTATTGCCATTATTGATCTTCGTACATTAGAATAATCGCTTGATCTTCGTACATTATGATATCAACTAAAATTCTTTTTTCTACTATTATTGCCATGTTATGGTATCAATTAAATCTGCTGAACGTGTACGCGTTCTGCTCAGTTTTGAAATCTTTTTTGTGGAGTAAATAGACAACCAGATCTGGGATGGTTGAGAGTCACATTTCAATGAACGTGAACATTTAGAGTATCATTTTTCAACATTTCTTAGTTTAATTTTGATCAAACTCCACCACCATTCCAAGGCGTTGTTGTGTATTATTTTGGTGTATGGCACTACTTGCATTTTCAATTATCATTTTTACTCTTTGTATGTATTGGGATTTGCACAATGAGTATATCCAAGGCAGTGTTTGTATTTGTTGGAATTTTCTCTGAGCTAAAATTGGTATGCATATATCCACGACAGAGTAAATATAGGTTGGTACTGGTTATTCTAAGATGACACAAAAGCTACTCAATAAGAAACATGATGCCCACGAGGAATCAAGAGTTGTAACTAAGGATGATGCTATGAAAGACATCAAGCAACGAAGGATAATGCATATAAGTTTTATATACAAATTAGTGTTTTGATGTTGTGATTTAAAATAACTAGATTCAATATCAATATTAGTCGTATAGTTATGAGACACAATGTGCGAGGTTCGTGTTGCTTGACGAAGTCCCACATTATGTTTTCTTTTTATAGGTCATCACATTATGTTTACTCTGTACAGATCTCCATTATGAAGTAGAGTTTTGTGTATTGGAGTCAATTTTGGCATAGTTATCTATCCAATTCTTATATCTTGGTGCCCTTTTTTATATATTGAGATTTGTAGCGAAGTTTCGAATAGTTTGAATATTACTTGCAGTCATGGATATAATAGTGCTTAGTATGAATGAAGCTATGTGCTTAATAATTACATGTTCAATTTGTATGAGTGAAGCTATGTGCATAGTAATTATATGTTCAATTTGTATGAGTGAATATATGTGCTTAGTATGAGTGAAGTTATGTGCTCAATAATTTCATGTAAAAAGTCACGTTTTTTTTCTTTTTGATCTTTGTAATACTTTTTTTCTTTCAAACTAAGGAGGGTTTGAGAAACATTTTTTTTTTTACGAACAGAAAAAGGAAATAAAAATTAGTTTATGCATAGATAGATCGAGACTGGCAAACATGTTTATGCTAATACTCAGTTATTTTCCCTTTTTTCAGAGGGGATTAGTTCACTTCTATGGTGGGTGAAGAAGAAGTTATTTTCAGTGTAAGTTTACTATTTGAATGAATATTGAGTTTTTATTGCGTATCAATGTAGGATAATAGGTGTTTGATATAGCTTTAAGCATATGCTTTTTGTATATATTTATATCACTCCATTTTTTTTATCCACACCTTTGTATGCATAATATGATGTCGTTTCTTTTCTCAAATGTATGTATATATTTCATATTTGAATCCACAAGATAACGTATTGCCAAGACAAACTATTGGAAAAGTTAAAACTAAAAAACAAAGTCTCAATGACTATGGATGGTATGCATGCACGATTGTCAGCAAGCTGTTATGCCCCCAATGATACTTTCGTAAGTCATTTGGCGAATCTGCAATGATATTTTCGTAAGCCACCTATTGTAGAGTTTGTATCCACTTCATTTGAACATGTTGGAATGAGGTATACTTCAGTTGTAGCAGATTCAATAACTGCTACAATTGTGCACCGGATCTTCCATTAATATGAACACTTTAGCATGTTTAAAGGATCAGTTCATGTTTAGATGCTTTAATATTAAGGATTTTATTTTTTTGTTTTTTCCACACTCACTCGAGTTCATTTTTTTGTTCATGAAATCACTTTATTGGGGCCTTCAACCTATCTCTTCATCTCTCCATATTATTTGAGGTTTGAAAATTACATAAAGTTATTACTCGAGACTTCATAATTACAAACAAGGTTATTCTGAAAAAATATAGGAAGTAATCTTTGGTTGCACTGTTTAAGAATCAGCAAGAGGCTAATCAAGTATTTGACAACCTCCATAGCAGACATATGATGCACTAAAGACTGCCACAAAAATCTATTATATTTCAACTCAGTACTGGTACACGAGGTAGTTTTTGTGTCCATAAAATGTATTGTGATTCGAGCCAATCAGACTCAAAGAAGAGGCCACTCCAAGAGAAAAAAAATGGCAGATGCTTTGTCTCCCTCATGCTGAGATTCTTATTCTCCCTGGACTTTGGAACATTTAAGACAAAGATCACCAGATGGAATTATGCCCATGTTGATCTTCGTGGAACATTCGTGGTAAGATGTGTTGTGAATGTGGCTGATTAAATGTTGATCTTCATAAAAAAAAGAGGCCACTCTTCAGCAAGATTGAATGTAGCAAGATTAAGACCAACATTCTTATTCTCTAAAAGTTGAACATTCGTGGAGTGGCCTCTTTGTTTTTATGCAGACACGTTGCGAATGTGGAAAGGCCTTGAACTATGCCTGATTTGTTAAAGTCCAATCCAAACTAGAATAAAGTTGTGTTAAGCACTATGCCGCTTGCCTTATTATCTAAGCATTATTGACATTCAACAGCAGGATATCGATGACTCAAATGATATTACATATATACATGTTGATGTAAAATACAATTGTATATAGGTTATGGCCCTGTAATTTTCATAACTCATGTTTTGTATATATGCAACGAAATTTCAATTGTTATTTATGATTAGGGTTTTAAAAGATCTGAATTTTTTACCAGTACTTAATTTCTTGATATTTCGTTGCTTATGACATTACCTAACTCTCTTGATATATCTTTACCCCTGTCAGTACCTAAGTTTCAAAAACTGGTAAAGGCGATAATTTTTAGGTTTAATATTTAAATGATTTGGTTTTGTAATGAGTTTTGTGGAATCTGATGGGTACCTTATCTCAATTTTTATGGCGTCATAATGTTTTTTTATCTCAAAGTACTTTGATTTATCACTTTATATGTCTTGCTGATGCAAGTATGAATATGCATATGATGCTTTGAATATGAAGATGCAAAAGGATACAAATATGAAGATGCCATGAATATCTTCAAATACATCACCCTTACTCTTTACGCTGAAGTAGTATAGGGCGTAGACAATTTTCACTTATACTTTACGCTTCTACTCAAACCTTTAAAACCCAAAAGTTAAATGTATCCTGGGAAGAATAAGCGTCATAGTTGTGACAGTTTTTAATGGGAACTCGAGCACATAACGGTTGTTATTATTTCGGATTTTGGTGAGTACTCTAAACAATTCTAACTTTTTGTATTGAGTTTGTAATGTTTTGTACCGAGGTTGTAAATTGAGGTTGTTAACAATAGTACTGGAGCCCAGGACTCACATTCTTGGACGCTTATGCTTTAGTAAAGAAAAAGTCCTCCACAATCGTAGGTTAGTCAACCTCTTTGCGATCAGAGACTGGGTAAGCCTCTACAAATCTTTCAAAAAATATTTTTTTATTAAGTAAGAGAAGAAAGTTACCTTTCACAATGGTTTTCATTTTGTAGTTTTTTTTGTACGAATTTATTGGCAGGTTACAGCAGCGTCGTTCCTTCCAGCAGTTTCATCGGTTGGAATAATGGCGTTGTACTTTAATGACTTGGGAAGTTGTGATTTTTGTGAAGAATGCCGAAGATACCAAATGGCAGTTTTGTTGGCCTTCTTGAGCTGGATAACAATAGTGGTATCGGTTGGAATATGTTGTTAAGTTTTCTTGCTTCATAAATAGTTTTTTTTTTGTAAAACAAGGCTTAGAGCACACTAGGTCTTTAGGTATATTATTACGAGAAGTAGTCATTGATTGTTGAGTTTTTACTTTTAATATAGCGTTTAAAATGTTAAAAATCAGAATTCTTTACAATATCTAAACTTCTATCTCATGTAATATTTGGTGGTTTACTCTGGATAAATATAAGTAGTTAAGGTTCAATTTGATATTTTTGGCAAATATGATATATGTTTGTTTAAAAAATTTGACTAGAATATATGTGTGGTATATTTTTCATGTTTTTATTTTGTAACCATTATTTTTGGTTATTCAAGATGAGTGAATTTCTATATGAATTCATGTTGTACTATTTTTATGTTTATGTTGGTCCTACTGATTCCTTGGCATCAAAGCATAGTTTTTTAACATTATTTTTCAATTTAATGTAATTTGCATTGAGAGCAGGGCGATGTGCATTTGTCATAATCACAACAATTCGTTCAAGAGCAGGGCATTTAACTAGAAGAAAATAGGATTGATGGCAATGGGGATATAAGAACTTACAGGGTTGCGAAATTCAAGGATGACCACAAGTAATATATTGTCTCATTGAATATTTGGGGATATTTTGTAGGAACATTTTGACAATTTTTTTCTGTGACGAATGTACTTACATTGCCATCACATTACATTTTGACACGGTGGACAAGAAATGCGAAAAATGGGGTTGGATCAAATGAACCTAATGACATGGGCAAGAGTGATTGGCAATGAGGTATAACAATCTATGCAGGGAAGCCATCAGATATGCAGAGGTCTATAAGATGGCAATGGCTATTCTTAAAGGAGGGAAGAAAATGGTTGCTGTGAAGAAAAATGATGCAAAAGTTGCACCTCCCAGCACACATGTTGGTTGGGTTGGTTATGATTATCGGAGGCCTTTGGTTTCTGCTCCAGATTTGACCCCTATATTATGGCCACCACAAGATGAAGTGACACAACGCTTTAATCTTAATGATGCTGGTGATATTTCCTTTATATCATGAAGTGATAGTTCCTTTATTTCATGAATTTATATTTTACATAAATTTATAAGCTCTTTTAATCCAAGAGCCTATTGAGATTGATCTTTATCATCTTTTGCATTCCCTTATGTTTTTCAGTTCATCTACAATGAACTGAAGTATTATTTCAAAAAATGGAATTATTTTGAATTTTTCTTTTCAAATCATCATAGAGATGCATTTGTTCGTCAAATTTATGGCCAAACTTGCAGCCCAGTGGTGCATTAAGGGAAGTGCGACTGAAAAATTTCAGTGGAGATAATCCAGCTTTAATGATCCAGTCATCCCCCATAATTCTTTTGACATCCAGTATAATGTCTATTATAGAATGTATAGATTATCTTCATAAAAAAAGAGTTTGGAAAAGAATCTGCGTCAATAATTCAAGGACAAGCGGGTCTTATGACCCACATTATTCGATTATTGCATTTCTTGATAGGTTTTATATGATGGAGAAGTGTAACTAAGATTACATTCTTATCATCCACATTGTTAGAACTATAATCGCTTTTCAAGTATGTACTCTGCCTTCATTTTGTATTTTGGTATTATCAAGATGCTTTATATATAAGAACACTAAATGATGGAAAACTAAATGACTCTTATTTTTGTTTTAGCTAAGGATATTAATGATTTCCTATTGTGGTTCAATATTCGGTTTGAGACGTGTTGTTGCCTTGAGGTAATGGTGACTCATGGCATTTATGTTTTCGGAGTATTTTTGTTGGATAGTACTATAAATAAAGGAAGTTTTGTCCAATTTTTCTTATTTGTGTTGTAAAAACACATCGACTTAAATTATTCACGATTTAATTCATTAGAATTTTTTCCCCGTGCTATTGACGGACTGTTAGTATTGTACACGACTTTAGACTTTTCAAAATTTTATGCGTGCCTTCAGGCACGGGCATAGCCTAGTATATATATATATATATATATAGTAGGAAACTTATGTATGTCATAAGATCAAAAGATGATGTCATCAATATAAAATTTTCCAACACTACCTCTTTTGCCCTCAATTTTTTGGTTTCCCGCTCTTTTTTTACTTACCAATTTTACACTTCAATTCAAAATTAGGGATACTTTGGTCAAAGTTACCTCATCAATTTGTTCACACTCTCTCATTTCTCACACAAACCTCTGATTCTCCCGTTCTCTCATCAGCAAGCCTAAAAAAAACCTACCACCCATTTCTCTCTTTCGTTGCTCGCGTCCCTCTCTCTCTCTCTCTCTCTCTCTCTCTCTCTCACCACATATTCTCTTCTAGATGATGTATGAATATTAAACACTGATATTTTTGTTCAGTTTACATTTTGTAAACCCTAAACACACATCACTAGTTTCGGATATTCTTGGTTTTAGATCTAGGTTTTCTTCATATAGAAGATCCCCTCTTGAAAAAAATCATGTTCAAAGGTCTTCCAATGTATTTCTTATATTCATTTTTTGTTTTAGGGGCTTTGATGTTTATTATTTATAATTTTTAGGTATGCTAGAGTTTGAGGTGGAATCAAGAAGCTATGGTTTAATATAATGTTCTTACAGGTATATATGTACATGATTTTTACACATATATATAAATGATTGGTACATGTTCTTAATACATTTGTGGGGGTTTTAATTTCAGATTAATTTCAAATTAGTATTTGTTTATTTCAAATTATTGTTAGATTAATACATTTCTCTTTTGAGTAATATGTTTTAAACTAACTCAATGAGGACATGAGTTGTTGTATCATGGTTGTTTTTTTTTATAGTGATGGATTCGGCTCTATTAAAGTAAAAAAAATAAAACTATTAGGGCTTTGTTATATGAGTTTGATTCTTCTTTTAATATTTAGATTCTCTTTTCATTTTGTGATTGTAGGTTTATCATTTTGATGAATTTGGCGGAGCTGGTGGTGAATCTCCTTTCACTGAGGTTTGCTTATACTATATTTGATTTATGATTAGTACTAATTAGATTCCATAATGAAATTTTTGGGGTTTGATTTTTATTAATAATTTGATTTTCTCACTCTTTCTCTGGCGTCTTGATGATGCTTACTCCATTCGATAATGCAATATATTCTATAATGCAATTTCAGAGTACTATTTTTTTTAGTCGAAGCATTTATATCATGTATATGGCGGTTATACAACGATACACAGAAACGTAGGTGGTGATGATTGTGCCATTAGTACGGGCCGTCGGGCCATAAGTTTTTGAAGATGATCAATAGCGTCGAGGATTTGATATAAGGGGTGGAGTTCCAATCCTATTGAAATAGATGGTAAGTTAATTTTTGAGTTTTTCTATTAGATGTATGCTAAAACAGATTATAGGCGCGGAGTTGAGCTTACACAAGTTGAATAGCCAACTCAAAATATTTAAGTTGAATTTTTAATTTATTACATTTTTATGGTTGCATGATATGTGTTTGATAAACCATCAACCCGAGTATTTCTCATTGCCGTAGACTTTTTATTTTTTTAATTATTGTGTTCAAGAAGAGTTTTATGTTGTGGATCTGTTGTTTTTGTTTGGAAATCTCAATGATTCTCTGCTAACAGTTGGGTGTTTAGATGAATTAGTTTGGAGTGTTTCGATAATGTTGGTTGTTTGTATGAATTGGATCAATAATTATTTAGATGAATTGGTTTTGAATATCAAACATGACGTGTCATCCACCTCTTGAATGCCAAGCATGAGCAGAATATCTTAATTG
Source organism: Sambucus nigra (assembly GCA_949130495.1). NCBI lineage: Eukaryota > Viridiplantae > Streptophyta > Magnoliopsida > Dipsacales > Adoxaceae > Sambucus > Sambucus nigra. The sequence goes on along the minus strand of OX422222.1, from coordinate 119,585,174 downwards.
GCTTATTATTCATAGTCTTTTGTGGAGGGGTCATTTCAAATGCATTCGAGAACCCATCCTTCTTATAGGTTCTATCACAACTAGATCCACTTATAGATTACTATTCCGAACTACCAATAGGGGATATGGTGGTATCATCAGCTAATGACAAAGTGAGGAGCGATTAAATCAAATTGAACAGGGGCCATTGTGCCACTGGACCTACATATGACAGTAGCCGTACTAGGCCTGCTTAAAGCAGCAGTAAAAGACCTGCACTAATTTTTTGTTTTTATTTTTGTATGTGTTTTAGGCTTTGGGTATCCCATCGATGTGGATACGGAAGGTTTGAAGGAATACATTAGAAAATTTTGAGATTTGGAGGATTGTATTGTCATGAAGGTTTGCCTTTATTTATATATTTGGTATATGATGTTTTCATTATAGGTTTATTTTGTTCATTTTAAAATGTATGTGCGTCTACTAGAAATATAAAAATTGACACAAGGTTTCTTGTAATCCCTCCCTGCTAATTATTTCTACCATTTATCAGTAGTCCTCATATTATATATATGTCTATTACGTTCAAGTATAAAGTCAAGATTGGTTGTTTCAGTGTTTCTTTCCTCCAATAATAATTATTTGTTGCCTACACTCTTAATTCCTTTGCCATATTTTGTTTTGTCAATGGAAACTATTATAAAAATGGTGTTGCAGTCCCATATCTGTTTTTCCTTAACCACGGCGAACTCACTGCCTTTGGCAGTATGTGTCTTCATAGTGTTTGGATACACTAATGCAAAATTGTCACATGAATGGACACTCTGTTTTGTGTTTGGGTAGTAATATGAAAATGTATTATTTTTCCCAGTTGCTATTAACAACTTTCACTTTGACTGATGAAGTCTTTTCGGATTTTCTCCAGGAACTAAGACATCAAACAAATATGAATAGAAGATCTTTGCATATTGAGAATTTGTATTAATAAGTGAGTTGATTTGATGAATTATAATGAAAGAATCACCTTTAAACACATGAATTTGTAGTTTTTTTATGTGTAGGAAGTTGAAACCCTTCCAACATATCTGTATCTTACACCACTTCAACATAATTTAGGTACTGAATTTGTTTAGACATAGCTACAATAATTCATCCTTCAAAATCTCTCATAATCATTCCAATCCCAGAAATGCCTAAATCTATCTTCACAACCACATTAGTGTAAAGATTTTTTTAATAACAAGTCTTTCTCTTGAATTGAGTGTCTTTCGGTATCATTCTTGCATATAGCACAAGCACTTTTAAGTTTTATTCTATTCTCCTTTAAAAAATATCAAAATATGTGGTTATTAAATTATACACCTTCTTCAGATTCGAAAATTTTGATTTTTTTTCTCAAATCAATTTTTATCAAACTTTCAAAAATTAACAAAGCACTTCAACTAAGTGGAAAATACCATGTGAAACTGGTGCATTCATCCACAAATATCACTAAAATTTTGAACTTTTGAAATAATAACACATGTGAAGCACCACATAAATCACAATGCATAACTTCAAGAGGATTCTTTGAAAATTAAGTAGACAAAATAAATTGATGATGACATGCCTTCTCCATTTGATAACTTTCACATATTTTTTCAACCTTATCACTACTTGTTCTTATAATAAACTTATTTTCCTTCAATAGAGCAACGGATATTGTTTGTGGATGGCCAAGACATTGGGGCCAAACATCATCCTGGACCATTCTAAACCTGGTTGATCATCCTAAGGCTCCAAAAGCATACTGACCATCGAACGTATTACCAGATGCTATCACTGCGCATGTGTTCCTGTTCTTTATCACAAAACCATTCGATGAGAATTCTATAATTCAAGGAAATTTATAGGTCAATTAATTGATGAATAACAAGTCTTTATTAATTTTTGGAACACCAAGAATATTGTTGAGTTGCACTTTCTTATTACCCGCAACAATTGGTGCAGATCTATCATGGGATATATACAACAATGCACCATTACCCACGATTATTTGATAATCATATGAGATGAGACTTTTGTATCAACAAACCATGAGTTATTATGGTTTTACTCAAACTTCATTGCTGAAAATACTTGATTCACCTCTTTAGGTTGAGTTGTATGGTCGAATCTATTACAACAATCAAGAGATGAATGCTTTGGTTTATTACAGATTAGTCATATGATATTGTCCACTCGATGCATGATTGAAATTAATTCCCTTACATTTCATTACCATCAACACTAGGGCCTTCTTTTTATTTCCAGTTGTACCTTAATCATATCATAGTTTGCTAGGATGATTGAGTGGATGATGCATTTTTTTTTTACAACATTACAGATATTGTGGTTTTAAGATGAAATCTTGAATATAGGATCCAAGAAACCCACGTTCTGCCAAGAGGTTTTTCGATCGCAACCGCGCTACCACACCTTCTCCATCGAAACCCAAGAAACCAAGCGTAAACACAAACTAAGAAACAATCAGATCTACCAAGAATAAAACCAGGAAACCAAGCGCAAATTTGAACCGTGTGTGAATCCATTTTATTTTTGTTTGTTGACAGTGACATATATGAGACATTAAAAATGATGAGATAGTAAATAACCTTATGTTTTCAGGGTCATTAATTTATTCAGGGTCAGTAGAAAAAGAATCATATCCTGTAAAAGAAATAAAAGAAAGCTCAAGGCCTGACAGAGCAAGTGTGTTTTCCAAATGGGATGCTGCAGTTGCATTGCATCTTAAGAAATCGAGCAAGTGTGTTGAGGCTAATATAACTGGGGGAAACACCATAGGCTCTCAGGCTCAACCTAAATAGGATTCTTCTACTACATCTTCCAAAAACTGCACTTTCAAGAAAGGTATCTCATTCCATTTTCAACAATTGCATTCATGCATGTTTGTAGATATTGGTACTTCTGGTGTGGTCTCAACCCACCCCACCCCAACCTCCCCTCATAACTCCCACAAAATCTCCCCTCATTTCCATTTATACCCATTATTATTTTATTTTATGCAGCTAATCATTAGATTTACTTCTTTATGTGTTTGGATTTACTATTAAAAGTTTAATAATGCAATGAGTTTTGTTGATTTGCTATCCATGGCCATTATTTAAGTCCAATTTGTAGTGGTGTTACCATAAAAGATGTTAGGATCAGATCATGATCAAATTAGACCCCATAGTGTATTAATAATCTATGTATTATGGTGCACATATTTCAAAGAGGTTAGACATTATGGTACAAACATTTCAAACAATTGCCTATTTTAATTTGATTTGATCTGATGTGATCTTATTACATATATGATCTTATCACACATATATTTGATCAGAGGTTAGACACATTTTCTTATCTAATAACATATATCTGATCTGATCGTGATGCCATCAGTGTTAAGAATATGTATATTCTGCAGTGACATGTTGCATGTTTACGAAGAAGCTCTCGCAATCAGGTTAGGTTGAAAGTTTTACATTTTCACAGTCGTGCAGAAGGTGTGTCCTAATTCCAACTTAAGTATTTTCATTTTATTTTTTGAATTTATGAACCATCTATAGAAAGTGAGGTTTTTATATCCTAAACCCAAGTACTGTTTTGAATCTTAATATTGGGTAGAGTGCGGATATTGGTTGGGGGGGAGGTAGCAGCTATTGTTTGATTGGGTAGAAGGAGGTGGTGTTGGATTTAAATAGTAGATACAACATTGTTTGTCAAAATAAGATTGTTTAGAAATTTGAATCTGCGATTCACACGAACAATTTGTTTAGACAGTGAACACCTCTCTTGGTGTCTGTGTAACTAAACTCTATCTTTACAAATACTTTTTGTTATGATGTATTTATTTATTTGCAATTTTTTTCTTCGTTTACGAGTTTTTGGATCACGAGTTCTTGGAAGGCCTCCATAAAAATGGCAAGTTTTATTGTTCAACTACACCGATAACCATTGTTAAGGTAACCCATCGGAAACCATTTTTGCCTGATATTTTTAGAAGAGATTTAGGTTTTTTTAGTAACGACTCTTTATTGATTAATTTATCAAGAATTCAAGGCGTTCACTCATGTTGGGTTATTTATTATTAATTAGGTGTGTTGATGCTATGATTGGAGCTGAAAGGAATTGAACAATGGATGCATGTAAATGGATAGTGACTGTGGAGCTATGGCCCTAAAACATTGATGGCTCTTAGGATCAACCTAAGGTACACTTTTATATTGTGTTTAAAGTGATAATAAATGGTTTAATCCGCTCTATTATATGGTCTGTTCAAATTATGGTCTATTATATTGTCTTCTCTACTCTATTATATGCTCTGCTCCATCATCCTTCATCCCACCCACCACCAACAAAGAAACCAAAAAAGGTAGCTAAGGTATGATTTTGGGGGTTTTGATCTAAACTTTGGTTTCACAGTTGGGGGGAGGAGGTTGATTTCGCACAATTTTGTTCTTATGGTATGATTTTTGATCGTTTCATTCGGTGCATACCTAAACAATATACCACTATCACGATATATAAACAAAAATCATGATTTACTCCTAAAAGGTTCCACTATTAATAAATATTCCACTATCACGATATACAAACAAACATCACCTAATATGATTTCCCTACAAAGGTTCCACACCTTAATGTTTTTTTTTTGTTGACAGTGACATATATGGTGTTCTTGGTATGGTTTTCTTTTTCATATATGATTTTTTACCTTATTTTGGACCAGAAACTTTGTAAGAGGGTACTTTATATAAGATGGAGGCGTAACCCCTTTGAAGTATAGTAATGATAAGTTAATTAGTCAAAACCTTGGATTAGTGATAGATCATGCAAACATAAACTTAATGAAGATAAGACTCAGTTTAAACTCCCAAATATCTCGTGTATAACTCAAAAGGTAGTAATGAACTTAGAAGTAAATTAGCTAGAGGGAGAGATAAGTAAGCACCCTAGATACACCTTGGTAGGCAGGCAAACACACCAAACACTCTCAAGAATCTCTATCACGTATTAAAAGCTTCGTAATAAATGACAATGGCGAGTGAATAAGACTTCTAGTTTGTAATAACTCTCTCTGATGTGTATTCTCTCTAGTGGTAACTTCTTAAACTCTAAAAAAATCATCCTTCCTCAAAGGTGGTTGGGGTCCTTAAATAGCCGCGCACACCACCCCCGAGGCAACTCAGTCATCAATGCCTATGAAAGACCTACCTCATACTTTATATCACAAACATTAAATACCTGATGCACTAGTTGTCTCCACGTCATAAACAATAAGTGCGAAGACATGTTATTTGCCTGACCACAGTGTGTCAGGGGGGCTGTTGTCGTAAAGGTGGCTCACCAACTTCCTGACAGCCCCAAATACCAAGGTGGTTTACTCAAGTGTAGGCCTGACATTATTTAGCTGGCTAGTGACATCACCAATAGTAGATGTGACATTAAGTAGAGGGTTGTTTGGTTCATAACTCAACGCCCGATGGAACTCCAAGATGCTTCGCCCGAGGTTCCACAGTCAGGGTCCTTCGGTGTTTTACCAAGTGTATCTAAGATGGTTAGGACAAGCCCCAATAGTTCCTTACTTCTCAATCCTCCAAACCAGGTCCCTCTGAAGTTCCCACGCCGAGGTCATTCGATAGAGCATGAAAGATCTCCCAGACCGTGCCAAGCCTGGTCGCTCGCGAGTATCGTTTGACCTCGCACTAAAACTCGTTATTATTCTCGTTACATGATTACAACCGTTATAGATTATAGTCAATATAAATAAGGATATAATATGGCTAATAAAACAAGATAAAATACAAGTTGTCACGCTGAGTTGCCTCACTTGAGCTGTCTCGCTGAGCTGCCACGCTGAGCTGCCATGGTGCCTTAATCCCCCAAACACTGTTGCTAATGTGGAATTAATTCTAATCTCAAAATTACCTTCAAGCCCCCTTGACATTTGCCCCTTCGTGGAGAGGTTTGTTGGAGCAAGAAATGTCTGCACGAAACTTCTCAAACCGATGAACCTTCTCTGCGTGAAAAAATTCTTGCCCCCTTTCCTTTGTTATAACCATAGTGTTATAATCTCCAGGAAAAAGTAAAATTCTCTTCGATGTACCTGAGTCGAAGCACTACGACTTGTTGGGGCTTTGACGAAGGGACATCGCCACTTTTTCCTTTATACTGCGCCTCAACCGTTCTAGATTTTTATTATTTGAAATTCTCCCAAAAGGCCTGCTATCCTTCTCAAATACTCATTTTGATTCTTGGTAAGTGAAATTCTCCCTTGTAATTCTTTGTTGTGTTCGAAAAAGAAGAAATTCTCCCCGATACAACCGAATCACCATTTAAACAACGTTTGGACTTATGGCGAGGGGGCATCGTAGCTTTTTTGAACTGTTGGGACAACATTTATGTTAGGAGTTATTGGATATGTCTGACAAAAATTCTGGCACCAAAACTCAAACATGCTGAAGAAGGAAACCCCTTATGTTCCCCAGGTTTCGCTTCATAAATGAGGTGGCGCAGTCTTTTTAACTATCAGAACAGTTCCCGAAATGCCACGTGTTCATTTGAAATGATTATAGGCTGCTGTGCACGTGCGATAGCGGGAAACTCAAAAGTTACGTTTAAAAGGCTTCAAATGTCAGTTTTATTTCAAAACCCTTCTCTTTCCTTCTTCTTCTTCAAGCCCCCGTATTCCCTAGAGAGAGAAATTATGTGCGAACTCCATTGTTTACCAAGCACTTTCTATATTCTTCCTCCTTTTATCTTCTACGCCAACGCCGGTGGTTGTGCTGCTCCACCTTCATTCCCAACCCTTCTTTTACCAAGATTTTGTCTTCAATATCATCCTCTAGTACACTACTATACCTACCACCAGTGCGCCACCTCCCATCTCTGGCGCTACTGCTGTGCCAAGCACCGCTCCCCTGGATGTTGCTCGTCAAGAGCAACTACACTTCTATCACCGGGCTCCTATCTTTGGCGAAGGTGATAAATTTTTTGATGCATGCAAGGTTTGTCATTTCTCATACAAGTTCGACCCCTTACTATTTGGTGATGTGGAAATGGATTCATCAAAGTGGGTCTATCTTCCACCCGAGGGAACTCTACGTTTTCGTCTGGACCATGGTGACTCCCCATATTCCCAGATTGACTTCGAAGCACCTGGGGGGTCACCAACCCATTTCACTTCCTGGCACACACATATGTAGAGATCTCACGCTGCTGCTCTTACAAAGGTTAAGTTTCATCGAGCCTACTAGTTTGGAGAGTTCACCCTTTCTAAGCATAATGAGGCGCTCCAAGTACTAGTTTCCAGATGGAACATCACAACTCACACGTTCTTTGCTGCATGGGGAGAGTTCATTATTACGTTGGAGGACATCTGTGAGCTTTTTGGGTTCGATCCAATGGGTGAGTTCACATATCACGATGAGGCCATGGATGCCGAAGAGGCTGCCGATCGAGCTGAGCTGGATCGAATCTGCAGCAGTTTCACTGGTTCCTCAAACAAAGCCACATTTACTCCCCTCATCATCTATTTTTTCGAAGCCCTGACCCCGAAGGATGTCAATGCTGCAACGAGCTAAGGTAGAGGTGCATCCCTGGAACTATCGACCTACATACTTGTGTTTCTTTCACGATTCTTCCTGACTGGGAAACCCAACAATCAGCCCAGGAGGGACCTTATAAACATTTTCATTCGTTTGGGCAGAGGCATCAATCTTCCTCTGGCCGCTATTGCCTTGGGGTCCCTCTATACCTGGTTGGATCGAACTCACATCGACATGGCGCGATCACTGTGTCGTTACAACTTGGAAAATTATGCCAATAGCATCATTTTAATGGGCTTCCTCTACACCCGTTTTCCTACCATTGCTGCCAAATCTATTTCTCTACTATTGAGCCAAGGTATCAAGCCCCCATGCCTCCTATGTTTTCACAAAAAATAAAGTCGAAAGGAGATAATTGAAGTTTTTGATCTTTTAGACTCCTTTGTGATGAGGCCATACAGTGAGTCTACATTTGCCCATAGTTGGGATTTCTTTATTCTATAGCCACAATGGTCAAGTTCATCTCGGTTGTAGAAGATCCCTTATAAGCTGTGGTGCTTCTATATACCCCCGAGTTTATTCCTTCTTACACTGAATGGGGATACACGTCAAAACCCTACAACCCAGACAGATGTAGCAGACAGTTCGGGTTCGATCAGGGGGCCCTCGACCTGTGTTTCAACACAACCACCGAAGGGGCACTTTTGCTTAAGCCTGTACCCTCTATACTGTAGCCGCAATGCTTGGTGTGACGTCCACCATCGACGACCGTGTCACCCTTCCTAGTTCCACTAGGAAAGGACACGTCTCCACCTCTTTTTCCACCAAGTTCCATCTGGGGAAGTTGGAAATGATTCGTGAGTACATTCTATCCCCCCTTAATATCCCTTAGTCCCTTCTTTCTCTTCTTTTGAACTAGGTCTTAAGGGGAACTTTGTGCGAGGGGTTGAGCTTCCCTTGAGTAAAACCATTAAAGAATCTCCCCAGGAGCTACCCCCTTATTTTCCAATTATCCCAACTACCGCCATGAAACCCAAGGCTGTTGTAGCTCCCAAACCAACTTCCCTTTCGGCTGAAGCTGCAACAGGGGAAGGGCCTTCTAAGCCATCTCCAAGAAGGCCAAGAAGTTGAAGTCCTCAAAGTCCAAGCCCCAGGTTCAAGCACAAACTCCCTTGGAGGCATTTCCTATTGCCTCCTTTCCCCCTCCCATCTCTCCAGAGATAGCTAAAGAGCTGAGGAGGTAGGTTGAAGCTGAAGTCGCAAGAATAAATACTGAGTTTCAACGGCGCACTGTCGTCATTCCTCCTTCGACTACTTTTCCCACAATCGTGGTTAATCCCACTGAGACACCAGAAAAAGGATGAGGAGGTCGAGGGTACCTGAAGGTGGTGATGTAATGAGCTCCAGGAAGAAAACACTGTATGCCTAGTCCCAGAAGAGATGGGCTGCCGAGGTACCTTCATCCCCTGCCCCTTCTGCTGCCGCCTCCTCGCCACCTTCACCAGTTGTTATACCCTCTCGTTCTCTCTCTGTATCTTAGGTATGTGTTCATTCATTATTTATTATTCACCTTCTCTTAAGGTTTGTTGCATCCTCTCATTTCTTAATAAGAAAATGTTTTGGTGCCTGGAGTTGGAGAAGAAAGGCCCAATCCTCCCAGTCCCCCCATAAGCCGCTTCATGTGGGGGAGTTATAATATCTCTCAAGCTGATACCACTCCTCCTCGTTCCCTCATGACATGCCTTACCTATTCACGAAGATTGTCCTCCCAACGGGCCAAAGAAGATGCTATGATGGATGCTACCATTAGGTCTGCTGAAATGCCTAGACAATCAAGGGTAAGTACTGCAGCCTCCTCTGAGTTACCATTGGAGCAAGAGGTCCCTCTACCCCTCGTTGTGGTCGAGGAGAGTTCCCCGTAGGTAAATTTCTTACCAAGTCTTACATCTTTTAGTTGTCCCATTATTTTTTTTATCATTCCTAATATGTTGGGTCGTTTTAGGTGGAAGTGGCATCACTGATAGCTAACATTCTCGTTCCTCCTGCATTGATAAGACCCCTTACTGTAGTTCCTCTTTTTGGTTCCATAACGGGGGTAAGTAATATGCATTCGTGCCCCTTATTCTTGTGTTTACCCCTGTGTCTAACACTTGGCTTTACATTTCCAGCTTTCTCCAAGTCTCTCTCCACCCTTTACTCTTAGTGGCCTTTTTCCTTCCCAGGCCCAAGTTGGTGTTATTGCTCTCGTTGGGGCATTTCTTGAAGGTCCAACGTCTTCTTCTGATGATGCGCCCATGTTGTCTTTAGTACCTTATATTGGTAAGGAAATTTTGCCTACCGTTGAAGCTTCTCCAGCCAAGGGCCCCGTTGAAGCTGCTGAGGCAATGAGCCCGCCTCCAACGATTTCTGCCATTATGGACACCGTGGCGACTCCTGTTCTCGCTCCTACTGCTGCTGAGGTACTTTACTAATTTCTCTATATTTCCCAGTTTCTCAAACTTCACCTATGTAGGCGACTTAATTAATGAAAACACTTGTTAAGGTTTTTCCAAAAACTCCACCTATATCGGTGACTTAACAACGAAAACACTTGTTAACATTTTTCCAAAAACTCCACCTATATCGGTGACTTAACAACGAAAACACTTGTTAATATATTTACAGAAACTCCACCTATATCGGCGACTTAACAATGAAAACACTTGTTAAGATTTTACCAAAAACTCCACCTATATCAGTGACTTAACTACTAAAACACTGGTTAAGATTTTTCCAAAAACTCCACCTATATCGGTGACTTAACAACGAAAACACTGGTTAAGATTTTTCCAAAAAACTCCACCTATATCGGTGACTTAACAACGAAAACACTTGTTAAGATTTTTCAAGAAACTCCACCTATATCGGTGACTTAACAACCAAAACACTTGTTAAGATTTTTCCAAAACCCCACCTATATCGGTGACTTAACAACGAAAACACATGTTAAGATTTTTCAAAAAACTCCACCTATATCGGTGACTTAACAACGAAAACACTTGTTAAGATTTTTTTCAAAAACTCCACCTATATCGGTGACTTAACAACGAAAACACTTGTTAAGATTTTTCCAAAAACTCCACCTATATTGGTGACTTAACAATGAAAACAGTTGTTAAGATTTTTTCATAACCTCCATATTTCCTCTGACTATTCTCAGGTTGCTCGAGAGGCTTCTCCACCAGCCCTTCGCCTGTTCCCTCGTCGCACCGGGAACCTGTTGTTTCAGAAGATTCTAACCACGACGACCAAGGTTCCACGACCGGTGCCACTATTGAGAGCGAGTCTGGCTATAAGCTTCCTCCGCCCGACCTAGCTCCTCATGTGTTCTACCTAAAGGTACTTCAGCGTTCTCCTCAGATGCCTGCCAACCATCATCTGATCATTGAATAACTTATAAATCATCATCCTGAGATGTTCACAGTGGATTTCCTACGCTCAAACATCTCCATTATGAGTTACAGGCTTTAAGGCATTGCCACCGTCATTACTGAAATTATCAACACTCCGACCTCAAGCATTACCCGACCACTCCTAAAACAATTTTTGGGTTATCTCAGTGATTTGGGTTGCGACGGCTTCCATTTTGGCTGGCCAATCACACATTTGAAGACCTTGAACATACACGACTGGATAACCAGAAGGAACTCTTACGAAAACATCAAGAGGATCAGCGGGCGAAGGAGACTAAATTGGTCAAGCTAGCACCTGTTCTTAGAGATATTTACAAGGAGGTGGAGGACCTGTAAGAAACTCTGTGTCTGGAGAAGCTAAAATGAGAAAAAATCCTTATCGAACACACGTAAGCACATACAAGGTTGGAGGTTTCCATTAATTCCCAACGGTCTTGCTTAACAGCTTATTCGGGTCTTCGTGGAAATTTTTCTCCTCCCCAAATCTGTGGTTCCTCCTAGGCCAATGAGTTTTTGTATATGTATTTTTTTCTTCCTCTCATGTAATTCTTGGGCAATAACTCCTAATTTTGTAATGCCCCAAAGTTTATGAATGAAGAAAGATATCAATTTTCTCATGCCATTTCTTTGTGTTACAACTGTTTGCGTGGATTATGAAGCTCTGTAATTCTTTTATCTTTACTTGAGTTATAATAAAAAGAACTAGCATACTTATCATAAAAATAACTTGTGTATTCATAACAATAGTAAAATACATCAGCGGCCCCAAACATAATTGCTTACACATGATAGAACTTTAACCATTTCTTGTTAATCATAAATGGCTTGTCTTCTTCTATCTTAGAAATTAAGCAATAACCTGAGTCATGAGCCTCTTTTACAATAAAGGGTCCCTCTCAATTCACTACAAACTTAGGTAGAGGAAGCCCCCAGATGTGTTTCACTGCTGCCTTCAATACAAGGTCTCCCTCCACGAACTTTCTTGGTCTCACTAAGTTATCGTATTCCCTGGACAGCTGTTTCGTATACATTTGAAATTGTTGCATCGCATTATCTCTGTATTCATCTAACACTTCTAACTGCACATGCCTATTCTGAGGGAGCATACTACTTCGCAAAGCATATCGAGCAGAGGGAACTTCCAACTCCATTGGGAGAATCGCCTCGGCCCCATAAATAATAGAGAACGGTGTATACCCTGTGGGCTTCCTCTTAGTCATCTGATAGGCCCATAAAACGGCTGGTATCTTATCATCCTATGATCCTGTTAAATCCTCCATCATTTTAGCCAAGATATTAACCAAAGTTTTGTTAGTCGTTTCGACTTGATCGTTTCCCTTTGGGTATGCCACCGTCGAAGTGTGATGGACAATGGAGTATTTGTCTGTAAGCATCGTTACTTCTGAATTGACAAAAGCGGTTCCATTATCTGAAAGGATAACCTTTGGGATCCCAAAATGACAAATGATGTATTCTCTGATGAAGTTGCTCACCACCCCCACTGTTTCCCTTCTCAGTGGTATTGCCTCAGCCCACTTTGTGAAGCACTCCATTGCTACTAGTATCCTTATCTTCCCCCTTGAAAAAGGGTGTATTTCCACTACCAGGTCGAACGCCCAAATGTGAAAAGGATAAGGTGTTTCCAGGGAGTGTAATTCCACTGACGGGGCATGAATCATATTTCCATGAAGTTGGCAAGCCTTGAACTTTCGAACGAACTCAACTGAATCTTTCTCCATTATTGGTCAATAGTATCCCAAAGTCATCAACTGTTCATATAACTTGGCCTCTCCTATATGAGCTAGATCGTGCGCCTGTTTGAGGACCTCGGTTGCTTCTTCCTTCGTGATACAACGCAATGTCCTATTGAAGTATCCCCTTCGATAGAGCTGTCCCTCCTCAACATAGAATCTCGGGGCACTTCACCTGAGTCCCATCGCATCAATTTTCTTTATTGGGATAAATCCATCTTTAATGAAGTCAATATAGGGCTGTCTCCAGTCAGGTTGAGCCTCCATAAAGTGACATTTAGCTGCCTCAAAGAATAACTGGCATTTATCGCATTTCCGTTATAGGTCTGCCACATCCTATTTCATCTTAGGCCAAAAATACCCCTTCATTTGCATTCTTCGGTAGAGGGGTATCTCAGTTATTTCGTAGTGCACTTCGTGTGTTTTCTTCAATCTTTGCTCTGCCTCTTCTGGATCGATGCATCTTGACAGCCATCCTCCTGCATTTCAGAAGTAAAGGTTTCCTAGGTTTGTAAAGTACTGGGCTAATTCTCTGATCCCAATCGTTCCTTCACCAGCCTCTAGTTGCCTCTTAATCTGTCCCCTCCAGTCCCCAACCTCTTCCATTGGTATAATTGACTGTACCATCAAAGGAGTTGTTCTCCGTTGGATCATGATAGTAGTTGTATCACTCCTTATGATCATTTTCTGGGCAATGGTGGCATAGACGTCTGGGTGGTGTTCATCGTTCTGGGCTCCCTCCTGATCTTGGTCTGATGGAACTGGCAAAGAAGTCTCTGGATGATTGTTCTGTATGGTGTCAGGCTCATGTGTTTCAATGTGTACTCTTCATTCACTTGCTGAATCACTAAGTTTAAATCCCCTTTGATGGAAAGTAAATTGATCCCCCTTCAAAGAGCCTCTAGAAACCCTAGTGCCAATGCGTCATATTCCCCCTCGTTGTTAGAGCAAGGGAAATCTAATTTATAGGAAAGGCAAATCTCCTCCATTCATCTTGAAAGGATAACCCTCGCTCCTCCTCTCTTTTCCGTCGAGGATCCATCGAACTGCATTGTCCATTCCTCATCCATTGCATCTAGGTGATTGGCCTTCAAGTCATCTCCTGGGATATTTTCCTTGGGTGGCTCAAACGTTTCTAAAGGGAAAATAGCCAGCTGATCGGCGTACGCCTGGCTTTTAATTACACGATGAATCATGCACTTCAAGTCATATTCAGAGAGGATAAGGAACCATCTAGCCGCCCTGCCAATCAATATAGTTCTTTCCAGCAAATACTTAATAGGGTCACATCTATTTACAATATGAATTGTAAAAGATAACAATAATGTCTAAGTTCTTATGCTACAAATACTAAGGCTAAACAATGCCTTTCCAATCTACTATATCTGACTTCTGTTCCATGGACGATCATGCTGAGGTAGTAGACTGGATGTTCTTGTCCGTCAATCTCTTGTTCCAGCAAAGGTCCCATGGACCTCGTGGTGGATGTGAGATACAGCTGCAACGGTATTCCTGCCTTTGGGGGAACCACGGTCTATGGTGAAACGAGCAGTTTCTTTAGCCCATCAAGAGACTCCTGGTGAATCTCCTCCCACTTGAACTTCGTGTCCCTTCACAACAGCTGCATCAATGGATGTGTTATTTCAGCCAATCCAGGAACAAATCTCCTAAGGTAGGAGACTTTGCCGAGGAAAATCTTCAGAACTTTCGCCATTCTTGGACATGGCATTTCCAAGATCGCCCACTGTTTGTCCTGGTCCATTTATACCCCTTGTCGATCAACCAAAAAGCCTAGAAATTTCCCAGTTGTTACTCCAAAAACACACTTCAGTGGATTCATTTTTAATTTAAACTTCCTGCAATGGGAAAACACCTTCCTCAAATCTCTCAGGTGGGACTCCTCCTTTCTTGACTTGATGACCAAATCATCCACATAAAATTCCATAAACTTGTGGAAGAAGTCATGGAAAATTTGCATTATTGTTCTTTGGTAAGTCGCCCTAGCATTCTTGAGTCCAAACAACATCACCCTGTACATGAAGTTACCCAACGTGGTTTTGAATGTTATTTTCTCTGCATCTAAGGGGTCCATCTTGATATGGTTGTACCCTACATACCCATCCATGAAGTTATACATATCATTACCGGCCGTTGCATCTATCAGGCTATCGATGGAGGGCAGAGGGAACTCATCTTTGGGACAAGCTCTATTCAAATCTCTAAAATTCACATAGACCCTTATTTGATTTTTATCTTTCTTTCCCACTGGGACAATGCTAGATAGCTAGAGCGGGTTCTCTATCGGTATGATGAACCCTACTGTTAGCAAACGTTGGAGCTCTTACTTGATCTTCAGGTCTAGTTCAGGCTTGTACGTTCTCGTTTCTTATTTTACTAGGATGGTTGAAGGAATGATGTTTAACTTGTGACAACTCACTTCCTCATCCAACCCTTCCATCTCTGTGTACTTCCACGCAAAACATCTATAAATTCCCGAGTCAATTTTTCCAAGGCCTCTCGCCTCTCTTCATCAAGATCCTTCAAGATGAAGATATGCCTTAGATCTTCCCCTTATTTCGCCAGGTTCAACTGCTCCAACTCTTCCGCTTGTGGCTTTGGCTGATCTTCCATGTAGTTTAGTTCTTCGGTGACATCCTCTACGAAGTCCTTTATATTGGAGTTATTTATCACCATGCATTATCCCCGTTGATCCACCAGAAAGCATTCATATATCGGGTCAACCTCATTACCAGCTTCGTTAGCCTCCCTCTCACACCATTATAATCGATACACCACTTTTCCTTCCTCGGTAATGACCTTCTTTCACTGTCTGCTGGTAGTGGCGACCGCCTTCCTCTTCTTCTCTCTAGAAGCCTCATCAACTATTTTTCCTGAGAACTGACCCAACACGCTTTGTCGTTGAACCTCATGCTCCATTGGGTCCACCCTGGGCCTCATCCTGTCTTTATGCTGCTTCGAGATATTTTGGGGCCGAGGGACCACCTAGTGAGCTTCTTCGGTCATCACTCTTGTGCTTCTTGCAACCTCTTTACTTTGCTCGTTCAAGGGCCCCATCCTTTCTTTGATCGAGGGAACCCATGCTCCCTCCATTCTTCTCGTTAGGAACCGAACATCCTCCTCCAACTCAGTGTAAAATAACGCATCTACCAAGTGAGCTTCCTCGATAGCGAAGGTCCTCTTCATTTCCCTAATGGTCACCTCTGTCCCCTTGATGTTTGCCTTAGCGCATTGGTGGTACGTAGAAGGAACTATCCATTGGTTGTGCATCCACTCCCTTCCTATTAGCATATGATAGGAAGTTTCACTCTCTATTACGTGGAAATTGACAAGGGAACTCATATTTCCCATTATAATCCCAAAATTAACATACCCAATGGACTTGGAAGATTGGTTATCATATCCCGAGATCACCAAAGGCATGGGGAATAACCTTTCTTCTGTAATATTAGCTGCGTGGAAAGAGTTGATTAGCATGATATTAATGGAAGCTCCCCCATCCATAAGAGTCCTTGCAAATCTAACTTCGTTAATGCTGGCGGTCACATACAATGGCCTATTATGAGGGAACCTTATAGCCCTATCTGTGTCGCTGAAGGTTACTTCTGACAGAAACTTTCTCACCAGTCTGACCATGGGTCCTTTCCATCTCAGCGAAGGGACTGTATTCTTCCTCGCGATATCAAGTATTACCTGGGTTATCTCCAACCTACTCTCCTTCGATATCCCCACTTGGTCGAAGAACTAGGTGAACTTTGGGGATTTTGAAATTGCAAAGTATTCTAGAACTAGGTCTACTTCCTTACCTTCAACACCGTATACATCCTCCACATACTTGGCTCTTGCTTCGTCATAAGCCAACACTACATTAGCCATTCCCCTCGTACAATCTTCCAGAGATTATTCGTACTCTTCTTGCTTCGTCGTTGACTCCCTTTCTCCTCTCTCCGCCTCTTCATCATAGGCCGCCACGAGATTGGCCCCATTTGCTGGCAGCGGATTATTGTTGATGTTTTGTGCAGGGATTTGCAACGTCCCTACCTTCACGTACTTATCGATAATTCTTCTCAGTGTAAAGAAGCTCTCCGTTGGATGCTGGATCCTCCGATGAACCTGGCAATACTTAGGATCCGCTTTTGTTGCCGCATCGGGTTCCCCAACGGGAATGTCTTTTGGTTCATAGACCGTTATTCCTTGGACCATCACGTTATAACAGCTGACAAACTCCTCTACTGTACAAGGTAATGGTGGTGGGTCCTCCCTGTCTCTTCCAAACTTCCTCTTATTGTCCTTCTTTGTTGCCTTACCCCTATCTCCCCCCTCGGTGTATTCTACCCGTGGGGGTTGAGACCTCCCCCCCCCCGCGGGTTACATCGGCTACCTAAACATCATGGGCACCACCACCAGATTGGGACGCACCACCAAGGAGATATTCCTTACCGCTTTTAAGAACGCTGCAAAAGTACCCTAGTGCGTCTCATTGATAAGATGGCAGATGTAGTCCGGAAGCAACCCCTCTGTGTAGATCTGCAATAACTTGGATTCTTTAGCCTCCTCCCTCACATCGAGGAATCTTTCTCTACTCTTTCGAACATAGGCCACCACTTCTTCCCCTGGCCATTGTTTCTCCCTACCCAGTTGGGTCAAAGTAAACTCATCTTCTGCCAGAAATAACTTCTGGACAAACAATACGTGTATCTCCTCCCATGTAGAAACGTTGTTATGAGCCAAATGGGAATACCATGTATATTCTTCATCGGTTAAGGATTTCGAAAACTCCCTCAACGTAAGTTTCTTATTATTGCAATGCGCTCAAATGTTCAACAAAGCGCTTAATATGATCCTTCAGGTTCCCACCTTTCCCTGTGTGTTTTTCAAAAATAGGAGGAATATAGTCCTTTAGATAGGGCTCATCGTTGATATATTGAAGGAATTTTATTTGTGGATGCCCAAGACGTTGGGAATTTTTTTATAGGAGCCAAATTGGAATTTTTTGAGCAATTTTCAAAATTTTTAAGCATTTTTAGTATGAAATTGGAGGGGTTTGCCGATAGGAAGGTCTGAGGAGGTACCTATAGGCATAAGGCATGGACTCGTGGTCTTATTAGGTAGAGGAAAAGTCATTGTCCGCCGACATGGGTCTAGGGATACTAATCGGGATGCCCCTTGATCTTTTATACAAATTAGGTTGCCATTCCTTATTTTTCACACCTTCAAGTGATTGATTCTCTGAAATTTTCTCTCTAAGAGACATTCCTAAGTCCTTTTTTCTTTAAGACTTCAAATGGAGGGAACTTTCGGTGAAGTTAATAATGAGTGGATATCCGTTAATGATCGGGCATGCCTGGAGTGGCAGTCTGTGGTGCCTCTTGCACTAGCAGTGAAAATGCCTACCAGCCCTGTGAATCTGTTGTTGATGATAGGGTTTTGATGCGCAAGCCCGTGATCCACCATTCGGCAAGGGTGAAGAACCCTAATGGCTACATGAGTATTTTAACTTTTGGTTTTCCAACTCTTTTTCTCTTTTTCTTCTTATGCTAATAAAGGATTTTCTTTTGTTTTTTTGCAAACTGATATAGCTTCTTTAAGCATCTGATCCTGGGGGATGACTGGGTTGAAGGATGTTTAGGAAGAACTTCCTATGGGGTGCGTTGGATGGTGTCATTTGCTGTATTTAGCCTGTGGGCGGGCATACTAGACGAGACGCAACGCTCTTCTGTGATGTTGTGTATACTTGGTGAGAGGTGGTGGGACATGACCCATACGTTCCATTTGGTGGTCGGGGAGATGACCATCACTCCCATGGATGTCTAGTAGCTGACGGGGTTAGATTGTGAGGGACATCAAATTATAGTGAACCATACTTTGCGGGTCTTACTAGAGGCGGTGCATGTTACTCTGGGGATGTGGGATTCTATTTGTATTTTTATGTTGAGAGAGATATTTGTTAGAGGCAAATTGACAAGTTTAATGGGCGATAAGTAAAACAGACATCCCTTTTGTTTATTTTAGTTTTACTTGAAGGATTAATTGTGGCGATGGGCAGCGACATCATCCATCTCTGGTTTTTAGCGTATTTGCAAATTATTGCAGAGGTATATTTGTATGATTGATGGAGCTTTACTTTGACGTCCCTTTTTGCTTCTTGGGATGTGTTCAATCGGTGCATCCGACAGACTTTTATAGGAACTGCATACCTTCTAAAGGTAACTTTGTGTTTATTTTCCATTACTTTCTTGTAATACTTTTATCTTTTTTATAATTTCTTTATCTTCTTCCAGATTTGGTTTTACGCGGTGATTGGGATCAACATGAGGTTGGTGTGCTTGAAGGATAAGAGGTTATGGGACTTTTGTAGTACGCATCGGTGGTGGAAGTCAAACCAACAGTCTAGCCATTCCCCGTCTCTAACGACTTACGAAAGGTGTTGAATGACCTGACGAGCGACTGAGGTAGATTTTTTATTTTCTTTTGATTCCTTTGGAATATTCTATTTTTTTTAGTAGACATTGATTATTTTCTATGTATTTAGGTGACCTTTTACCCTTGGGGATTTATTTGCTGGCCACTGGGGTTACGACTATGCACACGCAGATATAACGACTACTGGTGCGTGGGTTTGGATACATTTGCCCCTAGGAGAGAGTTATGAGGTAGATTGTGGAGGAGGAGGTGGATGTACCATTTTAAGTGCCCACGGAGTAGATGAGGCGAGTGAGAGAGATGATAGACGTTAATTGGGTGGCAGGGATGATGGATGAGCCCTACACGCTCTACACCGATAGGATAGCAGGTTGCGACTACCAGGATTTTGTGACCAGTTGGTTGATTCCTTCTTGCTCATATGACATAGAGAACATGACTACACCTTCTACCACTTTGGTGCCGGGTAATAGTTCACCGGTAACATGGGCCCATAGCACGGGAGGTGATGCAGCGGCAGCTGTAGCTGCGGAGGAGGATACTCTTATTCAGTTCACTCCTCCTTCGTACAACTTTTTGTTAAGCAGGGGGAAATATTGAGGGTGCCCCATTGTCCTCATAAGTCGGTATCTAGGTTAACAAACCTTAATGATAAGGCGCTCCATCTTGAGTTATATGTCTCTTCTATCTTTTTTTTTATTTCCTATTTTCTCTTTATTTTTCTTTGTTCTTTACTAACTTTCTCAATTTTTGTTATTTTCTACTTTCTTCCTTTTTTGCAGACTGTAAGGGTGTTGACTAATTGACTGAGGGATATTAAGGACTGGATGATGTCTATATCTACCTATATGAAGTAGTGATCCACTTCATGTATGCTGATGTCAGCTACTTCTGATGATGGTTTTGTTCTGGGAGTGGAGGGTCCACCGCCCGTCGCAGGGGGAAGTGTTTGTGCCGTGGGGGCTCAGGGTTGGTTTAGATTTTTTTTTTGGAAGGTTCGGGAAGTGTCCCGTTGTATTTTTTTTCTCATTTTACTTTTTGGTTCCGATAAAAAGAGTAATAATGATAGAGAAGATAATATACAAAAAATGCATTTCTTTTGATTATTTTCTTGATTTAGTGACTTATTTTACATACACTCTGTTGAGATTTCTTATTTATTTGCAAAGACAGATATAAGTATAAAAATGGTTTTGGAGAAAAATTTTTATTTTATGAACGTAGGAGTAATAAAAAGGAATAACATGGGCATTAATTTTTTCAATGTAAGAACTTTTGGAAATTGATTTTGGGCAAAAGAGGGAAAATATTTTTTTCTAGAAAACAAGGGGGTGTCGATCAACATAACCCCTGTCCTACCTCTTGGCATAAGGGTCAAGCCATATCACTCCTTTGGCTTTGATTGCATTTTTAGCCTACTTGGAGTACTATGAGGGAAAAGGGTTTGAAGGGTTTTAAGTGGTTTGTCCTTTTTGTGGACTTTTGGGATTAAAAAAAAGGGGGGGGGGGGGGAGGGGGGTGCATTCTTCACCACCATCCACATTCTCTCTTCTTGTATTTTTATTCTCTTTATTAAATGGATCATCCCGTGTCTGAGGTATTTTCTTCTTACTAGGTTTCCTTATGGTGCAATCGGGATATAGACTGGAATATGCCTGAGGTAAAGGCAAAATTCTTGTACCTAAAAGATCACGTTTTTCGGTTTGGCCTAATTGAGGCTTCCCTACTCGTGAAGATTTTTTAGCGATGTTGGAGATCAGCCCCAATATGGCGGCGGTTATGACCGACTTGTCCCGTTCTCCCCGGGTGTCTTTGTCTGATTTACTTCATATCTCTCCCTCGGTGGCTTAGCCATTGGTCCATGGAGGTAATATCTCTCTCCTGATGGTTATAAACTCAGTGTGCTAAAGGAACTTCATTGATGCTAGTTTTATCGGGGCTATTTCCTTGGGCTTGACTACTAAGATATTTCTTGTGATAGGTGAGCTGACGATCGAACCTCAGGTGACCACGATAGTGGTGTGGATGTCTTATGACTATAGTCCTACTAAGGTAATACTGGCAGAGACCTTGAATGGTCTTCATGCATGGAAGGAGGATCATTCTGAATTTTTACTGGGGAGCCCTGTGATGTTGTTCATGTGTCTTTTTGAGAGGTTTCTCTTAATGGGCCTTCTTGAGTAGTTCCTATCGAGTGTTCCTAAATTCTCCTTCCATCCCTTCTTCAATATTGACCCTTTAATAGGGAACATGGTTAACTGGTTCATGAAGCACGAGGCCTGGTGTCTTCACTAGTCTGTGCTATGGTAGGAGGACCTACGACCCATTTTATAATTGGGATAATCCCGGTATGTTCGGCCAGTTGGCCTTCGAAAGACTTACTTTTATTTTCCTTGGAGAATTCTACACAAAGTGGGGTTAGAGTAGATAGTGCCTCCTCCTATAACTAACTTCTTCCTGGTAGAGGATTTGACTGAATCTTTACGGATGATGGTGGGACCCTTATAGCAGCATCACCCCTTATCTACCCATCTGTCATAATCTATTGGAGGGGCTTGACATGTGTCTCGGGATTATCTGAAATGGTTATGGAAATGGGTAGTTGGTAAGATCTTAAAAGAGGAGACTGTGAAAAGGTGGCATGTGGATTTTGACACCATGGTGGAGGATATTATGGTTTCGATAAATCTGGTCATGGCCTATCGTTGCATGGAGAGTATATGGATCATAAATAAAAAGTGGGAGACCTGGGGACCTCCAGGAGCAAGCAATGATGATGAGGCGGGGTTGTTTGGCTATTGACGGTAATGCTTTGTGAATGCTTGGTGTAGTATTTTTGAAGCTGCGGTTCATGTTTGAAGTAATTTGTGATAGTATTGAGGGATTTTTTATGATTTTCTATGAATATTGTTATTTAGTAGGGACTGGGTAGGTTGTTGTAGGAAATGTAGGTTTATTTTGCAATTGACAAAAGGGAGATCTGTTTGACTCCCTCTACTGATATTTCATGTAACGGCTGTGTTCCTGGATTTGAAAATAAAAACGATTTTAATCATATTTTTTTGTGTCTTGATGAATTTTTGCATTTGAACTATCTATACCAATCGATAAGGCATACATCATCCTTTTCACTACATCAAAAAGGCCAAATTGTCACCTTTGAGCCGAACAGCCTTGTCACGGTCATTGACCGTGACAAAAAAACATTCCTTTTTTCTCACGGCCAATGACAACGAGAAGGCCGTGACAACGTCTTCTCATGGTCGTTGACCGTGACAACTTTAGAAAGTTGTCAGGGTCAAAGACCTTGACAGGTCCGTGACAACTTTGTCAGTAAAAAAACCCTATCCCCTCTTTTTTTCCCACCGTTTTCAATTCCCCCTTTTCCCCTCTCTCTCGCACGACTGCTCTCTCTCTCTCTCTCAGGTACGTTTCTCTCTCTCTCTCTCTCTCTCTCTCTCTCTTTCCATTGTATATGTGTATGTGTGTGTGTGTGTGTGTGTGTGTGTGTGTGTGTGTGCGCGCGCGTGTGTGTGGATGCGTGTGTGTGTGGGGGGAGGGCAGTGGTGGGTGGGGGTGGGGGGAAGGGTAGGGGGAGGGGAGTGGTGGTGCAGAATTGTGTAATTTATGTTGATGAACTCTAAAATATGAGTAGTCTAGAATAAATTATCACAAAATTAATAGTTAGGATCTTGTTATATGTATATTTTACAATTTGGGATCTTGTTAAAATTCAAATATTTGTATATAAATGATAGAACTCATCTCTTATAATTTAACGAATTTACGATAATATGATTCATGCTAGAATATTATTAATTAAGTACTTGGCTAATTATCTCCTACATTCCTACAATGAGATTTTATGTTAAATCCTGAATTGAATGAATTATATATGTTAGGAATCAAGATAGTAAATTATAATCATGTTATACTACGTTGCCTTATGATTAGAATTCATGGATCAGAGTAATAAATATTCATTATAAATTATGCACAATTGTATGGTTTATTTTATGAGAATGTTCAGATTATGATGTAGATATTAGAGTTATTGTAGTCAAACCCTAAATAATAATAGATGTGTTGAAAAGTGAATTGGATTGAATGGAGTTTAATCATATATCTCACAAATTCGTAATAATAATTCGTTGTTTAGGTATAAGTTTTAGTTCTTATGCGTACTTTAAATTAAATGAAACATACTTTAACATACATAATTAAATGAAATCTCTCGAATTATGATAAGACATAACTAAATGAAACATGCTGTAAATTACTTATAGTGCGCATAGATACTAGCATTTTAGTTCTTATGCGTACGCATTCAATAGCCCTTAGACCCGTTCGAGAGTCATTACCCCTGTAATGAGATCTCTTGAGTTGTCCCGTTTGGACAGTTGCGACTGCATAATTTATGTATAATAATATTCTTGGTGGCTTAAACTTATTACTTTTGTGGGAAGTTCTGCAGTCATATATTAACGTTCTCTAGGTACATACTAGATGATGTGATGTTAAATGTTATTTCAATTGATAAATTTAAATAACACTAACACTTGCGAATCTATGTCGTGTACTTGGAGAACTATGGAGATATGCTGCCGAATTTTCTCAAATTGGAACAATGTGCATGAGCTGTTAAGTATATTACAGAAATATTCGGTCTTGTATTGGATAGTACCACTCACCCTTTAGAGTAAATGGAGGAAATATGAATTAATATTATAAATTGAATTTTAATTTCAATTTCAAATTACAATTGAATTTGAATTTGAATGCATGAATAAATTTACCCATCGAACCTAGCCTTCTAGTTATTATGTGTACGCATTCAATATGTGATTGTTTATACTAATAGGAACTAAATATTCACATTTTTTTTATGCTATTTTACCCATAATAGGTGATTGTTTGTAGTAGCTATTATGGGATATCCTAAATACAAAGAGTGGATGGATGAGACAAATAGATTAGGGGATGTGTTTCGTAGAGGTGCTAATGAATTTGTGAAATACGCAAATAGATGCAATGATAATGAAGAGTTTACATGTCCATGTCCTAGGTGTAAGAATGGTAAGGTGTTTGAGTGGAAAATAGTTGAACTACATTTGTTAAGATGGGGTATGCAAGATAGTTATCGAAGTTGGGTTTTTCACGGAGAATCGAAAGTTCCTTTTGTCCCCGAGAAACCTTCACAACAACCTCCAACAAGTAGGATAGATGTCCAAGGGGAGCATGACAATGTAAACATAATAAGCTAGAGGAATTACTTGATGATTCGTATGGATTTCATGAAGTGGGAGAGAATTAGGTCATGACGATGCACAAGGTTCAGACACTCATGAAGAATCCTAAATTTAAAAATATCAAGCATAAGAAGACCCCAATTGGGAATGAAATCGAGACAATAAAGGCATTGAATGTGATCATGTAATTAGTTCCTCGATTCTTTAAGCACTGTTTCTCCAAGCACATGGATTTATGGAGCGCTATTATACAAATTAATATCTGCTTCTCACTTTTATGTGAGAAGGTAGTCAATCGAGATCACATAGTGGCGGCAAAATTAGCGGTGAACGAAGAAATTTGTGTCTTGGATAAGTACTTCCCTCATCTTTCTTTAACATAAGTGTTCACTTATTGTTAAACCTATGCGATGTGACACTTCTTTGCAGCCCAGTAAGATATCGGTGGATGTATCTATTTGAAAGATTGATGAAAGTTTTCGAAGATTACGTCAATAATACACTATACATTGAAGGATCAATAGATCACCATGGA
This sequence comes from Sambucus nigra, assembly GCA_949130495.1. Classification (NCBI taxonomy): domain Eukaryota; kingdom Viridiplantae; phylum Streptophyta; class Magnoliopsida; order Dipsacales; family Adoxaceae; genus Sambucus; species Sambucus nigra. The sequence goes on along the minus strand of OX422222.1, from coordinate 119,560,196 downwards.
GTCATCAATCTACACTCGATAATATATGTCTTACTCAACCAGCATGGTTGCTAATGATGAGTTCATTAACGAGGGTGGTCATGTGATGGGCAAACGAGTGAAATTAACAAGTTTGCAACATGAAAAAGTAGCTCGTTATCTACTTAACACATATGAAGATGTTGAAGAATGGAAAAAGTAAGTTTAAATTACTTTAATTTTTACATGATTAATTTTGTAATACTTTCATCATGATCTATGGAAAAATTATGAAGCATGTGAGAACAATAAAGCTTTATAACTAACCTAATTAATTTTTCTATATTATCAGCTCTTAAAGACGGTTGATGCAACATCAAGGCTTTATCGTTTAGACACTGGACCCTTGTTCAGGGAAAAATAGTACAAAAATTATCGATTGAACGGTTACGTATTCGGTGCAAGGGTGTACGAGGAAAATACAAATGTACAGAACGTGGGCATTTCATACAAGGCTCTTACTTTTTTTCGAGTGACCGTGAAAGATAAAAACTTCATTGAAGTTGAAATGACTTACTATGGTGTAATTGGGAATATATTTGAATTTGACTATGTAAACTTCAAAGAGGTTGTATTTTAAAGTGATTGGGTAAGATTTGAGAATAAAAATACATGTAAAGTTGATCCTGACACCAATTTTCCCATGGTTGATTTGTCCAAGTTGAATAGTAATGAAGACATGCGCGATGAGCCGTTTGTTTATTATTTTCAAAAGGTGAAGCATGTGTTTTACTTGGAGTATATCAACAACGAGTCGTGGTCAATCGTCCTACGTACTCCTAAACATCTAAATAGTAGTGTCGATAACTTGGTTGCACCTACCATATATCAATCCATTTTTTATGATAACCTGAATTTAAAATAATTTTTTGATTTGTAATAAGTATTCAAATTATTTGTAATGACTAGTGGTTGTATTATTCTAGTGCTATATTATTATTGGACGATGATTTAATGCTTTTTATTAATTTTTACTTGATCATTTTAATGATTGTAATAACCAAGTGAATATGTTAATTAGAATTTTCATCAATTTAAGCATTAATTCGAAGTCCATGACCCGAGAGTGTGTGTTAATTGAAATTAATATTGGTATAAATTGAAATTGGTATAAATTGATACTGGTATTGGTATGTATTGTTAACATCGTATTTGAGCATTAATTCAATGTTCATATACATATTTGTACTAATAATAACATTTTTTTACAGAAAATGATTCATCAGGACGCGATAACGGAGGCGATGAGGGCTCCTGGACAAGTAGGCCCCCAAAATAGGGCAAATTAGGGGCCGTCGCTGAGAATAAGATGACATTATTAACTAGAGCGCAAGATTTATTGAAGGTGATTATCGGCCCGGGGGACACTAATTGGAGGGCCGTGCCTATTTACCTCGAGATGAACATCCGGGGGGCGCTATAGGTTGTGTATTTAATATTTATAGTTACAATTATATTTATATTTATATTTATGACTGTAACACTTACTTACATGATGGTTTGTATTTGTTTGGCTGGAACAATTTGGCCTGCTCGCATATCTCCACGACCCCACGTTAGAGCAATTGAAGGATCAATATAAGACATGGAAGAATAATTTGCGGGCATGGTACTTTGGGAAGACGAGGGAGCCCATTCTGAGACTCCGTGAAACTGCCCCCCCCCCCCCCAAGGAGACGATCTGATTGGCAGAGTGGCAAAAGTGTATCGACAATGAGCGGAAATCAACATCTCGCTAATCGAGGAGGGAAAATCGGGCAAAAAAGGTGGATGTGCACTACTCCGGCGTACATCTTACATCGAGGTGAAGCACAGGATGGTGATTTTTCATTTTTATTTAATTTTAGTTATTCTAATTTAGCATCGCTTTGCGTTAATTACTAATTATGTATTATTTTATTTCAGGACACGGGGAGTGGCCCTTGGGGTAGGCCACATAGGCTCGATGCCTATGTGGCAATTAAGATGAAAAAGGTAAGGATAAAGAGGTGGCCTCGAGCATTTCAGCCACCATTGTAAGTTATAAATGCTTAAATTTTTTATTATGTTATAATTTTTTTATTTACTTAATTAATTAATCGTGTACTTTTTGATTTTTTAGGAAAAGCTTAAGGAAGTGCATGAGTCGCAGTCTGATGCCGACAAAGCATCTTTAGCTATGGAATCAGTTAGCCAAGTGCCGGGGTAAATCGCAAGGGGAGGACTAGGGGTGAGGTCGCGGGTGGGGAAGTCTAGAATCATCGACGTGGAGATGAACAACAACTGGTTGGCACATAAGGTGACTCCCATGACGATAAGCTATCAAGGTTGGCAACGACGGTCAAGGATATATACGCCTTCATGAAGCGTAGTTGGGCAAGGGCAAGGGAAAGGAGAAGGAAAAGGTGGTAGAGGTAGATAAGGACGCCGTCGAGGATGGATATGCCACTGTTTCATCGCCGATACGCACGAACTCGACGCCATATGATGATCCATTTCCCATCGTGACCCCCATCGAGCGGCCTATGTCAAAACTTGGTTTGCTGACCGTGAATCTACTCGAAATATATTGTGGGTTGTCGATAGCGAGGGGTTGAGAGATCCAAGCTTCCTCTCGGGTGTGCTGGTTCATGGACATCCCCTCCAAGACATTGAGGCAAGCGTGCGCATCACGCATGCGATGGAAGGAAAGGAGAACTCACCTTTGTGGTTACACAAACAATGCAACGTTCAACATATTGCGGGGTGTCTCAATTCTTATGTCGTGTGGCCTTCCTTCCTCCACTGACATGCTGAAGATTGACATTATTTTTTATCTTTTTTATTTGGATATTCGATTGTATTTATATTTTTTTAGTTTTGGTATATGTTGGTTTCGATAAGGATGTTTTCATTTCTATTTTATTTGGATATGGATTATATATGCCATGATTTCATATATTATTTTTATTTTATTTGGATATATGTTGTTTGGATAGGTACAATTTTTCTATAACAGGTACAAATATACTGCTGGGTAGTGGCAGTGGCCATACTGCCCAATAATTTTTTTTAATTCTACCGAGAATTGTCATGGTCAAATACCATGATAAAGAAACTTGTCACGGTCATTGACCCTGATAATTTTTTTAGTTTTGTCATGGGCTTGTCACGGTCTTTGACCATGACAAAACTTGTCAAGGTCAAAGATCATAATAGGATCGTGACAATTCTAATTAATTTATCATGATCTTTGACCATGACAAGTCCATGACAAAGAAGTTGCACCCCCAGACTTGTCACGGTCATTGTCCTTGACAAGTTGGACATATCACGGTCAATGACCGTGAGAAGTCGACATTTTTGGTGTAGTGTTTGTTCTTGTAAATGATGAGATGGACTTCTTTTCTTTAGGGTTAGAAAAGAATATCATTTTGTGAAAAAGAAAGGATCGCACACAGGTGTGTGGTATGGGCTGCCTACATACCTCTAAAAGTTTTGAAAATTCCACTAGCTTCATTCTAAAAATAATTATTTTGAGAGGACTAGGTCCCACGTAGTTCTGGGTAAGGGAAATGAAGATTTTTTTACAATGGAAGGGGGATGATAATGATATGAAATATAGCTTGCCGAGAATTAAAATTAAAAGTAGAATTTCTTGAGACGGTCTAGTTTGACTAGACGTGCCATCTCTTCTCTGTCGATATTTGCGAGCATATCTATGCTACCTGAAAGAAAATTTTGTGACACCCCGCCTAATAAAATACCGGGCGATCACTCCTATATCAAATTAAAACAGGAGTCTCATATGGATCATTTTTAGCATCACTGTCGAAAATCCATTTTAATTACTAATAACCTGTTAGGATGGCGTCAAAATTTTACGTAACTACTCTTTTTAAACAACTACAATTAAAATATCCACGCAAATTGCGTGAATGAAACTGCAATGAAATAAAATAACCGCACACTCGGTCAAAATATACAACCATATCGAATGCCGCACGAAAAGGCGATAAGGAATAAATTAATGCAATTGGGACATCGGCCCGAATGTTTATACAGTACCTCCTATCTAGAGTATAATGATAGAAGCGTTTATTGAGGACCTGCACACATCCATAGCTGTTGTTGCTGACGTCTGACTCGAAAGAAGTGCTATCTAGGCGTCCCTGTGTCTGGACACCTATATAATATATATACATATATATATATATACATATATATATATATACATATATATATATATATATATACATATATATATATATATATATATACATATATATATATATATACATATATATATATAGCAAGAGAGGGAAAAGTAGATAAACGGGTCAGAGCCCGAGTTTTAAAATATTTAGCAAGTGCATAAATGCCTTATTTTTAGAAAAAGGTTTTATCTCATATTTAAATTTGGTATTGCACTCCCATGAGATACCCCTCAGCTCTCTTCTAATAGTGCACTCCTATCGCATCCTAACAGAATACGCTAGTCAATCTTTTCTGCCTAATTAGTATGACACCCATCTCCTAACAACCCTAGTTAGTCCAAGTACTAAGGGCTAAAATTCTCCCCAGTCTCAACACTATGCCATGTTCGTGTGTGGGGTGTCTCGCTGAGCGAAATCCAAACAAGGAACCCCCCGATACACTACTACGCGACAAGGTCTATCGTCGGGATCCATTAGACCCTCAGTACACAAAAGATATATACACATTTATATATGCACCATATAGGAACTCCCAATATTAGAGCACTAAGGGTTAAACTTCTCCCCAGTCTCAACACTAAGCCAAGTTCATGTGTGGGGTGTCTTGTAGAGCGAAATCCAAACAAGGAACCCCCTCGATACACTACTACGCGGCAAGGTCGATCGTCGGGATCCATTAGACCCTCAACACTCAATTTATACATACTCATATTACAATATACTTCTGTATCTATCTCCCGTAATGATAATTCATTTAATTTATTTCATTTTTATCTCAAAACTTTCCATTTCCTTTCTTCCATCCAGGAAATGTATTTAAAAGCCAACTCATTATCGTGAATTGCTTTAACATATCATATAACTTTTTAAAAGCCAGTTTTGTTATCATTGTTGATACCAAATTTAGTCTGCTGACGTGGACCATTAACTTGAAGACACGTGTCAACCTACGTGGCAATTACAAATACTTCCAACGAACAACACACTGCCACCGAGCTACTCAAGCGCCCCGAGCAACTCAATCATACCGAGCATCTTGGGCGCCCCGAGGAACTGAGGGCTCCGATCAACTTAAGCGTACTGAGCAACTCAGGCGGCCCGAGCTACTTAGCGTGCAGAGCATTCAAATCAAGAGAATTAAAAAGACGACTGTGCATTAAATGCTAATTATTATCGTGTAGATGTATATGTCTACTAGATAACAGCGCATTGTCCTTTCACATGTATAGCCTCAAGGATATAAATACATTTTAACCTCCTCATTAGAAGGGGACTCTGGATCTCTTGGTAAACCTATTATCGAGAATTCTAGGTAAACAGTCAGCAATACAAAAACAGTGGACGTAGGCCATTCTCCTAAGGATGAAGCACTTTAAAAATTCATTGCCTTATATTTATTTATTAATTTTTATCTGTGATTAAAATAATTAGATCGAATCTAGTTTTTTATATCAACAGATTGGCGCCGTCTATGGGAAACGACTGTACTTAGCATTTTTCACCAAAACAATTCATCATTAATGGCCGATAATCCGGAATCAAGTAATCGAAACGCTGGGATCCTTCCAAATCCATCTATTCCCCCAAATGTATCAGATCTGACTGGCATAATGGTTAATTTAGCCCAAGGCCAAACGGCCATATAAGAAACCATGCGTCAACTTATACAAACTGTTCAAGGTGGAGTGCCGGCCCAATCAGAACAACGAAGTGTTCAGAGGAATACCCTCATCGCGAACTAGGCGAACACTATTCCCTGAGGAATCTCGATCTAGACGTACCGAATCATATTGTACTGATATATCTAATGATCCTTCTTATTAACCTGGTCGGACTTCCTCAGTAAGAGCTATAGATTCTCAACAAAACGTCACTCTATCTCCAGAAAGGACTAGTGCTCTAGAAAGGTTGAGTAGAGTCTCTCCTTTTGATCGTTTGGGCCGTAGGAGGAATCCTAGGATTGCGTCGAGGAACTCTCAACGACCATCCGATCTAAGAGAAAGCTCTCCCCAATCAGGACTAACAACCCATAATGAAAGATCCCAAGAGGAAAACTCAGCGCGATCCGTCGCTCGAATAAATAGGCCCGAGGTGGGAAACGATGCATATAAAGGTCTAATTAAAAGGTTGGAGGACAGATTAGGGGAAATTTTTAAGGCCAAGAATCTTCTACAAAGAACTTTTATCCAAGGGACACCATTCGTAAAGGCAATTGTGGATTTTCCCACACCATCAAAATTCAAAGCTCCTGTGGTGACGCCTAAGTATGATGGAAAAACTTACCCTCTCCTTCATATAGAACAATATCAAGCTGCTGCCGACATTTATGCAGTTCCAGACGAGATGAGATGCAGGGCATTTTCAGGAACTCTTACCGGATCAGCTCAGATATGGTACAATAACCTTCCTCGGGGGAAGATTGCGACTTTCCTTCAACTGGCAGAGCTCTTTATAGGGAACTTCTGTTTGGGAGCGAAACCAGTCAAACGAGTAGAACACTTGCTGAGTGTTAGACATAAGGTAGGTGAAAGAACCAGGGACTATATTACTTGTTTCAATAATGAGAGACTTGAAGTTATTAATTATGAGGAGAAAATAGTAATTACTTCCCTGATGAGTGGACTGTTGCACGACAAGTTGTACTATCATCTGCCAAAGATCCACTTAGGACCATGGCAGAACAAATGGAAAAGGAGGCCAAGATTATGAACGGAGAGGAAGATATGGCAGTGAAGAAGAATACAGACACTAAGGAGACCAATGTCGAGGATGACAAGACTGAGAAGAAGGATCAGAAAAATAATGGTGGCAACAGGCAGTCGAAAGCAAAGCAAGCACTGGAACAGTTGAAGAAATTTGGAAATTATACTCTTTTGAAGGTAGATATAAACCACATTCTAGAAGAGATCAAGAACAATGAGGAGATAAACTGGCCAGAAAAAATTATGGCAGATCCTGACAAGAGGAATAAGTCCAAATATTACGAGTTCCATAAAGACCATGGTCACACGACTAAAAGTTGTATAGCTCTCCAGAATGAAATTGAAGCACTCATCAGATGAGGAAAACTGGCTAAGTATGTTGATCACCAAAATGGTGGAAAGACCAGCGACCGAGGAAGGCAAAGGTCTAGGTCTCCTCGTCGAGCAAAAGAAGACAAAAAGAGAAGTCACGAAGAAGATCCAAAAGATGACCAAGATGACCCCGATCTCCCCAAAAGACCAGGGCAGCCAGAACGTGAGGTATTTTTAATCCACATCGGATCATTTGAATGTAATGTTATTATAGGTGAAGATGCAAGAGGTGGAGATCTGACTGCGGGGAGAAAAGCTTACCTCAATGAGGCTCAAGCTTGCTCATACATTCAACGAATAAATCTGGCTGAAGATGATCGCCCGAGGAAGGTGAATAAAGACAAACTGGTCATTGGTTTCTCTAAGAACAACCTGACAGGTGTAATATATCCTCATGATGATCCATTTGTGATCAAGATGGGAATGAAGGAAGTGGTGATTTCACGAGTACTGGTGGATAATGGTAGCTCGACAGATATCATGTTCTAACCATGCTTTGACAGTTTGAATCTGAAGCTAGCCCGGTTGGAGCCATGTCATAGGCCCCTCCTTGGCTTTACTAACGAGAAGGTTTTTACTCTTGGGACGATTAAGTTGGATATGCTTATCGGTACATGGCATTCTTATCGAACAGAAAGATTACGCCTTTTCATAATGGATAAAAATGTCCAATCAGCTTACAATATCATCATGAGAAGGGTAGGTCTGAAGAAGTTCGAAGAAGTACCATCTATTGTACATCAATGTTTAAAATTCCCATCCAACTTTGGAGTAGGAGTTGTGAAAGGCGACCAGAAAGTAGCTCAAGAATGCTACTATTCATCTGCCGAACAGGAGGAACGCGAAGACAACAGAAAGAAGAATACTACTTATCAAGTGGATGAAATAGAAGATGCAGAGATTGAAATGTTAGACCCTAGAAATGATTCTCATCTCGTTAAGGTCCAGGTCATAGAGGCTACCAAAAATATCATTCTGGACGACAAGCATCCAGAACGAACAACTTAAATTGGTGCATCAATGGATGTATCAATAAAAAAGGAATTGATAGCATTTCTAAGGCGCAGAAATCAGACTTTTGCATGGAGTCATGAAGACATGCCAAGGATAGACCCTAGTTTCCTGTGTCACGAGGTCAACGTGAATAAGGAAATCAAGCCAGTGAAGCAGCGAGTAAGAGGTTTCAGTCCTGAGAAGATCCAAGACATACAGGAAGAAGTAGAGAAGCTACAAAAAGACTTTTTTATTGAGGATGTCAAATATCCTAATTGGCTAGCAAATGTGGTGATGGTAAAGAAGAAAAATAACAAGTGAAGGATGTGTGTAGACTTCACTCATCTAAATAAGGCATGTCCAAAGGATCATTTTCCTTTGCATCGAATTGATCAACTAGTGGATGCTACCTCGGGGCATGAATTGTTGAGTTTCATGGATGCTTATTATGGTTACAACCAGATTAAAAAGAAGCCTGAGGATAGGGAGAGTACCTATTTTATCAGCCCAAGGGGAACTTATTGATATAATGTTATGCCTTTTGGACTTAAAAATGCAAGTGTGACATATCAACGACTGATGAATAAGGTGTTTGCAAAGCAAATCAGTCATAACATGGAGGTTTATGTTGACGATATGCCGATGAAGTGCAAGAAAGTTGTTGATCATCTAGTTGACCTAGGTTAGACCTTTGATCAACTAGAGAAATATCAAATGAAGTTGAATCCCACCAAATGCATATTCGGAGTACGAGAAGGCATGTTTCTCGGATATATTGTTAACCAATGAGGAATTGAGGCGAACCCTGACAAGATCAAAGCTCTATTGGAGCTATGATCTCCAACTATGAAAAAGGAAGTGCAAAGTCTCACAGGGCGAGTAGTAGCACTTAATAGGTTTATGTCACGAGTAACTAACAGATGCCTCCCATTCTTCAAAACACTCCAAAAAACTTTTGAGTGTAATGATGAATGTGAGGAGGTTTTTCAAGAATCGAAAAAATATCTGGGGACACCTCCATTATTATCTAGACCAGTGATGGGAGAAAAACTATACTTGTACCTGGTAGTTTCAGAAAATGCAGTAAGCTCGGCGTTGATAAGAGTGGAGGACGGAGTACAAAAACAAGTCTACTTTACCAGCAAGGCTTTCTGAGGAGCAGAAATCAGATATCCAAGGTTGGAGAAGTTGGCACTAGCACTAATCGAAGCAAGAAGAAGGATGAGGCCATACTTCCAAGCCCATACTATAGTGGTGTACACCGATATGCTATTAAGAGAAGCTCTGCACAAACTGGAGAAATTAGGAAGATTGATGTACTGGGCAGTAGAACTTTATGAATAGGATATAATTTATGAGCCTGGATCGTCGCTCAAGGGGCACACAGTAGCGAATTTTATCGCAGAGTTTACTCAGGAAAGTGCCTCTGAAGAACATGAGTTTAATACAGACCACCCTATGGATGTTACAGGATCATAAAATTTAAGCCCCGACCAACTTACGTCGGTAGATGAGCAAGAGAAGATGATCAACGAGCAAAGAGAAGTGCCGGAGGAGGACAAAAGGAAGCATCAAATATTCCACCGAGGAACTCTGTCTGATCAAGAGTTTGATAATGAAGTACCTATATGGAATTTGTATGTGGATGGCTCTTCATGCACTACAGGCAGTGGAGCAGGGATTGTTTTAAACAGTCCGAATGAGATTGATATGGAGTATACTGTGCAATTTCAATTTAAAGATTCTAATAATGAGACCAAATATGAAGCTATGATCTTGGGCTTAAATTTGGCTAAAACCATGAAGGCAGAGCAGGTCGTTGTATTTAGTGATTCCCAATTAATCAAAAATCAAATTCTGGGGGTTTATGCAGCAAAAGGAGAATTAATGGTCAAGTATCATGCAAAAGTAATGGAGGTAGTATCGAGTTTTACTGTAGTTCAGTTGTTTAGAATACCCAGATTGGAGAATGCAAGAGCAGACGCCCTAGCTCGGTTAGCATCAGCCACACGCACCGAGCTACGAAGAACAATCCCAATAGAAATCCTGGTTGGTCGGAGCATAGACGAAGGTCTGATGATGAACTTCATTGCCCTCGACTTGGGACCATCTTGGATGGATCACATCAGGGCTTATATTGAAGAGGGGACTTTCCCAATTGATAAACTCACAGCCAAGAAACTGAAGTTTAAAGTTGTTCATTATGTATTGATCAATGGCATTTTATATAGACGAGGAGTTATAGCAGGGCTACAAAGATGTGTCCATCCCTCCGAAGTGAAAGATTTGATGGAAGAGGTTCATGAAGGGTCTTATGGAGCCCATGTAGTAGGTCAAATGCTTTGCAAAGAATAACAATGCAAGGGTATTACTGGCCAACAATGAGAGCTGATTGCGTAGCTTATGCCAAGAAGTGTGATAAATGCCAACATTTCTCCTCCATCCGAAGAACTCCCAAAGCATTGTTAACACCCATCACGTCCCATTGTCCATTTGCCATGTGGGGGATAGACTTGGTCGGGCCACTTCCAACAACCAGGGGAAGATTTAAATACCCCGTGGTTGTTGTGGATTATTTTACTAAATGGGTGGAAGCTGAGCCTCTCATTGATATGACATATGACAAAGTCTATCAATTTATTTGGAAAAATATTATTTGTAGATATGGTCTCCCACATGCATTCATTACTGGCCACGGAACCTAGTTTGATAATGAGGAGTTTGCTGCGTATTGTCATCAATCCAATGTACTGAAGATCCACTCTGTACCAGGACATCCCCAAAGCAATGGGCAAACTGAGGTGCCAAACAGAACGTTACTGAATGGTTTGAAAAAATGACTGGATGATGTAAAGAGAAATTGGATTAACGAGATACATTTTTTACTGTGGGCTTATCGTACCACACCACGAACAGCGACAGGAGAGTCTCCATATATGATGGCATTTGGGAGTGAGGCTATCATACTTGCTGAATTGGGTCTACCCATGCATAGGGTGCTTAATTTCAATTCTCCTGTCAGTGACTTGATGAGAAGATTAGACATGGATATCCTCGAAGAAGTTAGGGAAGAAGCAGCAATCAGTAATGCAGCTTATCAACAACGAACAACATTTTTCTATAACAAAAGAGTGAAGAAGTGTGATTTGAAGGAATGGGATTATGTGCTGAAGAAAGTGATCCAAAAGAATAACAAACTAGAAGCCAACTGGCATGGACCCTACAGAGTAACAGAAGTTGTTCGCCCAGGGACATATAGGATTGAAACCTTGGAAGGAGAAGAATTCAAGAATGCATGGAATGCAGAGCATCTGTGCAAGTATTATCAGTAGTTAAAATTCATATGTAACGCAGTTTTTTCAAAATGAATAAAGTGATGTTTCACCTCCATTTCCTTTTGTTGAAGTTTTTTTCCGGAGTATTAGTGCAACACATTACACAAACCACAAACCCAAATTCAGAGCAACACAGAAAATCAATTACCACCAACTGCGGTTGGTTGGTAATCAATTACCACTAACTCCGGTTGGTCGGGAACTAATTACTACCAACTCCGGTTGGTCAAGAATCAATTACCACTAACTCCGGTTGGTCAGGAACTAATTACCACCAACTCCGGTTGGTCGACAAATCAATTACCACCAACTCCGATTGGTCGGGAATCAATTACTACCAACTCCGATTGGTCGGGAACTTATTACCACCAACTCCAGTTGGTCGAGAATCAATTACATCTAACTCCGGTTGGTCAGAAAATCAATTACCACCAACTCCTGTTGGTCGGTAAATCAATTACAATCAACTTCGGTTAGTTGGTACCAATCTAGGCAAGAAGTTAGATGACCTCCCGGGGCATCCACTGTCTAGGCAACAAGGTTATCCAAATGAGATTACTACAACTAAGCAGGAACATGGGATGCAAATCATTCCATTGCTTAGGCCCAAAGAGTGACAAGTCACTATAATCAAACAAAAAATGGGATAAGTATAGTATATACATATATTTATCAACCAACAAGCAAAGACATTCTACAAATTATTTAGAAGAAAATGAAATGGCAAAAGACTAAAAATTCCTTCATTCAAATCAAGTAAAATTACATATGATGTGAAAAGTCTGATTCATTACATAAGAATATCCTACTCTATGGGTTTCTTCCCCTGTGCTTTTGAAACAGGTTCTATCCCGACTGGAGGATCATCTAATGCATAAGGAGAATTTATAAAGTTTACATCTCGCAACATTCTTACATTCATTACGGAGGGCCGATCAAGCAAATGCTATGGCCGAGATATCTCAAAGTTTCCATGAAGACTGTAATCGCCGAGATACTTTGAAATCAAGCATTGAGGAATTGCACGAGAAGGAATCCAACTAATATCAAGCTTAAAAGGAGTCACGAGAAAATCCAGCACTCCAGGGTCATAATAATCCCATAAGTAGTAACCCTGCTCCAATTTTAGCACACACAAGGCATTCAACCACCCCTGCTTATACCCCTCATTATTTGACTGCTGCAACCGAGCATCGAGATGGTACAGAGCTTCGTTATACCCAACCATCCAAAATTCCCTGGGCTGCTTGTGGAACTGATAGGTTAATCTCTCAAGTTGCTCGTGGAGTTTCTTCACCATAATTTCTTTATTTTCCAGAGCAGATCTTTGATTAGATAGTTGTTCGGTGAAGGTCATAATCTTCTTAGACATTTCTGCCAAGGCTTGGTTCTTCGTCATCAACTGAACGGCTTGATTCTCTAAAGCCAGCTGACTTCTCGCTTCATTAATGGTGAACCGACCAGCCCTTGCTCGTCCACGAGAAGATCTTGCTCGTCCACGAGAAGATCTTGCTCGTCCACGAGTAGATGTGGAGGGTACATCTCACTACAAGGTTTCTAACTCGTCCCTTAAGTTATCATTTTCTACTTCTGAAAATGAAAAACCATCATCATTTACTGGGACCAAGGCTCTCGAAGAAGAAGCAACAGATTTGAGTTGCTTTATTTCCTCTTGCAAAGCAATGTTTTCCTGCTCCAACAACTTGGCGATATGCTTGTGCTCTTCAACTTCAAGCTTCAGAACACTCTCCTTCTTCTCATGAGCAAAGATAAACTTATCATATCCCTTATCAGCACTCAATTGCTGGTAATTTCTCTCATAACCTTGATGTAAAATTGTGGAGGATTCTTTGCACTGTTGCCGAAGTTCCTCGATCATTCCTTTGAAATCTTCAATCATCTCATAATAGGCCATATTGTTGGCAACAACACGATCGAGCAAGCACTTCAAGTATTGGTAAGCTTCAACTACTCGTTCAGAAGCATCTGAACCAAGGATATTAATGATTTGAGATTTATTAATATCTGCATGACGAGCTTTAAAATAGTCATTGCATTTCTTCATCAATTCTGTATCATGAGCTGATAAGAGCTCCATCCTGGCGATAAACTAGCAAAGAGAATAAATAAAAGGAATCAATAATGATGCAGACAAAGAAAGTGAAAGATAAATTCAAGACGAACAACCAAAGCTTGAATTTTTATTCATCATAAGAGAAAATATATAGTTCAAGGTTACATTCAAGATAATAACAAAATAAAAAACCCAAAAACTTTACACCTTCTCCTTATTTCTTACGACTTCCTCATCAGGTTAGGATAAAGGGGTTGGTTGCTCGGAAGGTAATGGTAGTTGCTCGGCAGAAGTGCTGGTCGGTTGGAGTTTCTCGAAAGGATGAACAATAGGAACAGTAGGGACCTGATCTCCAGTCATCATAGAAGATTAATTTGAAGCAGCTTTATCCTCTTCTTCTCTAGGAGAGGGAGGAGAGCCATGAGTGTGCTGCTGGAATAACTCAGAATTCTCAGCAACCTTTAGCTCCTTCAAGGCTTCTACCCATCCAACCCTAAAATATTTAACACCTGCATACTCCATTTGAGAAGACATGACAACCAGACCCTTGTTCCAGCCCTTGTCCCAACCAGCACTGAATGATTTCTTAACTGCAGCTTTCCTTTTTGCCTTCTCCGAGGAGCTCCTCGACAGACTTCAGCTTTTCTTCCACATACATTTTCTGTCGTTCAACATCTTGAAGTTTGACAACTTTCTCTTCAGCGGACTTAAGCTTAACCTCAAGCTCCTTGTTGCTCTGTTCAAACTCCTTCAACTTATTCTCCAATTCCTTGGAGGCATTCACAACTTGATCTCTGTCTAGCTCAACGGACTTAAATTGCTTCTCCTAAGTACCTTTATCTTCATCGTACTTTTGACGATAATCTTTCAGAGATTGGGTCAGCCCAATAAAAGCTTCCTCTACTCCACTCGAGGAGCTTGAAGCCCTAATAGCTTCATCCTTATTCAAAATGCTGTTGAAACACGCCACCAGCTGAAAAAAGAAAGAGATTTAAGTCAATGTATGAAGATAATATTAGAATGTAAAAAATTTAGTGTGACACCCCGCCTAATTAAATACCGGGCGATCACTCCTTTATTAAATTAAAATCAAGGTGAACAGTTGGTTCATTCTTAGCATCACTGTCGTAAAAATACTTTTCCAATTTAAGCACCCTAAATAATTAAGCTAAGTGTCAAAACCATTTAAAACCTTATTCTCATTTTATTAAATCCGGTTATAAAACCTTAAACCATTAACATCTAAAGAGTCACACATTAAGAATAAAAATAGAATTGAACATACACGAATTTAATCATCAATAATAAATCCCAACATTTACAACACTAAATGAAACATCCTGACAGTAATAAATCCCGAAATAAAGGTACTGAAAGTAAAAATTTCAATCTCTGACAATACCAACTAAATAATAGAAAGAGGGCGACACATGCCCCTGCTGGATAAAACTGAACTAGGAGTAGAATCAAATGGATGAAGTAGTCTAAAAAACAGGCCTGCAACTCCCACCTAAGCTGCAGCACGTTCCTTCCAAAGGTTCCTAAGTAAGACGCTCCTATGGCTGGGCACCAGTAATACATACATATATATACAAGAGAGAAAAGGAAATAGAAATGGGTCAGAGCCCGATATTGTATATGATTTAAAAATTCGTTTAGCAAGTATTTAAATTGATTACAGGCTAATGCAACAACATATTAGTGTGACACTCTCTTGAGAAATTCTCACCTCTCTTCTAATGTGCACACCTATTGCACTAACCTTCCCAATGGTTTATCTTGTCATATACCACACTATCTTTCCCTAATGATTTAACTTATCTTAGGTTATTCGCAGGATTTACAACTGAACAACACAAGTATTTAAAACGTAAGATTTCAATTTGTAACCAAGGTTCTCCTTTTAACTTTATTAATCAATAAAGTTTTCCAGTGTCATATTATACTTTCTCAAAACAATTATTTATAATTTGAGTCATCAACCATGTCCTACGTATCAAATCACAGTAGGCAGTTCCAGATTTCAGAATTTCATATATATATTAACTACTCATATAATATATATATCATAACAGCACCCCACATAAAAACTATGGTGCGGGCATACTCTGCTATCCAATCCCTGTATCAATTATACTAAAGGGACTACAAGTTCGGAATCACTCTCGAACTGTATAAATACATACACAAACAATATTGAGGCGAAGCATAGTTTCCAAGTCCAAGAGGTCAGTACATACCCTCACGTCTCTTAGGACCATGACTACCGATTCGATAGCATGTACCTAGGATTCCTATCTTCTAGGGTACGAGTCAATATCCCCCATAAGGCACACGAGATAAGATCGTCCCAGCGTGGTAACCTCAGGGATAGCAAGTAGCGCGGGCATGATTTTCACAAGTATATAATATATGCATACACAATCATATAAATATACCACTTTTATTATATCCATTTAGGTTTATCCCATAACCCACATTCACAACATTTATCCTTATTTTCCCATTATTATATATGAAGTATAATGGTTCGTTTCTAACTTTAATTCGAAGGGTTTTTCCAACTTACTACGTGATCGGACATAAATATTGTATATTTATTCCCCTAATTTCTGTGCATTTGTGAACTCGAGTGATGTAACCTATATGAATTTAACGCACATTTATGCTACTAATCTTCGTTGGCAAGTATTTCGTGTTTCGTGCTTCTCTTATTGGTTTTACAGGTTAATTATGCAAGCAGCGCAAAAGAGAAAGCGAGACAATGAAAGAAAAGCTAAGAAGGAAAGTTCAAGGGCATTTTTGTAATTCTGCAGCCAGATCCCGAAGGAGGAGTCAACTGGAAAGTTGAAGAGTTCGGAACAACGAGAACACAGGAAGAAACGACACCCAAATCTGAGCTACGGTTGATGAGTTATGACCCGTTGAAGTTAAAGAAAAATCCAAGGAAGAAAGGAAAGAAAACAAAAACAAAATTCTAAGTGTTGAATGGAAGAAAAAAAAACACCCCAGACCTGCAAACATTCGCGAACCCAGGGGCGAACCGATTTGGAGGGGCGAACCGGTTCGGGGTACATTCGAACCGGTTTGGGGGGTCTGATGCGCGAATTTGCCTCCTTTATTCTGATTGACTCTAAGGTTTCCTTTTTATACAACATCAAAATTTCGGGGTTTAATTCTCTGCATCACAAAAGGTTTCCAGAATATCATTTAAGTCATCACTACATGCAATTTCCGATCTCAAATTGGGTTTTTCTTCCATACAATTCATCCTAATCATTCCTAAACCAATATGAAAGATGCATCAATGAAATAAGAAAGATAAACACTTTCCTAGGATTTTCAGAAATCTTATTTGGTGTTGATTTTGGTGTGGTTGCGTTCACCGTCTCGCGATCTACGTGTTGGCGGTGGCGGCGGTGCAAACGGTTGAGTTTTGAGCCTTGGAATTCCTTGAGAGCTCTCTCCTCTCCTATCCAATGGCCGTTCTAGTGTTTTGAGTTATCTAACCCTAGGAGATAACCTAAACATCTGATATAACCCCTTTAATTTTCCTTTGTTTAATTACCCAAAAATACAAAATGACTAAAATGCCCTCCCGGGGTACTATTTATGCCTAAAAACGCCCAAAGACCCAAATCAAACCCCCGGGTATACTTTTCTGACTATCTCGACCCTTCCGGATGCGTTGGCACACTCAAAACGACCATACGAACAACCTATAAAATATTCACTTTTATTAATCCACATTTAGTCCCGACACGACACAGGCGCGTCCCGACTTAAATTTCCACAATTGTCATTTTATTCACACATGACAATATTACAAAAATAAATCTCATATATTACTATACTCATCCAGTAATATGCAACAAATAATATATTCCCAATAATTACTAACTCTTGTCACGCTAGTAAATATTTAAAACAACATTTCGGATTAAAATTAAATTAATTTATCTCAATTAAATTTAATAAATCCTTAAATTTAAAAGCCATGAAAATACGGGGTATTACATACTTCCCCCCTAATAACGGAATTTCGTACAGAAATTCGGGAAATAAGGCCTACCAGGTAGCACAATTCTGGATATCCTTGTTAGTACGCAAACTATCTACATAGTACGGCGCTCAATCACTATAGCTTTTTCCTCACAACAACATTGTTTTACATTCTCATTGGAGACACTTCACATTGCACTCCCAACTGACAACATTTGAATAGGTTACGTCTATACGTTATAAATTCCATTATCTCACTATCATTAGGAGGCCGCACCTCACTACATGACAACTACTCGGATTTATTCATACACAAAATTCCCATTGTGAGAAGATCATACGAACATTTGACCACTCTTGACTGCCTAAAATAGTCGTGGAATTCCACCATAGTTATCGGATATTTTCTCGACCGATCCAAATATTCTGATTATTTACTCTCCTCTAAACATACGGAAGGAGAATAGTCGAGGTTCTTCCATAACAAAACCTTAATAAGTACCTCGTACGCGACAAACAGGTACGAGTGCTTCTACAGAGCATTCTTGAAATCATCGTACCAAGATTCCAAAATCTCCTTCACGTGGCTCCACTAATCTTTAAGCACCATGCGCTTATTCCCTGGCTAAGGGTGATACATCCTACTCGAAACGAAATCTTATTTCCGCTGGTTCCTGAAATCCGATATCAAAGGTGGGATTCACCAATCTCATCCTGATTCAGAAATTTATACTGCGCCGGACCATGCACTGGCGCGATCCTTCCTTTCAAAGGAAGTCTGGGGCATACTAGTTAATATTGTAAGCCGGCCCATAGGAATATCAATCACTTCCTTCTTGTCGACTTAATTCACATGTTCGGGATAAACCCTTGATCTTGTTTTGAGGATGGCAACCCATCCAAGAACTTTACCGACTTTACCAACCTCTTCCAATTTCAGGAATTTTCGATAAACACAAAATTCTTTGGTTGATTCTCCTCTTTCAACCAAACCTTACCTATGGGCAGTGCATGTAGAGACTACTCACTACGTCTCTCTAAACATCAATTTTTCCCTTGAAATGTCTCACATTAAGTGACACGTAATACTCCCCTTCCTTCCTTGGAGTATGCCGAAAGTTCCGACCCGTGCTCTTCTCTCCACGAAGCTCACTTCAGGATCTCTTATACTATACTAGCATCATTACTCTTTGTATGCACAAGTCGCTCTCACACTTGACTAATAACAACTCCGCTCCGGGTGTGCTTCATAACAATTAAATTCTACTATATTCAAGGAATACCAATTCTTGAATGGCTTCCCACAGCATTCCAATCAAGTTAGGGCATGCTATTCTAATTGCACACTTATGTATGGATTATTTACCCTCATGTGACGTTTAATCCACTCTATCACTTCCACTTCGTTATACTAGTCCCACAAACATATATTTCACACGTCTATTACCACGTTCCTTCGACTCGGACTATTTTAACTGTAGTTAACCAAGATGCCCACATTTTTGCAACACTCTGACCACCCTGGGAGAGAGAACGGCGTGCTAATCATCTGTAGGACTAACTAAATTCAATGGAATAGAAGGAATAGGGCATTCAAATTCCATGACAATAAAGGAGGAATAATAATTCTCAACCTTCCTTAGATAAGTACAACAATTTTCCCAAATAGGTACAACAACTAAAATAAATCACTAACGCTCTATTCATCAAAATAATTACAGGTCATCTCTTTTGTATAATATAAAGTTCTTTCCAGATAATCCATGCTAAAAATCATTCCAACTCTTTATTCACCTTGTGTTCTGTATGCGGTTATGACATTTGGGTACTCTCTATCACCCTAGAAATCAAAATTCTTAAATTCTCCTTATCATCGTTCGACCCCTCAACTCGTGGGGATAACTTTCAATGCTTTCCTACCATAAAAATCCGGCTCCAATGACCTTAAAACAAAATTCAAGTTCCAACTTACATACATAATTACTTGATCCCATTTAGACCAGGGTACCGAACTCATGGAATAGTGACCAAACGTCTCCCTATTTCCAACCTTACGCTAAGTTTCATGCGTGGGATGTCTCGCAAAGAGAAATTCAAACAAGGAACCCCCCCGATACACTACTACCTAGCATTGTCGATTATCGAAATCCGTTAGGTCCTCCGTCCATAGTATATACCCCTTTATTCCGTCCCTTGACAGAAAAGTTACAATTTCTCTCGTAATTATGCTTAACAAAGAACGTTTCACCAATTTCACTATCGTCCCGTATTGGTTGATGGTAATTACATTCTATAAACCTCGTATACATACGATCGAAATTCTCTAAATTTCCTTTTTCTAACATTAGGGGTATAACTCTTAACTCCCACATCTCTTAAGGATAAATATAACACTGCACTCTTCCTATCACTAAGTCCGGAGTGCTAAACATAATACCGAGTCAAGTCTTTTCGCTCAACGGTAAATCTCGATACATACTGAATCATACTGACAAAGTCTATACATACATTGGTATCGAATATCTCAAGCCCACTATCTCCTCCGAAGTCTCTAGGATAGATAATATAAGTGCGAGTCCCACCTTCTTACAGGTAAAGCCTCGCCAAAACAAAACGTGTTGCACTAATGTAGCTACTCCGATAGCCTTGCAATAAATGCCCACTATCATACTACCCATTTCTATAACATTTTAATAAAGATAATATCATACTCGCGTATCGCATCACTACAACGAGTAACCTGAATAAAGTATAAAAGACTGTTAATATACTCATTCATCCCCCATGGATAGCACCAAAGAAAAATCCCGCTATACTAAGGAAAAATATTCACATAATGGTAACATTTATAATGATATGCATTAAACTCGTCTCACATGCTAATCTAGGAATGAACAAAACATGGTGACTCGCTCGTGTCATATAAACACGCCGCATCCTCTAAGGATATAACTTATACATCCATCCTGGCAATCGTCTTGACTGCACAAATGGTTTTTGGACGTAACACGTCTGCCCAAACCAAAACAAAATTATTTATAATCGTCGTCCTTTACTAGGCACCGTATTCTTGTCCCTTTTTCTCACTTTGGAACATATTATTGCGAGCAATTTCACTCCGCACTAAAATATCTCAACACATAATCCACTTATCACCTGTCCTACTAACCAGGTTAGGATTGTCCTTCTCTCGGACTTTAGTAGACTCGATTCATGTTAGCCATCCCGGTTGTTCCCTTAGCTTTTTAAGCCATAAAGATCATGTTACTATCTATACTAGTACTTACTGAATTTACCATCACTTGGTAAGAATTTAACTATCTGAAGCATTTAAATGGTTTTCCTGATGTGTATTCACATCCTTTTGTGATGCTATACCACAACCGTTCTATTCAGTCTTATTCTCGACTAAATTCTTCGATTCCTTTAACTTCCCCCACAAAGAAGCGTTATCATCTATATTGACAAAAAATGACATTGTCAACCTCTGAATCGGTCGTCCATCAGAATTTCCTCCTCGAGTATTATCAACTATTATTACAAGTTGGTCTCCCACTTGGAGTCGTTTCCTCCACTAGTATCTACCTCTTTCGATACAAAATTTGCTAACGATTAGGATTCATATCCACAATTGGACTTCTGTCATGCCCTCCTGTGATGAGTTCAGAACCACGTTTGCTTCTCATCCTGAACAGTTGAGGAAGGAACATACGGTCAACACTGTACCTAAGGTTCTCCTATAGGCATAGCATTCCACTTCTAAAATTGGTGGTTGACTCCAACCATTATAATTTCATCCCGAAAGCCAAGAAAATTTTCTCTAAATTTTCACTTTCAGTTTGCCACACTTCGTCCTATATTTAAGCCTTTGGATACTTTACCTCTACAATTTTTGTGTTTCTAAAATTTCCCACTGACAGTCTCTACACGTTTTTGTAATACGTTGCGTAAGTTTACCCTCGCACCTCATTTGACTATAACAACATTTGAAAATCGTTGTTGCACCTTAGTCGCCTTTCTAGTCATGGCTTCTCGTGCCATAATGGAGGAGACCTCGACTACGGTCATCATCCTCGGATATATTTCATAATCTCAACTAAGCCCTGCCTCCTGATGTACGCTTAACGGTCCTCTTCTGACATTCGTCATCGCTCGGCACACGCACACATCCGAACGAAATTAGAATTCACTAGTGTATACACATTATAGCAGGAGAACGAAATCTCGTCAAAGGAATCGACAATCCTAAACATAGGGCTCTATAACAAACAAAGCAACACTGAAAGCATAATAAGCCGTACAGATCCTAAGGACACTAGAACCTGATGCTCTGATACAACCTGTGACACCCCGCCTAATTAAATACCGGGCGATCACTCCTTTATTAAATTAAAATCAAGGTGAACAGTTGGTTCATTCTTAGCATCACTATCGTAAAAATACTTTTCCAATTTAAACACCCTAAATAATTAAGCTAAGTGTCAAAACCATTTAAAACCTTATTCTCATTTTATTAAATCCGGTTATAAAACCTTAAACCATTAACATCTAAAGAGTCACACATTAAGAATAAAAATAGAATTGAACATACACGAATTTAATCATCAATAATACATCCCAACATTTACAACACTAAAGGAAACATCCTGACAGTAATAAATCCCGAAATAAAGGTACTGAAAGTAAAAATTTCAATCTCTGACAATACCAACTAAATAATAGAAAGAGGGCGACACATTCCCCTGTTGGATAAAACTGAACTAGGAGTAGAATCAAATGGATGAAGTCGTCTAAACAACAGGCCTGCAACTCCCACCTAAGCTGCAGCACGTTCCTTCCAAAGGATCCTAAGTAAGACGCTCCTGTGGCTGGGCACCAGTAATACATACATATATATACAAGAGAGAAAAGGAAATAGAAACGGGTCAGAGCCCGATAGTGTATATGATTTAAAAATTCGTTTAGCAAGTATTTAAATTGATTACAGGCTAATGCAACAACATATTAGTGCGACACTCTCTTGAGAAATTCTCACCTCTCTTCTAATGTGCACACCTATCGCACTAACCTTCCCAATGGTTTATCTTGTCATATACCACACTATCTTTCCCCAATGATTTAACTTATCTTAGGTTATTCGCAGGATTTACAACTGAACAACACAAGTATTTAAAACGTAAGATTTCAATTTGTAACCAAGGTTCTCCTTTTAACTTTATTAATCAATAAATTTTTCCAGAGTCATATTATACTTTCTCAAAACAATTATTTATAATTTGAGTCATCAACCATGTCCTACATATCAAATCACAGTAGGCAGTTCCAGATTTCAGAATTTCATATATATATTAACTACTCGTATAATATATATATCATAATAGCACCCCACATAAAAACTATGGTGCGGGCATACTCTGCTATCCAATCCCCGTATCAATCGTACTAAAGGGAATACAAGTTCGGAATCACTCTCGAGATGTATAAATACATACACAAACAATATTGAGGCGAAGCATAGTTTCCAAATCCAAGAGGTCAGTACATACCCTCACGTCTCTTAGGACCGTGACTACCGATTCGATAGCATGTACCTAGGATTCCTATCTTCTAGGGTACGAGTCAATATCCCCCATAAGGCACACGAGATAAGATCGTCCCAGCGCGGTAACCTCAGGGATAGCAAGTAGCGCGGGCATGTTTTCACAAGTATATAATATATGCATACACAATCATATAAATATACCACTTTTATTATATCAATTTAGGTTTATCCCATAACCCACATTCACAACATTTATCCTTATTTTACCATTATTATATATCAAGTATAATGGTTCGTTTCTAACTTTAATTCGAAGGGTTTTTCCAATAATTGAAAATAATATTGTATATTTAGTCCCCTAATTTCTGTGCATTTGTGAACCCGAGTGATGTAACCTATATGGATGTAACGCACATTTATGCTAGTAATCTTCGTTGGCAAGTATTTTGTGTTTCGTGCTTCTCTTATTGGTTTTACAGGTTAATTATGCAAGTACGCAAAAGAGAAAGCGAGACAATGAAAGAAAAGCTAAGAAGGCAAGTTCAAGGGAATTTTCGTAATTCTGTAGCCAGATCCCGAAGGAGGAGTCAACTGGAAAGTTGAAGAGCTCGGAACAACGAGAACACAGGAAGAAACGGCACCCAAATCCGAGCTAGGGTTGATGAGTTATGATCCGTTGAAGTTGAAGAAAAATCCAAGGAAGAAAGGAAAGAAAACAAAAAAAAAAATTCTAAGTGTTGAATGGAACAAAAAAAAACACCCCAGACCAGCAAACATTCGCGAACCCAGGGGCGAACCGGTTTGGAGGGGCGAACCGGTTCGGGGTACATGCGAACCGATTCGGGGGGTCTGATGCGCGAATTTGCCTCCTTTATTCTGATTGACTCCAAGATTTCCTTCTTATACAACATCAAAATTTCGTGGTTTAATCCTCTACATCACAAAAGGTTTCCAGAATATCATTTAAGTCATCACTACATGAAATTTCCTATCTCAAATTGGGTTTTTCTTCCATACAATTCATCCTAATCATTCCTAAACCAATATGAAAGATGCATCAACGAAATAAGCAAGATAAACACTTGCTTGGGATTTTCAGAAATCTGGTTTGGTGTTGAATTTGGTGTGGTTGCGTTCCCCATCTCGCGATCTACGCGTTAGCGGTGGCGGCGGTGCAAACGATTGAGTTTTGAGCCTTGGAATGCCTTGAGAGCTCTCTCCTCTCCTCTCCTCTCCAATGTCCATTCTTGTGTTTTGAGTTATCTAACCCTAGGAGATAAGCTAAATATCTGATATAACCCCTTTAATTTTCCTGGGTTTAATTACCCAAAAATACAAAATGGCTAAAATGCCCTCCCGGGGTACTAATTATGCCTAAAAACGCCCTGAGACCCAAATCAAACCCCTGGGTATACTTTTCTGACTATCTCGACCCTTTTGGACGTGTTGGCGCACTCAAAACGACCATACGAACAACCTATAAAATATTCACTTTTATTAATCCACATTTAGTTCCGACATGACACAGGCGCGTCCCGACTTAAATTTCCACAATTGTCATTTTATTCACACGTGACAATATTATAAAAATAAATCTCATATATTACTAATCTCATCCAGTAATATGCAACAAATAATATATTCCCAATAATTACTAACTCTTGTCACGCTAGTAAATATTTAAAACAACATTTCGAATTAAAATTAAATTAATTTATCTCAATTAAATTTAATAAATCCTTAAATTTAAAAGCCATGAAAATACGGGGTATTACACTCAGGCTAACAATACTTACTGATGCAATGTGTTGAGCAGCCAGAGTAGTAATTCTCTCACGAGAAAGAGTATCTTCAATGCCTTGGACTTCTGGGACAGTCCAGGATTTTACTGTCAACTATAAAATCTCTCACGAGTTTTAAATGCTTTATATTAACCTCGGTTTCTTTTGGAGGTTTCCTTTTACTATCAACTGTAATAAACAAAATCAAATGTCAGTGATGCATTTTATCAAATACAAAGAAAACAAGATTTCACAAATAAAACAACCTATCCCATTGCCATAAAGTGGACACCTGGGACCTTGATATACATTATCCCCATTTAATGGAGGGTGTTGCCAATTTTTCATCACAAACCCATGATCGAAATAATCCCTATTGGTATCGGGAAGATTGACAACTAACACTCTATTCAAGAACCTAGTTTTTAAATAAAAAATAATGTCACTGATAACCCATCTGTAGCAATACATAATCTCTGAAATCCCTAAATGAGTTCCATGAAGTTGATTCAACCTATGTACTCTATTAACTATCCTCCATGTATTTGGAGCTATTCTTGCAGGTACAACATCAAAATATTGGCAAAACTCTAAACACAGGGGATTTGGAGGGAAAGAAAAGCCACATTCGGCTACAAAAAGACTTGGGAACCAATGTTCCTCAGCCAAAGAAAAATTATCAGAAGGTTCAGAAAGTTCTTCTAAAATAACCCACGAAGGGATTGAAAATTCAGACCAAAATTTGTCCACCGATTCAACAAGATAAACCATGATGAACAAAGTAAATAAAGGAGAGGGAAGAAAAACTTACAGAAAAAAGAGAGATCAGTTGACAATGAACGATGGAAAGAACAAAGGCACAAGATAGAGAGAAAATGAAGAGTTCAAAGATACATATTTGAAAAGTGAAAAATGATAGGATTCCTGCCGTGCTTAAATACTTTACCTCGAGAATAGAGAAAGGTAATGATTACAAGGCAGGACATTTGCATTTCCGGCGGCTAAAAGAAGAAAAGGGCTCAAATATCGAAGTAACCGTGAAAATTCAAAATATTTATGAAGTCTGATATTATGCGCTCAAAAAGGAATTATAAAATTTTCCTAAAATCCATGAAGATCCATAATCCAAGAAGTTTTCAAGAAAAATGTTCCACACTCTCCTTCAACCTCAACTGTGAAACATTGGGAGCTTCTGTTGATACCAAATTTAGTCTGCTGACGTGGACCATTCACTTGAAGACACGTGTCAACCTACGTGGCAATTACAAATACTTCCAACGAACAACACACTTTCACCGAGCAACTTAAGCATACCGAGCAACTCAGGCGATTCGAGCTACTTAGCGTGCAGAGCATTCAAATCAAGAGAATCAAAAAGACGACTGTACATTAAATGGTCATTATTATTGTGCAGATATATATGTCTACTAGATAACAATGCATTGTCCTTTCACATACACAACCTCAAGGGTATAAATAACCTCTTCATTAGAAGGGGACTCTTGATCTCTTGGTAAACCTATTATCGAGAATTCCAAGCAAATAGTCAGCAATACAAAATAGTGG
Source organism: Sambucus nigra (assembly GCA_949130495.1). Classification (NCBI taxonomy): domain Eukaryota; kingdom Viridiplantae; phylum Streptophyta; class Magnoliopsida; order Dipsacales; family Adoxaceae; genus Sambucus; species Sambucus nigra. The sequence goes on along the minus strand of OX422222.1, from coordinate 119,533,636 downwards.
ACGTAGACCATTCTCCTACATTTAGTTATTCATTGTCTTATATTGATTTATTCATTTTTATCTGTGATTAAAATAACTAGATCGAATCGAGTTTTTTACATCAACAATCATAAAAATGTTTTTTCGTCTTATAACATCCCATTTCCCTTCTTCCATCCAGGAAATGTATTCAAAGGCCATTTTTATTATCATAAAAATGCTTTTTCCATATCACATCCTTCCATTTCCCTTCTTCCATTCGGGAAATGTATCCGAAGCCAAATCATTTATCCCATTTCCCTCCTTCCATCCGGGAAATGTATTTAAAGCCAATTCATTATCATGAATTGCTTTAACATAACTAAGACCGTCCCTCCGAGTTTCCCCACTGGACGCGCCCCTAAATGGCTATCATCTTCCAGGGCCTATCAAACAAGAAAACCTGGGAACCTACCGAAACGTCGGGAAGGCACCATATGCCTGCGGGAGATTCATAACCACACCCAAAATTATCTCACCAGCGCAGTAAAACATATAATAATCGCCCATATGGCCTAAGACTATATCCACCTGCATTCATTAGCCAGGGGGCTTCACCTCACGCGCGAACTTCCCTTATGATAGCATTTAGAGAGGTGTGTATACATAAATTATCATTTATGAAAATCATTTCTTTATCCATTTGAATATCATTCATATTTTATATTCTCAAAATCATTTATTCTAATGGACATATATATATTACCTTGTTCTCATGCACAAGGAATATACTATATAATACACATCCGTATCATATTTTATATATACTTTAATAACATAGTATACATACTATATATTCCTCCTCAAATATATATTAATGGCCATAATTGCCAATCACATCTAGCGATGACCAATAATCCCAGAGAGTCTCTCAAAGAATCATAATCATACATTCATATACGCATGATACTAAACCCAAAGTATTTCCTCAGTTTGATAAGTAATACATACCTTAATCCCATTTAAGGATTTATTGGATATCTCCAATTATAACACTTCTCATTTAAGTGAATATAGATATCTATATTCCCAATTTCATCATACTCATCTCATAGGATCTACCCAACCATAATCGATGTAGTTATGTTTCTCTACACGCATAACTATGTAGGCCTAAATTCCCACAGAAATATCCCGAAACAACCTTAAATTTAGTGGGTCATGGATTTCATTTCCATGAACCCAAGGAATACATCTCGTCCATATAATCACCTAGAGGTCCGCACCCTAACTTAGGAACCCTAAACCTTCAATTTCTCCAATTATTCTATTTTCCTCGAAAATATAATTTAAGGGCTACACATTAAAACCCTCACCTCTCCCTCCTAAATCTCCTCAATTGGAGGACCATATACTCCTAAAAGATCCCTTACGTTATTGCATAATGAACCTCGAAGCCATTAGAATTGGATTTTATCCCATCCAATTCAACCCAGGAAAATTTCCTAGCTTTCAGAAGGGTCGATCGATCGACCCCTAGTCATCGATCGATCGAGGCTTCGATCGATCAACCTCTGCCAGTCGATCGATCGATCATGCCGAACAACTTCCTCTCCGAGAAGCTGTTTTCGGCCATTAAAGCTTCCCCCAAGCTTTTGTCGCCTCTCCCGACATCCTACGACCTCAACCAACAATTAATACACATAATATAAGGGTTCTAAATGCCCTAGAACCCGAAATCACCAATTAATTTCAACTAATTTCTAAGTTTCTTCAATTAGAAAATTACTGGGGTTTATTCATTTTAACTCCCGAAAACCCGTTTTATCCACGAAAATCCAACCCAAAATCTTTAGGGTCTATTTTTACCAAACTACGATATGAGATTTATGCTCAAAAGTAAATAAAGCAAGTAAACACTGCCTCGTGGATATAATCCGACGATCCCGAGTCGAGTCCGGCAGAGTTTGGCCCGAGATCTCCCTTTTCTCCTCCTTTTCTTCCTCCCTCTCTCTCTTCTCTCTTTTCTTTCTCTTTTCTCCCTCTCTCCCTCTATGTATAGAAATAAAAAGGGTTTTAACCCTTAAAACCCCAAAATGACTCGTTTACTCAATTACGAGCCCGTTTAACTCTAAAATTCCTCGAAACTCTATTTCGACAATTGAACACTCTTTTCTGACTATCTCGGCCATTTCGAGACTCACGGTGTAGTCGAAATTTCCATCCGAGGTACTTGACCGCAAATCACTATTTCAACCCAAAACAAATAAATGCGGTATTCCCATTAAAATATCATCTTCTGTCGCTTTACCCAACGATGACATATTATTAAAATATTCCAATTCATTTACTTAATCCCAAAAGTAAATATACCATCCATAGAAAATCATCAAATCCTCAAAAATCCCAAAAATCACTATTTTGAGAAATTGTTCAAAAATCCAATTTATACTAAATTATGGAATTTAATTGTCTCCAAAAGGACGGGTTGTTACATACTCCCCCCCTTACAATGGAATTTTGTCCTCAAAATTCAGATACAACCTATAGTGCCAATCCTAGAAGCGCTCCAAATCCTAGTACCTCAAGGGGAACGATACTAACCCAATGGTTCCCAACCATACACTTTACGGCTACCACGGTCGTAATGTAACTCCAATAGCGTCACATCGCACACATCATTTCTAGTGCCTCATGGCATAAACTTCAACTTTATATACTACGCCCCTTCTATTTCAGGCAGTATATAAAATCAACTCACTAAGGTGCCCATACACCTTTCTAACTCGTGCACATCTGAAAATCCATTGTGAACGTTCGACACGTAACACTCTCTCTAAGTAAGGGTATCCTTTCCTCGGTGTAATACTCACATATGGGTCCTTCCAACCCGCGAAATTCAATTCTCCTTACATCGACGCCACTAAGTCTATTGGACTTACATCCTACTAATGCTACGGTCTAAGCGTTACCCTACCAACGCGAAACAAGTATAATCCTAAGTATCCCTAGTGCCCAAAGCCTTTATTAACTCCCGACATTTGATCGGTTTGATGCGTGGTACATCTCGCAAAGAGAAATCCAGACAAGGAACCCTCCTGTTACACTACTCCCTCGCGTTGTCGGTCATCGAGATATAGCGACGTAAGGCACACCAGTGGGACGTCCTAAATCCTACCTCGCAAATCTTCTAACGTGCTTATAATACTCTATCCTATCAATCCGGCGCCTATTCTCTATCGAGATGTTACGATTATCTTACCCAAAACATACTTCTTCAATATTTGCCTTTTCATTAAGGCCTGGCCATAAGCCTCGAATCAATTTCTCTAAGTCCAACTCCACCCACCCACCTGTGGTGAGAGGACCACTTTAGTGATTTTCCATAGCACACTATTTCCATAAGCATATCATCATCAGATGGCTCAGAGTCTATAGTGTTTCATCCACACTATATGACTTATCAACAAAACCAACATCCTCCCATCCTATAACATCTCTCCACTCTCGACGTCGTTAAGGTTCATGCACGGAGCGTCTCGCAAAGCTAAATCCAAACAAGGAATCCCTTTAATTACACTACTACTTAACTTTATCGGTGGTGGAGGTCCGTCAATCTCAAAAACGCACTCAGGATAACCCTGTCCCCTCTTTTAACAGAATGTGATCTGAACTCTCGTCTTTATCTAAGAGCCATACCACCAAGCGCTCGTACTAACTCTGAGTCCTTGCGCAATCAATAATGAGCTTAAACTCACAACTCAATAATTAAGTCATGCGGGCCTCAAATCATATCTATAAGGTCACCACACACTCAAATCATGCTAATGAAACCTCTTCTCATCGAAGTTCCATCTATGCACATAATAAAGGAGAACTCAACTTGTATCCAGGTGAGATATCGCAACAACAACCCATTCCACCCTGGAACTATGGACACAATAGTCTTGCCATTCTTAGCCTGCTATCGCTCTGAAAATACCATAACATATTATACTCACCATATTACCATACTCGTATAACACATAGGACGAGTATCATAAGCCAGATATATATTTATTTAAAATATCAACACCCGCCCTTATGGCAAATGAAGGAAAATAAAATTCCGCTATCGCGAAAAACACATAGGCATACATTATATATTATTATCGAGACCGCCACAAAACTCAAATTACAAACACGAGTCTAGTGCTAACGAAAACACCGCGACTTTATCTAGTCACACCAAATATACCTCCTTCATTGAGGTAAAACTCATAACAACAACTTCGCCTTTATCCACTGTCGTCCTCTGGCCAATCCTTATCAAATACCCCTTTCGAACCCTTATCATCACTAGGAAATTCAACTTTAGTACCACTCTCTACTATGGAGGTACTACGATACTCCTAACTACTATACTTTAGTAGTCGTTGCAACAATCCTTAACAAACACCACAAAGGAAGTGACCTCTACTACGATCCACGTTCCCAACTTCCACCAGCTGCTCCAGGTAATCCCCGCCTCCTGCTGCCATCCAAGCCCCGCACACGAATTTTGAACGAGCGCGCAAAAGATTTCCATAATCTCATACTATAACAGGAGAATAAAATCTCACAAGAGAAATCAACAATCCTAATCTTGAGGCTCTATATCAAATCGAGAGCAACGCTGAAAGCGTAGTACGTCCGCACAGATTCCTAAGGACACTAGAACCTGATGCTCTGATACCATCTGTGACACCCCGCCTAATAAAATACCGGGCGATCACTCCTATATCAAATTAAAACAGGAGTCTCATATGGATCATTCTTAGCATCACTATTGAAAATCCATTTTAATTACTATTAACCTATTAGTCTGGCGTCAAAATTTTACTTAACTACTCTTTTTAAACAACTACAATTAAAACATCCAAACAGTTTGCATAAATGAAACTGAAATGAAATAAAATAACTGAACAGTCGGTCAAAATATACAACCATATCAAATGCCGCATTAAAAGGCGGTAAGGAATAAATAAATGCAATTGGGCCATTGGCCCGAATGTTTTTACAGTAACTCCTATCTAGAGTACAATGATAGAAGCGTGTATCGAGGACCTGCATGCATCCACAGCTGCTATAGCTGACGTCTGACTCGAAAGAAGTGCCATCCAGGCATCCCTGTGTCTGGACACCTATATATATATATATATATATAGCAAGAGAGGGGAAAGTAGATAAACAGGTCAGAGCCCGAGTTTTAAAATATTTAGCAAGTGCATAAATGCCTTATTTTTAGAAAAAGGTTTTATCACATATTTAAATTTGGTATCGCAGTCCCATGAGATACCCCTTACCTCTCTTCTAATAGTGCACTCCTATCGCATCCTAATAGAATACCCTAGTCAAGCTACCCTGCCTAACTAGTCTGACACCCATCTCCTAACAACCCTAGTTAGTCCAAGTACTAAGGGCTAAACTTCTCCCCGGTCTTAACACTATGCCATGTTCATGCGTGGGGTGTCTCGCAGAGCGAAATCCAAACAAGGAACCCCCCCGATACACTACTACACGACAAGGTCAATCGTCGGGATCCATTAGACCCTCAGTACACAAAAGATATATATACATTTATATATGCACCATATAGGAACTCCTAATATTAGAGCACTAAGGGTTATACTTCTCCCCAGTCTCAACACTAAGCCACGTTCGTGCGTGGGGTCTCTCGCAGAGAGAAATCCAAACAAGGAAATCCCCCGATAAACTACTACGCGGCAAGGTCGATCGTCGCGATCCATTAGACCCTCAGCACTCAATTTATACATACTCATATTACAATATACTTTTGGATCTATCTCTCGGAATGAGAATCCATTTATTTTATTTCATTTTTATCTCAAAACTTTCCATTTCCTTTCTTCCATCCAGGAAATGTATTTAAAAGCTAACTCATTATCATGAATTACTTTAACATATCATATAACTTTTTAAGAGCCAGTTTTATTATCATAAAAATGCTTTTCCGTCTTATAACATCCCATTTCCCTTCTTCCATCTAGGAAATGTATTCAAAGGCCATTTTTATTATCATAAAAATGCTTTTTCCATATCACATGCTTCCATTTCCCTTCTTCCATTCGGGAAATGTATCCGAAGCCAAATCGTTTATCCCATTTCCCTTCTTCCATCCAGGAAATGTATTTAAAGCTAATTCATTATCATGAATTGCTTTAACATAACTAAGACCGTCCCTCCGAGTTTCCCCACTAGACGCGCCCCTAAATGGCTATCATCTTCCAGGGCCTATCAAACAAGAAAACTTGGGAACCTACCGACACGTTGGGAAGCGGCCATATTCCTGCGGGAGAGTAATAACCACACCCAGAATTCCTCACCAGCGCAGTAAAACATATAATAATCGCCCATATATCCTAGGACTATATCCACCCTGCATTCATTAGCCAGGGGGCTTCACCTCACGCGCGAACTTCCCTTTATGATAACATTTAGAGAGGTGTGTATACATATATTATCATTTATGAAAATCATTTCTTTTTCCATTTGAAAATCATTCATATTTTATATTCTCAAAATCATTTATTCTCATGGTCATATATATATATATATATATATATTACCTTGTTCTCATGCAAAAGGAATATACTATATAATACACATCCGTATCATATTTTATATATTCTTTAATCACATAGTATACATAATATATATTCCTCCTCGAATATATATAAATGGCCATAATTTCCAATCACATCTAGAGATGACCAATAATCCCAAAGATTCTCTCAAAGAATCATAATCATGCATTCATATACGCTTGATACCCAACCCAAAGTATTTCCTCACTTTGATAAGTAACACATACCTTAATCCGATCTAAGGATGTATTGGATATCTCCAATTATAACACTTCTCATTTAAGTCAATATATATATCTATATTCCCAATTTCATCCTAATAATCTCATAGGATCTACCCAACCATAATCGATGTAGTTATGTTTCTCTACACGCATAACTATGTAGGCCTCAATGCCCACTGAAATATCCCCGAACAACCTTAAATTTAGTGGGTCAATGATTTCATTTCCATGAACCCAAGGACTACATCTCGTCCATATAATCACCTAGAGGTCCCCACCCTAACTTAGGAACCCTAAAACTTCAAATTCTACAATTATTCTATTTTCCTCAAAAATATAATGTTAGGGTTACACATTAAAACCCTCACGTTGCCCTCCTAAATCTCCTCAATTGGAGGAGCATATACTCCTAAAAGATCCCTTATGTTATTCCATAATGAACCTCGAAGCCATTAGAATTGGATTTCATCCCATCCAATTCACCCTAGGAAAATTTCCTAGCTTTCAGAAGGGTCGATTGATCGACCCCTGGTGATCGATCGATCGAGGCTTCGATCGATCGACCTCTGCCAGTCGATCGATCGATCATGCCGGACAGCTTCTTCTCCGAGAAGCTGTTTTCGGCCATTAAAGCTTCCCCCAAAATTTTTTCGCCTCTCCCGACATCCTACGACCTCAACCAACAATTAATACACATAATATAGGGGTTCTAAATGTCCTAGAACCCGAAATCACCAATTAATTTCAACTAATTTCTAAGTTTCTTCAATTAGAAAATTATTGGGGTTTATTCGTTTTAACTCCCGAAAACCCGTTTTATCCATGAAAACACAACCCAAAATCATTAGGGTTTGTTTTTACCAAACTAGGATATGAGATTTATGCTCAAAAGTAAATAAAGCAAGTAAACACTTGCCTCGTGGATATAATCCGATGATCCCGAGTCGAGTCCGACAGAGTTTTGATCGAGATCTCCCTTTTCTACTCCTTTCTTCCTCCCTTTCTCCCTTATCTCTTTTCTTTCTCTTTTCTCCCTATCTCCCTCTTTATATAGAAAGAAAAAGAGTTTTAACCCTTAAAATCCCAAAACGACTCGTTTAATTAATTACGAACCCGTTTAACTCTAAAATTCCCCGAAACTCAATTTCAATAATCGGACACTCTTTTTCGACTATCTCGGACATTCCAAGACTCACGGTGCGGTCGAAATTTCCATTCGAGGTACTTGATCGCATATCACTATTTCAACCCAAAATAAATAAATGCGGTATTCCCATTAAAATATCATCTTCTGTCGCTTTACCCAACGGTGACATATTATTAAAATATTCCAATTCATTTACTTAATCCCAAAAGTAAATATACCATCCATCGAAAATCATCAAATCCTTGAAAATCCCAAAAATCACTATTTCGAGAAATTCCTCAAAATTCCAATTTATACTAAATTATGGAATTTAATTGTCTCAAAAAGGATGGGTAGTTACACATTCTTCACGATGTAAGGGCCGCTCCAATTAGGTTTGAACTTCCCTATAGGATCCCAGATAAGTTCTGTAATTTTTTTTAAAGCAATGTCTCCTTCTTGGACACCGCCATCCTTAACATTACTGTTGAATGATCACGCTATCCAGCGATGGTACCCCTGTATGGGTTATAGATCCTTAAATCTATTTTCATCTCAAAGTGAGAGTTTATTGTAGTGGATCTGATGCTAATCATCCTCACTGACTCTTCTTTCGAGCATGAAACGAAAAGAAAGCACTTCTAATTTAATGGGGAGAACTATTTCCACACTATATACTAGAGAATAGGTGGTATCCCCAGTAAGTGTTGTAATGGAAGTATGGTAGCCCTAGATGGCGTATGGAATTCGATTGGCCCAGTCTCTAGAACTTTCGATTATCTTGTTGATGATGGTTTTTAGGCTTTTGTTGGCGTGTTCGACAGTGCTATTGGTTTGGGGTTAGTAAGGTGAAGAATTATGTCTCTGAATTATATATTGGTCGACCAGTTCTGTGACCTTGACTTCGAAGTGGAGCCCATTATGGGATACTAATTCATAGGAAACTCAGTAGAGGCAACTGATATTATTTCTGATAAACTTTACCACTTTCTTGGTATTCAGTACTGCATATCACTCAGCTTTAACCCATTTAATGAAATAGTCAATGGTGACATGGATGAACTCGTGACCGTTGGAAGCTTTGGGAGTGATCTTCCATACAATGTCTATGCCCTAGGTGGAGAAGGGCCATGGAGAAGTCATGTTGTATAATTCCCGAGGAGGAAACCATTTGATATATTCACTTTTTGGTATGTCGTTGTGTAAAGCTCTTCAAATAAAACATCTCAAATACCTACAAAAATATATAACAAACTAGAATATAGTGGTAAGTGAGGTATCAATCCAAATCAAAGGAGTGAAATGAGAAGAAGACTAATTTAAGTCATTTTTATTTAATTTATTTTTAAACTTTTTGCTTTTTCTATATATTTATTCTTTTTTCAATATTAAAATAATTTGGAGATGAGGTGAAATAAGACTACACTAAATTAAAGATCTAATTAGTTTAAATCATAAAATTAAGATTAGAGTTGAAATTAAATTAATAATACCACACTTGATAAACCCCTATCTCTATTTCGAATCTAAAATGGGTGATATAACTAGAATTTTGATTTTCTCTAGAATATCATTTACCCTCTCTCGAGGCCTGAATTAAAATGTAAGAGTGCAAAGTTAATCATCAAAGGGACATTTAATTTAAATTAATTAATTAAATTAGGATTAACATCAAATAATGAGTCACCCCACCTATTGAAAGGGGATTTAGCTTAATATGATATCAAACATGATAAACAAATATTCAATAGGCATTTAATATAAAAGAGTAGAGAGAAGAACAATCAAACCAATCTCTTGAATTCAATTGACTTCAATCCTTGAATGAGAAGCATACAACCCTCCAAGTGAGTGATCAACAAAAATAAAAATGAAAAATTCACTCAACTTGAATCTCACAAATTTAATTTCACACTAATCCCTAAAATAATATAAAATCAGAACTAAAATAAGAACTACTCTAAAAACAATGTTAAGTGTTTCTCCCTCAAATTTTCTCTCTAAAACCCTAGATGATCCCCCAAATGAGCTTTGGGCATTCATTTATAGTGTGGCACATGGAGCTAGGGGTAATTTGGTAAAAGGGGTTAAGTTGGTTTAAAACATGTGGGTCTTATATTTTGTTTGATTTGTTTGGATTTTTGGAGTTTGGCTTGGGAGATAACAAGAGGTAGAATCGCATACAATGGGAATTGTGTTTTAATTGGAGCAAATGAGTCTTGGGTAAAAAAATGATGTTGGGAGTTTGAAATGGGAATCGGGTTCGGGTATTGATGGTCCGGGATGGATTGCAATGGGTTAAATTGGGTTCAATTACATTAGGTGGTTCTGGGTTGGTACTGGGTTAAATGGGTGTCGGGTTATGCAGGGTCACGGGTTTGGTTCCGGGTTTATTGGGTTGGAATTGGAGTTCGGGGTAGGAGAAATGGTGGGCAAGTGTTGAGGTCACGGGTTTGTGACGCTGGGTATGGAGGTTGCTTCCATGGTCGAAATTAGGTCCGGTGTGAGTAAGGAATGGCTAGAATCAGGTGGTTAAGTAGGGGGTTCAAGGTTTGGGGGTAATATGGTTGGTTTAATGGAGGTGAGAGAGTCAGGTTGAGATGGTGATGGTGGTTTGTTGTTAACGGTCGATGATTGAGGAGAGATAAAGTGGGTGTTAGGAGGTTGAAGATGGGATTGGGGGGATGTAGGGTGTGTGAGGTTGTATGGGTTATGGTGAGGGTGAGTGATAATTGTTTTAGGTGCGGTTGAGTGTAGGATAAGTGTGTTTGTGTGTGTGTGTGTGTGTGCTAAAAAAATCAAAGATAAAACTATGTAACTAAATAAAATAAAATTAATAAAACTAAAAATTGAAATCTACTAAGATAAAATCCTAATCTATATAAAAAAAACTCACATAATAAAATAAAATAAATAAAAGCTAACAATCTAATAAAAATAAAACCTAAAGTCCTAAAAATATAAAATCTAATAAAATTAAAAATATCTTCCTAAAAACTAATACTAATAAAATAAAATAAAATAAAGAATAAAAATTAAAAACTAATCAAAATCAAAATACACTAATAAAAAAGGAAATATAAAATAACACCACGAAAATTCTAAATAAATCTAAAAAAAACCTAAAAATAAAATGACTCAAAATAAAAATCTAAAAATAATAAAAGTACAAACATAACAAACACACGGGGTTCAGTGTGGATAGTTTAGGCTAGGTTTGGGATAGGGTAATGGGTACGGGGGTTTTGCTCCTTTTTGCCGCATTTTGACGAAATTTAAGCATTTAAACTCCGCAAACGACAATTGACCTATAAAATAAACAATAAAGCGCATAAGACCCAATTTTGTTGATAATTAGCAATTAAAATACATCTATTCAGGGTATAAAATATACTCTTTCGGGTGATTATCACACCACCCCCAAACAGAACATTGCTAGTCCTCAAGCAAAATATAGAGAGAAAGAAAGATAAGAAATCAAAAGTGTACCACTTTCGCGGGCACTTGTGATTGCATTTAGCATGTCCAAAAAGACTTTAAACCTATAGGTTGCCCTAGAGGACGAGTTGTGCTTCGTGAGGGTTTGCAGGGAATATACCCACAAAATTCTTTATTTGCATTGGAGTCAATCTCTTTTTAGACGTAGAATAATTTCACAATCCCTCATAAGAGAAATATTTATTTTGAGGAATACAAGCTAGAAATGTGAAAATGTTTAGCTAAGTAAATACGCACGGCACATCCTTCCTAGAACTCAACGTGTGTATGTGTATCAGTAAAAATGGGACGAGTATCACAAGAGTAATTCCTAGATTGCGTTTTCAGAATCAATTCTTGAACTTTAAATCTCGCTGGATATATCTCTCTGAAACGAACTCTCAAGATTTGGGGTTAGTGTATCGCTCTTGTATGTGAGGAGGTGAGTAAATATAAGAAAGGTAAAACGTCTCACACACATATAAGAAATAATGGACATTTTAGAAAGAGAATGATCTCATGAAAGAATACTAATCACTATACTGAGAACGTCGAGTTATTCACCAGGCTGACTTTCATTTCCCCGAACACCTAAGGTATATATGGATATTTATGGGTGATGGGGAAATGAAATGAGAAAGATGGGATGATATGAGGTAGGTGTAATACCCCGTATTTTTATGCTATAATTAATTTGGGGATTTATTTAATAAAAATCCGAAAATTAATTATGTTATAATTATTAACGTGACGTGAGTTAGTAATAATATGAAATTGTTGAATATTACTTAAGACCATAGTAATATATGGTAAATGTCACGAGTGAATGAAAATGAAAATTTTGGTAATTTTAGTCGGGACGCGCCCGTGTCGCGTCGGGACTAATTATTGAGAAATAAAAGTAAATATTTTATGAGTTGTCCGTATGGTCGTTTTGAGTGCGCCAACGCGTCCGGAAGGGTCGAGATAGTCAGAAAAGTGTACCCGGGGGTTTAGTTTGGGTCTCGGGATGTTTTTAGGCTTAATTAGTGACCCGGGAGGGTGTTTTGGTAATTTTACAAATTAGGGTAATTAAACCCACGAATTTCAGCCATCCTTAGCAGCCATTTAAGTCAGCCTTTTAGGGTTAGATCATTCAGAACCCTAAGACGGCTAGTGGAGAAGAGAGGAGAGACCTTGCTAGGTGATTCAAGGCCAAAAACACCACCTTTTGCACCACCGTCACCACCAACGCGTAGATCGCGAGGAGGAGAACGCAGCCATACCAATATCAGCAGGAAACCAGACCTCTGAAATCCCAGGCAAGTGTTTAACTTGCGTATTTTCGTTGGTGCAATAATCATGTTAGTGTAGGAATGATTAAGAGTATAATCCATGGAGGAAAACCCAATTTTGATAGGGATTTGCATGTAGAAATCATATGAACCTTATTCTGGAAATTAATATGTGAAGTAGATGTTTAACCCAAGAAATTATGATGATTTGTTAGAAGGAATTTCTGGAGAAAACTGATTAGAACAAAGGTTAAGAAAACTGTAGGGTTCTTGATGATTAGATGAAATATTAGGTTGTTTAATCATGTTTATTGATGTATATACGCATGCTGATCGTTAAAGAAACCTGGAATTATGTTAGGATGTAAACAGTACACTTTTTGGGTCAATTAGAGTTGGAAAATATGAGTTTTGATGAAGAAACCTAAGCAACCCCGTCACTGCAGTTTCTGCAGAATTTTCACAGACCTGCTCGATCGATCGATCGATCGACCCTAGATCGTCGATCGATCGAAGGTTCGATCGGTCGACCCCAGACGTCGATCGATCGACCCTCCCTGACAGCCTATTATTCCCCTTGTTTAATTAGTCGAATTAATTTATCGTGGAATAAACCTTGGGCATTCTAAATAAAATGATTTGGGAGATATTGAGGACCAGTAGAGTATATGGACATATGTTAGAACCTTTAATCTTCAACGAAGATGGTAATTATGGGATATTTACTTTAGGTTGTTAGATTTATGAAACTTAAGGGTGAGGTGCGTAAGAGAGTTACGTTGGAATCAAATGAAGTTATTTACTGAATTTTAGAATTGTAAAGTTATAACCCATGAGTATTAGGTAATGAGTGAGAAAACCCTTCGAATTAAGGTTAGAGGCGAAACCTTATACATTATACTAATAAGGTGAAATTTAGGACAAAGGTTGTAATTATGGGTAATGAGAGTGACCTATATTAATATGATGAAATCGGTATATTTATATGAATGTGTGTACATATATTATATACATGTGAAAAACGTACCCGCGCTACTTGCTATCCCTGAGGTTACCGCGCTGGGACGATCGTATCCTGTGTTGCTTTATGGGGATATTGAATCGTACCCTAGAAGATAGAGATCCTAGGTATGGGCTATTAAATTGATAGTCGGACGGTCCTAAGAGACGTGTGGGTATGTACTGACCTCTTGGACTTGGAATCTATGCTTCGCCTCAACGTTGTTTTGTATATGTTAATACAGTTCGAGAGTGATTCCGAACTTGTATTTCCCTTTATGTGAGCGATACGGGGATTGGATAGCAGAGTATGCCCGCACCATAGTTTAGTTGGGGTGCCATTATATATATATTTTATGCGAGTAGTTAATATATATATGAGGTTATAAACTTTGAACTGCCTACTGTGATTTGATAAGTAGAACGTGGTTGTTGACTCAAATTATTAAATACTTGTTTTGTGAAAATATGAAAAGGTACGGGGAAATCTTATAATTTAATGAAGCTAAAATGAGAGGAATACTACAAATTGAAAGTAACCTTTTTATAACATTGTTATCGTTCAGTTTTTTTGAAAACATTTGAGTAAGTTAAGATAAACGAACCATTGGGAAGGCTAGTACGATAGGAGTGCACATTAGAAGAGAGGTGAGTATTTCTCAAGAGAGAGACGAACTAATATGAAGTTGCATTGGCCTGTATCAATTTAAATACTTGCTTAACGTATTCTAAAATCAAACACACTTTCGGGCCCTGACCCGTTTCTTTTTTTTTTCTCTCTCTCTCTTATATATATATGTATATTTTTCAGGTGCCCAGCCACAGGGGCGTCTTGCTTAGGATTCTTTGAGAAGAACGAGCTGCAGCTTAGGTGGGAGTTGCAGGTCCCTTGAGTAGACGGCTTCTGTCATTGACTCCACTCCTATTACTCTCATTTATGGGGCACGTGTCGCCCTTTTTATCATTTCATTTATTGTTGGGGATTTTTATATTTCAGTTATTCCAGTATTGTTTATGGGATTTGTTTCAGGATGGTTTATGATTTTAGCTTTATATTATTGACATTCGATTGGTGAATGTATGGTTTTATTTAGATTTCGTGGTGTGATTCTATAATGTAGAAATGTTGTTTTGGTATTAATAAAATCTTTTCTTTAATAAAATTTGGAAGTTTGTATGAAAAATGTTTTGACACTTAGCTTAATTATTTAGGGTGTTAAATTGGAAAAATTATTTTTATCGACAGTGATGCTGAGAATGAACCAACTGTTTACCTTGATTTAATTTAATAAAGGAGTGATCGCCCGGTATTTAATTAGGCGGGGTGTCGCAGGTGGTATGAGAGCATCAGGTTCTAGTGTCCATAGGATCTGTACGGCTTATTTTCGCTTTCAGCTTAACGTTATTGCTATAGAGCCCTATTGATAGGACTGTTGTATTCTTTCTTTCACGTTTAAGTCTTCAGCTATTTGAGATTTGTTGATAACTGTAGACTAATAAACTTGTTCACGTTTCAGATGCCTCCGAGACGTGCTCCGAAAGATAGGCGTGCCCAAGCCGACCAGCCAGCAGCTCCGGCACCCGGCACTATGAATGCGAATGAGGTAGCCGCCATCGTTGCTCAGGCGGTAAATGCCGCGATAGCGGTGATTCAGCAGGCTCCACCACAGGTCCAGGCAGTGGCGCCAGTACCAGCACAGCTTCCATCTGCATGGGAGAGAGTTCGGGATGCTTTTCAGAAAGCACATCCCCCTGAGTTTTCTGGTAGCTCCGATATTATTACTGTCAGCCAATGGAAGAAGGACATCCAGCGGCACCTCCGTATGTATGAGTGCACCGAAGTGCAGAAGCAGCTATTGGCCTCTTTTAAACTGGTGGGAGCCGCATTACAGTGGTGGGAGTCCACTACTACTTTGGAGGAGAGGGACACGATTCCTATTCAGATGTTCTGGGAGCGGTTTGACCGCAAGTACTTTCCACCCGCAGTGCAGACTGAGATGAGGCGGAAATTGCTAAATCTGAAGCAGGAAAACCTTACTGTAGCCGAGTATGAGGAAGAGTTCACGAGACTTCTCACTATTGTGCCGGATGAGGCACCCACTGAGAGCAAGAAAGTTTTGCTGTTCGTCGACGGGTTAGCTTGGAGGATCCGTCAGCACCTTATTGGGAATCTATCTCTGAGTACTTTCACTGACGTACTCAATGCAGCGCTACTACATTGCCAGGATCACCGCTTCCATCTTCAGGGAAGCAAGAGAGCAGGAGAGTCCAGCCAGCAGGGCAGGACCGGGGGTAATAGTGCCAGTGGGGCACCAACTCAGGGACAGACTCGTCAGCACGAGCAGAGTTCCCATCAGGGGGACCCTGCTAAGCGATTCCGTTCAGGTGATTCTAGGCAGGGATTCGGGGGATTCAGGCAGGGCCGTGGTCAGCAGGGACAGAGGGGAGGTAATTTCAGAGGCCGGTGTTTTGTGTGTGGAAAGCACGGCCATAAGCGTCAGGATTGCCCAGAGGGCGATAGGGCCCCACAGCAGCAGGGAGCCCGTAATGAGCCGCAGAGACCACTCTTTCCACCTGCCCTTCCAGCTCCAGCCCAGATGCCAGCCCTACCAGCCATTCCAGTAGCTCCAGTGCAGCAGGGGCAATTGCAGTACGGACGTGTCTATAACGTCCACCAGGCAGCAGCTCCACAGGCACCACCCGCGATTGAGGGTATGTTTCCTATCCATGGTACTATGGGTAAAGTTTTGTTTGATACGGGGGCAACGCACTGTTTTATAGCTACGCATTTGGCGAAGTCCTTAGGATTGTTAGCCACAGCAGAGAGCACCGTAACGTGTGTCGACTCACCACTGGGGAGTGGGTCACTTATATTCTTTATATGCCGGGGACTAGGGATAGAGATTGGTAGCTTGGTATTGCCTGCAGACATGCTAGTCTTAGACATGCACGAGCATGACGTGATTATTGGTATGGATTGGCTCGCATCTTATAGAGCCATGATTGATTTCTTCGGTGGGAGCATTGTTTTTGCCATTCCGGGGCAAGAGATGTTTGTAGTAGCGATGCCTCGCCCAGAGGGAGGTTCGACCGCTCATTTATATTACATTGAGGAGGATACCTCTAAGGAGGTTGTGATTCCTTTGGATTCGATCCCAGTTGTTAGGGAGTATTCCGATGTGTTTCAGGAGATACCAGGCCTACCGCCCAGTCGTGAGATAGACTTCGTTATAGACTTATTGCCGGATACGAGACCTATAGCACGCGCACCGTACCGTATGGCTCCGGCAGAGATGCGAGAGCTACGAGATCAGATTGAGCAGCTATTAGGTCAGGGTTTCATTCGTAGGAGTACCTCACCGTGGGGCGCTCCAGTCTTATTTGTGAAGAAGAGAGATGGCTCGCTGAGATTGTGTGTGGACTACCGGGAGTTAAACAAGGTCACGATACGGAACAAGTATCCGTTGCCTCGAATCGATGATCTGTTCGACCAGTTAAGGGGAGCAACTTTCTTTTCGAAGATAGATCTGAGGTCGGGGTACCATCAGTTACGAATTAGAGAGCAGGATGTTTCGAAGACTGCCTTCTTGTCGAGATATGGGTCCTATGAGTTCAGGGTGATGCCGTTCGGACTCACAAATGCCCCAGCCGTTTTCATGGACTTGATGAACCGAGTGTTCAGAGAGTTCTTGGATCAGTTCGTCATCGTCTTCATAGATGATATCTTGATATATTCACGCTCCGAGGAGGAGCATGCCGAACACTTGAGGCAGGTTCTTCAGACTCTGCGAGAACATCAGTTGTATGCTAAGTACGAGAAGTGTGGATTCTGGTTGCGAGAGGTACAATTCTTAGGCCATGTTGTTTCTGAGCAGGGGATAGCAGTTGACCCGAGCAAAGTGTCAGCGGTGAGGGAGTGGGGGCAGCCCACGACACCGACGGAAGTACGTAGTTTCTTGGGGTTGGCCGGATACTACAGGAGGTTCATTCGGGGGTTCTCCAAAATAGCGGGTCCATTGACGAATCTGACTCGCAAGGGGGTACCGTATGTTTGGGATGACGCTTGTCAGTTGGCTTTTGACGAGCTGAAGGACAAGCTTACTTCGGCACCAGTCCTTGCTCTACCGAAGCCGGGTGTAGAGTACCTGGTTTACACAGATGCGTCCTTACGAGGACTTGGGGGAGTACTTCAGCAGGAAGAGAAGGCTATAGCTTTTGCTCCCGCAAGCTTAAGCCGCATGAGAAGAATTACCCCACCCACGACCTGGAGTTAGCTGCGGTCGTCTTTGCATTGAGAATTTGGAGGCACTATTTATTGGGCGAGAAATTCCGTTTGTTCACAGACCATAAGTCACTGCAGTACCTGTTCACTCAGCGAGAGCTGAATATGCGTCAGCGCAGATGGTTAGAGTTTGTAAAAGATTACCAGTTCGATATACAGTATCATCCGGGGAAAGCCAATGTAGTTGCTGATGCGTTGAGCCGTAGACCGGTTGATGATGTGGCGGACCTCTGGAAAGAAAAATGGAAGGAGTTGGGTCACCAAGACGCAGTAGCACGTTCTTTCATATCCGTGATGACAGTCACACCCGAGATTGTTACGAGGGTGATACAGGCACAGACCACAGACCCATTTTGTCAGGAGCAGATTGTACGACTTCTAGCCGAGGGTGCTGAGTCCTATTCTGTTAGTTCGGATGGAGGGTTGCGGTTTAATGGGAGATTAGTGGTTCCAGAAGGAGCAGAGCTACGTCATGAGGTGATGACTCATTCTCATGGGTCCCGATTTGCTGTACATCCGGGAGGCGATAAGATGTACCAGGATATGAGACGTCAGTACTGGTGGAGTGGGATGAAGAAGGACATCGCTGAATTTGTGTCCAAATGTTCTACTTGCCAGCTGGTGAAGGTGGACCACCAGAAACCGTCGGGATTACTTCAGCCGTTGGAAGTACCTGCGTGGAAGTGGGAAAGTATTTCCATGGACTTCATTACAGGGTTGCCTACATCACAGCGAGGCCACGATTCTATCTGGGTGATTGTAGACCGTCTGACCAAGGTGGCTCATTTTCTGCCAGTAAGGATAGATTATACCACGGGTCAGTATGCCCAACTATTCATCGCTGAGATTGTCAGATTACATGGGGTGCCCCTGAATATTGTGTCAGACAGAGACAAGATTTTTGTGTCGCGTTTCTGGGAAAGCTTTCAGAAGGCTATGGGTACAGAGTTGAGACTGAGTTCAGCTTACCACCCACAGACAGATGGACAGACAGAGCGTACTAATCAGATGTTGGAAGATATGCTACGCATGTGTATCCTCGACTTCGGGGGAGGTTGGGAGCCACATCTTCCACTGGTCGAGTTTGCTTATAATAACTCCTATCAGTTTACGATTGGCATGGCTCCATTTGAAGCTTTGTACGGCAGGCCTTGTCGTTCTCCAACCTGTTGGCTCGAAGTGGGGGACAACAAATTATTAGGACCAGAAGTGATCCAGGAGACCTCCGCGAGGATTGAGATAATCAGGAGTCGTATTCGGGTAGCCCAAGACAGACAGAAGAGCTACGCCGATGCAAAACGATTTTTCCGGGAGTTTAATGTGGGAGATCAAGTGTTGTTGCGTGTATCTCCTATGAAAGGAGTGATGAGGTTCGGGAAGAAGGGGAAGTTGGCTCCGAGGTACGTAGGACCATTTCCCATCATCGAGAGAATTGGGCCAGTAGCATACAGGTTGGGTTTGCCAGAACATTTACATCGCATCCACGATGTATTCCACATCTCGTCGTTGAGACGATACCTTCGGGATGATATGGCCCATACTCACATTGCGATAGATGAGATCGACTTGCAGTCGGATAGCTCTTACGAGGAGAGACCGGTGGCTATTCTAGACTACAGTGAGAGGAGATTGAGGTCGAAGATAGTTCCACTCGTGCGGGTCCAGTGGGAACATCATAATGTGGAGGAATCCACTTGGGAGCGTGAGGCAGATATGCGTGAGAGATATCCAGAGTTGTTTTTACCAGGTATGCCTTATTTTCCGAATTTCGGGACGAAATTCCGTTATTAGGGGGGAAGTATGTAATACCCCGTATTTTTATGCTATAATTAATTTGGGGATTTATTTAATAAAAATCCGGAAATTAATTATGTTATAATTATTAACGTGACGTGAGTTAGTAATAATATGAAATTGTTGAATATTACTTAAGAGCATAGTAATATATGGTAAATGTCACGAGTGAATGAAAATGAAAATTTTGGTAATTTTAGTCGGGACGCGCCCGTGTCGCGTCGGGACTAATTATTGAGAAATAAAAGTAAATATTTTATGAGTTGTCCGTATGGTCGTTTTGAGTGCGCCAACGCGTCCGGAAGGGTCGAGATAGTCAGAAAAGTGTACCCGGGGGTTTAGTTTGGGTCTCGGGATGTTTTTAGGCTTAATTAGTGACCCGGGAGGGCGTTTTGGTAATTTTACAAATTAGGGTAATTAAACCCACGAATTTCAGCCATCCTTAGCAGCCATTTAAGTCAGCCTTTTAGGGTTAGATCATTCAGAACCCTAAGACGGCTAGTGGAGAAGAGAGGAGAGACCTTGCTAGGTGATTCAAGGCCAAAAACACCACCTTTTGCACCACCGTCACCACCAACGCGTAGATCGCGAGGAGGAGAACGCAGCCATACCAATATCAGCAGGAAACCAGACCTCTGAAATCCCAGGCAAGTGTTTAACTTGCGTATTTTCGTTGGTGCAATAATCATGTTAGTGTAGGAATGATTAAGAGTATAATCCATGGAGGAAAACCCAATTTTGATAGGGATTTGCATGTAGAAATCATATGAACCTTATTCTGGAAATTAATATGTGAAGTAGATGTTTAACCCAAGAAATTATGATGATTTGTTAGAAGGAATTTCTGGAGAAAACTGATTAGAACAAAGGTTAAGAAAACTGTAGGGTTCTTGATGATTAGATGAAATATTAGGTTGTTTAATCATGTTTATTGATGTATATACGCATGCTGATCGTTAAAGAAACCTGGAATTATGTTAGGATGTAAACAGTACACTTTTTGGGTCAATTAGAGTTGGAAAATATGAGTTTTGATGAAGAAACCTAAGCAACCCCGTCACTGCAGTTTCTGCAGAATTTTCACAGACCTGCTCGATCGATCGATCGACCCTAGATCGTCGATCGATCGAAGGTTCGATCGGTCGACCCCAGACGTCGATCGATCGACCCTCCCTGGCAGCCTATTATTCCCCTTGTTTAATTAGTCGAATTAATTTATCGTGGAATAAACCTTGGGCATTCTAAATAAAATGATTTGGGAGATATTGAGGACCAGTAGAGTATATGGACATATGTTAGAACCTTTAATCTTCAACGAAGATGGTAATTATGGGATATTTACTTTAGGTTGTTAGATTTATGAAACTTAAGGGTGAGGTACGTAAGAGAGTTACGTTGGAATCAAATGAAGTTATTTACTGAATTTTAGAATTGTAAAGTTATAACCCATGAGTATTAGGTAATGAGTGAGAAAACCATTCGAATTAAGGTTAGAGGCGAAACCTTATACGTTATACTAATAAGGTGAAATTTAGGACAAAGGTTGTAATTATGGGTAATGAGAGTGACCTATATTAATATGATGAAATCGGTATATTTATATGAATGTGTGTACATATATTATATACATGTGAAAAACGTACCCGCGCTACTTGCTATCCCTGAGGTTACCGCGCTGGGACGATCGTATCCTGTGTTGCTTTATGGGGATATTGAATCGTACCCTAGAAGATAGAGATCCTAGGTACGGGCTATTAAATTGATAGTCGGACGGTCCTAAGAGACGTGTGGGTATGTACTGACCTCTTGGACTTGGAATCTATGCTTCGCCTCAACGTTGTTTTGTATATGTTAATACAGTTCGAGAGTGATTCCGAACTTGTATTTCCCTTTATGTGAGCGATACGGGGATTGGATAGCAGAGTATGCCCGCACCATAGTTTAGTTGGGGTGCCATTATATATATATTTTATGCGAGTAGTTAATATATATATGAGGTTATAAACTTTGAACTGCCTACTGTGATTTGATAAGTAGAACGTGGTTGTTGACTCAAATTATTAAATACTTGTTTTGTGAAAATATGAAAAGGTACGGGGAAATCTTATAATTTAATGAAGCTAAAACGAGAGGAATACTACAAATTGAAAGTAACCTTTTTATAACATTGTTATCGTTCAGTTTTTTTGAAAACATTTGAGTAAGTTAAGATAAACGAACCATTGGGAAGGCTAGTACGATAGGAGTGCACATTAGAAGAGAGGTGAGTATTTCTCAAGAGAGAGACGAACTAATATGAAGTTGCATTGGCCTGTATCAATTTAAATACTTGCTTAACGTATTCTAAAATCAAACACACTTTCGGGCCTTGACCCGTTTCTTTTTTTTTTCTCTCTCTCTCTTGTATATATATGTATATTTTTCAGGTGCCCAGCCACAGGGGCGTCTTGCTTAGGATTCTTTGAGAAGAACGAGCTGCAGCTTAGGTGGGAGTTGCAGGTCCCTTGAGTAGACGGCTTCTGTCATTGACTCCACTCCTATTACTCTCATTTATGGGGCACGTGTCGCCCTTTTTATCATTTCATTTATTGTTGGGGATTTT
The DNA here is from genome assembly GCA_949130495.1 of Sambucus nigra. Classification (NCBI taxonomy): domain Eukaryota; kingdom Viridiplantae; phylum Streptophyta; class Magnoliopsida; order Dipsacales; family Adoxaceae; genus Sambucus; species Sambucus nigra. Next base: position 119,511,274 of record OX422222.1, on the reverse strand, counting down.
TATATTTCAGTTATTCCAGTATTGTTTATGGGATTTGTTTCAGGATGGTTTATGATTTTAGCTTTATATTATTGACATTCGATTGGTGAATGTATGGTTTTATTTAGATTTCGTGGTGTGATTCTATAATGTAGAAATGTTGTTTTGGTATTAATAAAATCTTTTCTTTAATAAAATTTGGAAGTTTGTATGAAAAATGTTTTGACACTTAGCTTAATTATTTAGGGTGTTAAATTGGAAAAATTATTTTTATCGACAGTGATGCTGAGAATGAACCAACTGTTTACCTTGATTTAATTTAATAAAGGAGTGATCGCCCGGTATTTAATTAGGCGGGGTGTCACAGTAGGATGGTTATGTGATGAATTTTTTAATGAATGATGGATGGATATGCGAGAAGAATGTTCTATACATGAAGTACAAATGTCTTTATTATATAAAAACTAACTACAAACTTTCATTTTCTTTTCTTTTCTCTCTTTTTTTTGAATTTTCTTTTCTTTTTCTTCTTTTTCTTTTTCCTTTTTTTCAATTTTTTTTCTTTTCTTTTTTCTACTCTTAACTCAGAAGACATTTTACATTTGAAACACACCCTTTTTTATTGAAAATGAAAGATGATATCGAGATGATAAATGGATGATGTGGGGAATATATGTGATAGGGGATAATATGGGAAGATAATGGAAGAATTAAATGGTAAATGGTAAGTGTATGGATGAAAATCTAGTATTCGGGACAAATTTCAAGACACAAGTTTCTTACAACTCGAAAGTGATGTCGTTCTCAGTGATCAAGCTAACATTTAATGAAGAATAATGAGATCATACAATGATTAAGATGCGGACCCGAAAAAAGTTGAATCAACTTGTAACTCGGAGATTGAGTAAAACACTCTAAAAGGTGAAAGGCACGAGTCTCACAATCTAAAGTCTTTACTAGTGATCCTTAAGGTTCTCTTAAGAATTATAGCACTCTTCAACTTTAAATTGTACATGGTGCAAAATTCCTTGATATGTATTACATATGCTATTTATAAAAAGAATATCCTCTTGTTCGATTCCTAGACTTAAAGGATGGATGATAGAAAATTCACATCAATGAGTGAGATGAAAAAAACTGCACAAAATTTTTATAAATCATGCTTAAGAAATCATTTTTTTCAAAAGAGGTACGATTTTGATAAATTCCCCACCCCAAAACAAAAAGGAACATCTTCCTTGATGTTAAGTAAAATAATTTTTAAAATTGAGAGCAGAAGGGAGGAAAGATATTACCAGAATCAACTGCTAATGAAGTGGACAGATGTAGATAAAATGAACCTGAATAAATTATAAGATAAAAAATGTACAATTCCATAACACGGGAAAGCATTGGGTGGTGTGAAACACCACCCCCAAATAAGATGGGACTCGTATAAGAAACGGAGGGTTGCCTCCCTGTAGTGCTAAGTTTAATGTATTCAGCAAAATCAAACCATTCTCACCCTAAAGATAAGATATATGAAAGCGCGGGCCGGAAAAAAAATTGGGTGATAAGAATCACTCCCAAACAAGAATGAAATATAAGTATTGTTGGATGAAGGCTAAAAGGGTCAATGCACATTTATGGCAAAGTGCATCACACGATGCAAGACATCGGTGGACCAAAGGTGGGTGGGGATTGGGATAAGGGGGAGGATAAATAGGCACCGGTCGCGGGCCTTATTGAGCCGGAAGGTGAGGGTGTCATACCCTAACCCCATTAGGATATAATTAACTAAATAGTTTACAAACCACAATTATAATTTATTTATTATTTAGGTAATACATATTGGAACAACTTCAAGGTTAAAATGCGTAATATTAAAAAAAATCCAATCGTTTTAAGGAGACATAATTTCAACAGAACTCACATATCATTTAACTTAATTACAACTAGTACAGTGTATAAAACAAACTAACAAGACCATACTTCTATTTAATCAACCTCCTAGACCTGGCAGTGGCAGCTGGAAAACCTGAAAATGTAAACATATAAAACCATGAGTTTAAAAACTCAACGAATGTACTACAGCTATCTATAGTAAAAGCACTATATTAACATCTCAACATAACAATATATACATCTCTGTGTCAAATTAGCCCATATACATATCCGGAGTTAATAAATCCCACATCTCCTTCCCGTAGGCAATAATCATATCCATAGGTTTTAAAAAAAACCTAACATCTCCTGAATTGCATAGCAACTCGACATATCCTGACTTTTATAAAGCCATAACATCTCAACATCTCTTGGCTTTTAAATAAGCCATAACATCTCAACATCTCTTGGCTTTTAAATAAGACATAACATATCAAGATCTCATGAATTTTAAATAATCCATATCATCTCAACATATGATACATATATGTCATATCCAAAATCAACTCAGTAAGTACACTCACCTTGTGTTGTCAACTATGTATTCACGTTTTCCTCGGGTGGAGCTGAACTTGGTTGATTTGACCTTACACCTGTTAATCCAACTAAATCAGTATTGAAACTCAATAATAAGTATTATCTTAATATAATTATGTAACTTTAAATAAGTACAGAACCACAATATGATTCTACTAAAGTCATATTCCATGAAACATATGTAAAGACGAAACGATGGTATATATGTTGATAAGGTCATGAACATTCAACCCTAGAAACTTCCTCGTAAGGAATTTATAACTAAACTCAAGTAAACATAAAATTATACTTCTGAATATATATACACATGAAACATGTACTAAAAATACCCTTGTGAAGGAGTAGATACAAACATTCTTTCATGGGGTATCCAATATGGCGTCAAATCATTGTCCTCCATACTTAACCATCACATATTCATAAATAGTACACCTACAGGTGTTCAAGCTTATCAATCTGAAAACACATCTAAATATACTTTCCGTTACAGGTGACGGTGTAATTTTTCAAGCTTCCTAGGGCAAGTTATGGCCATTTCTTTGCAACACAAGAAATCTGCCCTACAAACTCCTCTATTGTTCCTTCGACTTCCAAGAATTTTCATTATTTTTATACATAATATATTTCCATGATTTTCAACAAAATTTCAGTAGACATACTTAATAGTACATAATTAAAGTTTCATAATATTTGGACTTCATTTGCTATCTCAAAATCTTGACCAAACTCAGGGCATACCGAAACGAAATATTCAAACAGCAACTATATACCAACTTGCAACCATCTCTAAGACCTAACCATAAGGAGTTAATTTCTGATTTTTGGATATGATATGAATATATAAGTCTATTTTCGTATCCAATTAGAATTTCTGAATTCCAATAAGCACACAAATAGATATGCAAGTTTGAATACAAAGGGTTTCAATACAAAGCAATATGACCTATAACACCACTTATCTCACATATGAACCAATACATATTATCACAAAGGAGGATGGAATTTGGATCAATACTTCACCATTTATATAATTTGAAATAAGTATAATAGAACATTAAAACAATATTAACACATAAAATTACCTTGGAAACACCTTAAGGATTTTCTTGGAATTGTTTTCCTAGATTTTCCTTGTAACCCTTTCTTCCTTAACTTCTACCTCTCTTTCCTCAAGATAATAACACCTCAAACTGAAGCTAGGGACTTATTTTCTGAAGAAATAAGGTTAAGGGAGAGTTTTAAGTCGGCCAAGGATGCCTCCCAATCCATCCAATCAAATTAAAACATTTGGTTTAATAAAAGACAATTTACCACTTAAGGGAATTGACCGATTCACCCCTTCTCGTAATTTCGACCTAACTTCTTACTCAAACATCCGTTTGATGCACCGTTTGTTGTGTTACAACCCTAACTCACATATATACAACTATGTAGTTTTCACCTCAAGTCAATTGTAATGTTACAAGGGTCAAAACTAGTCTTAAACAGGAACATTTCTATCGAAAATAACCAAATCTTGTGTTCGTAAATAATTCGACATTTCATGATTTATGAAAGTAGAATTGTACTAACCATAATCACTTAAGATTAGATATAATAATAACACATTATTCATATCACATAAGATAAGTATAATTTAAATACGATTTATCATAATTATATATGGGTTGTCACAACCTCCCCCCCCCCTTAGAAAATTTCGTCCCCGAAATTTAATACGAATGACACTTACCAAACAAATGGGGATACTGTTTCTTCATGCTATCCTCCATTTCCCAAGTTTCTTCTTTAATTCAATGGCTCATCCACATAACTTTAACTAAGGGAATAACCTTATTCCTCAATACTTGCTCCTTAAGATCAAGAATTTCCACCGGTTTCTCGATGTACGACAAGTCTTCTTTCAGTTCAATAGGTTGGGTTTTCAGTTGATGAGATGGATCTGCCAAATACTCACGAAGCATTGATACATGGAACACATCATGCAAATGAGATAACTCTGGAGGTAATGTCAATCTATATTCCAGGGTCCCAATTCTTTCCAACACTTTATATGGTCCAATGTATCTTGGACTTAGTTTCCCCTTCTTTCCAAATCTCATGACGCCTTTCCACGGTGAAATACGTAGGAATACAAAATCCCCCTTCTGAAATTCCAATGGATACTTCCTCTTATCTGCATAAAATTTCTGACTGCTTTGCGCTATCTTTATCCGTTCTCGAATCATTTTGATCTTCTCAGTTGTCATATCTATCAATTCAGGACCCAAAACTTTCCTTTCACCCACTTCATCCCAATATAATGGCCTTCTACATCTCCTCCCATATAAAGCTTCATAAGGAGCCATACCAATGGTGGACTGATAACTATTATTATACGCAAATTCCATCAATGGCAAATGATCATCCCAACTACCTTTGAAGTCAAATATAGAAGCTCGTAACATGTCTTCTAATATTTGAATTGTCCTTTCAGATTGCCCATCGGTTTGTGGATGAAATGCAGTGCTAAACTTCAAACTTGTGCCCATGGCATTATGTAAACGAGGCCAAAACATAGAAGTGAAAGTTGGATCTCTATCTGATACTATTGACACTGGTGCTCCATGTAAATGGATAACTCATCAACGTACATACGTGCATATTTGTCAACAGTGTAGGTCATCTTAACTGGAAGAAAATGAGCTGACTTTGTCAATCGATCTGCAATCACCCAAATAGAATCATGCCCCTTTGGTGATCGTGGCAATCCTACAACAAAATCCATCGTTATATGCCCCCACTTCCATTCCGGAATAGGCACTGACTGCAATAATCCTATCGGCTTTTGATGCTCCGCTTTCACTTGTTGACATACTAAACATTTAGCTACATATTCGGCAATCTCACGTTTCATATTGTTCCACCAGTAATACTCTTTCAAATCTCTGTACATTTTGGTACCTCCCGGATGCATAGAGTAAATAGAACTATGTGCCTCTTCTAATATATCCTTCTTTAAGGATGGGTCATTCGGTACAAAAATTCTATTTTTATAACACAATGATTCATCCTTCTTAATTTCAAACTCACTCTCTTTACCATCCAGGATTTCCCGTTTTTTCTTTTCAATGAATGGATCACTGACTTGCAAATTTCGTATGCGTTCTGCCAGTAAAGGTCTCACTATAACGTGTGCAAATATCGCCCCCATTTTAGATAAGTTCAACTCGACTCCCATCAGTCTTAATTCCATAATACTGCCAACCCGTGCACATTGAATAGAAGATAACCTCCACAATGACTTTAGACTCAGAGCATTTGCAACAACATTGGCCCTCCCGGGATGATGGTGAATGGTACAATCATAATCTTTAATTAACTCCATCCAACGTCTTTGTCTCAAATTCAAGTCTCTCTGTGTAAATAAATACTTCAAACTTTGATGGTCAGTGAAAATTTCACAGGTCTCTCCATACAAATGATGTCTCCATAATTTCAAGGAAAAAACAATAGCCGCAAGTTCTAAACCATGTGTAGGATAATTACGTTCATGCGTCTTCAACTGTCTAGATGCATAAGAAATTACCTTTCCATGTTGCATGAAAACACAACCCAGGCCCTGATGTGAAGCGTCAGTATAAATCACAAAACCTTCTCCACTGGATGGAACAGTGAGAACTGGAGCTGATACTAACCTATTTTTCAAAATTTCAATGATGTGCGGGCATTCATCACTCCACACAAATTTCACTTCCTTTCGGGTCAATTTAGTCAACGGCAAGGCTATAGATGAAAACCCCTTTATGAATCTTCTATAATATCCAGACAATCCTAGGAAACTCCTTATCTCCGTTACATTCCTCGGTCTTTCCCATTGCACAATTGCCTCTACCTTCTTAGGGTCAACATAAATTCCATCTTCCGAAACAACATGCCCCAGAAATACTACCCGATTTAACCAAAACTCACATTTGCTAAACTTCGCAAACAATTGACTATCTCGCAAAACTTGCAATACAACTCTTAGATGCTTCTCATGTTATCTTGGCTAGGTGAGTAGATCAAAACATCATCGACAAAGACAATCACGAACGAATCTATGAAAGGATGAAATACTCGATTCATTAAATCCATAAACACCGCAGGAGCATTCGTTAACCCAAATGGCATTACCAAAAATTCATAATGACCATAGCGAGAACGAAAAGTTGTCTTAGAAATGTCACAATATCTCACCCTTAATTGATGATAACCTGATCTCAAATCAATTTTTGAAAACACTTTAGCACCCTGTAATTGATCAAATAAATCATCAATACGAGGCAATGGATATTTATTTCGAATAGTCACCTTGTTCAACTGTCGATAATCAATGCAGAGTCACATGGTGCCATCTTTCTTCTTCACAAATAATACTGGAGCGCCCCATGGTGATACACTGGGTCGAATAAAACCTCTATCTAGCAAATCTTGTAGTTGAACCTTTAACTCCTTTAGTTCCATAGGTGCCATTCTATATTGAGAAATAGAAACTGGAGTTGTACCAGGAACTAAATCGATAGTAAACTCTACCTCTCTGCCAGGTGGCAATCCTGGTAATTCATCTGGGAACACATCTGCAAAATCCTTAACGACTGGGATATCTTCTATTTTTTGCAATTCCCTATTTGTATCCACAATATATGCTAAAAAGCCTTGACACCCCTTATTTAACAATTTCCTTGCCCAAAGGGCTGAAATAAGACAGTTCGAAACCACATTTCTTTCCCCAGTAAATTTGAATTCTTACTCCCCCGGCATATTAAATGTAACCTCCTTACGAAAATAGTCAATTGATGCATGGTAGGAAGATAGCCAGTCCATATCCAAGATAATATCAAAATCTCGAATATCTAGGGGAATTAAATCAATGGTCCACTCCCTCTCCCCCATATACAATACACAATTTTTATACACAAGCTCCACTAACATCACATCCCCCATAGGTGTAGAAATATATAAACCACAATCTAGATAAGAACATGGTCTACCCAAATGCATGGTAAATGACAGTGCTATAAATGAATGAGTAGAACCGGGATCAATAAGCACGTAAGCATGTTTGTTCATGACAGAAAATGTACCTGTCACCACCTCTGGAGTAGCCTGAGCATCTTGTAAAGTGATAGAAAATATCCTTCCCGGAGCCCTGGATCCACTAGCCAATCCTCTACCTCCTCCTCTCCCTATGCCTCCAGGTGATGAGCCTCGACTAGTAGTAGCTGATTGAATCCCTCCCAGTAGCATAGGACAGTTCTTCTTGGTATGACTAATTTGATGACAGTGATAACACTCTACCCCCTTTAACTTGGGACAATCTGGACTGATATGGCCCTCAGATTTGCAAAAATAGCATGTAACAGTCTTAGACTGCGCATTGTCATTCTCCTGTTGTCTATTCTGTTGGCCCATCGATCCTGCACCCCTAAAACTGCTTGGTGTCCTATTCTAAACAAAATTTCCAGACCCTCTACCACGCTGAAATCATTGACTCCCCTGTTTTGAGTATTCTACATTGCCTTCCTTTTGCTGAGATGGATCAAATCTACTCCTCTTTCCCCTTTGTTCCCTATTCTTTATTGCATCGTTAACATCTCCTTCAACCATTATAGCTTTGTTAACTAAGGAAGAATAATCTACCATCTCAAGTGTAGTGAGTCTAGACTTGATAACCAAATTCAACCCATCCTGAAATCTGGTGCATTTATCCTCCTCATCACGTAAGAAATGTAATGAAAATCGAGACAAAGATGTGAATTTAGTTTCATACTCCCTGACCGACATATTCCCCTGAGTCAATGATAAAAATTCTCTCTCCTTTTGCTTCCGATACATGCGAGGAAAATACATTTCATATAAGACTTTAATAAAGTAATCCCAAGTAATTACCTCACCTCCCTCCGGAGTAAGCAATAAATGTTTGGAAGACTCCCACCAATATTTAGCTCCTCCCTTTAACATGAAAGTAGCCAAAATCACCTTCTGCGCGCCAGGTACATTCATCACCCCAAAGATAGTTTCTATGTCTCTAACCCAAGCCTCAACTTCTAAAGGATCTACAGAACCTGAGAATGCTGGAGGGTTCAATTTGATAAACTTCTCGTATAGAGTATTCTTCTCCTCTCGTTGTATTTCCCTTTCTCTTCTTGCCAAAGTCTGCTCCTCCAAGTACTTGGCTTGTTGTTCTGCTATTTGCATCATAAACATGGTTTGTGTGACACCCCGACTAATTAAATACCAAGTAGCTACTCCTTTATTAAATTAATTCAAAATGCCAAGTTGGTCCAGTTAATAGCATCACTGTCGAAAACATTTTATTATTACTAACCACCTAGTATTTAAAAAGTAAGATGCCAAATATTAATTAAAGTCTGATTAACATGCAACAAGTGTAATGAATAATAATAACACCATTCACCATAATGAAGTAAATAGAATAACCATCACATAATGTAAATAAAGTCTGGAGGAAAACTGCTCACAACAATACCACAAACTGAAATAGCTAAACTGAATACTGAATCAATACATGCCAAAGTCTGAAAAACTGAATGAAAAGAAGTCTCAAATAGAAATGGGCAACATGCCCTACAACTGATAGATAATGAATCTAGAATCCAAATGATAGAAGCGTCTAAAAGCAAATCCCTGTAGCTTCCACAAACATCTACAGCTCGTCACCTGAATGAGTATCCTATGCATGGTGTCCTTGTGGCTGGGCACCTAAAATGGTTTTACAAGAAAAATAGATTTGAAAGCAAACGGGTCAGAGCCCGAATGTGGAGATATTTTAAAAACCTGCAAGTGCTTTAAAAACATTTAAAACATTAAATGCAAAGTACATGTTAGGACGTGCACTCACATGAAATTCTAACCTCTCGTCTAACTGTGCACTCCTAACGTAAGTACCCATCTAAAATGACACAACCCACTAGCTAAGTGACATCATAACCAACTAGACTTTCATAGGTTCTACCCTTATTACTCGGTTCCCATTTACATTATAACGATCTCAATAAGTAGGGCTTAATGTAAACTCACATGCTCAATATGCAATATATTTCACTATCGGTTAACCCGTTATGTTTTTCTCAAAACAATACCATAATTATATTCACAGTATTTACATGAAGGTTCCCATTAATTAAGTGTATATTATTCACATCATAAATATACAATACAAGCACCCCGAGAACTAAGCTGCGGTGCACACATACTCTGCTATCCATCCCGGTACATCACGTACATAAGGATCACATATTCCGAATCTCTCAGGAATAGTTCACAGATAACAACATCACAAATAATGGAGGCAAACACAATGACATCACATGGGTCACGCACATACCTACGCTCCCACGATCAGCGGACTTATTAACATCCCAATAAGTTTTTCTATGACCTATGTTCATCAAGGTAACCAGTCTAAATCCGGGCAACACAAGGATTAGAGGGACCTAAGCGAACGCAAACCTCCCGTGATAGTAAGTATGGTAGGTATGTCATACACACAAATCATATACCAATACTAAGTAAACACGCATCTTAGTAATCACCGTAATTTAATTGTAGTACTTATCGCATTCTCGTACCAATTTAATATATATACAACTTATATAATTCCTGACCATATTTACACGCACCATAATTCATTCTCACGTCGTGGTAAACACTCACGTCTCAATGCCTTATTAACCATTATTAAAATCACTCCTATATAATTTACTCCTCATAATAACCCAAATGTCCCAAATCCATCAATATATCATCAAAGGAATGTTATCTCTATCCTCGAACAAGTTTACGGGATTCTCAAAATCAAAATAGGCCAAAAAGCCCGAAACTGCCAGCTCGTTAGAACTCTCGTTCGAACGAGGTTGTTCGAACGAGATTTCAGTTCGTTCGAATGAACTGTACCTGCTAACGAGATCTCGTTCAAATGAAGTTATCGAACGAAATTCCCTTTCGTTAGAAGCAACTGGTCAACTCGTTAGTAGCTCGTTCGAGCGAGCTCGTTCGAACGACCTGGAGAGGTCTTCTAATGAGGGACCAGTTTCGGCCCAGATTTTCTCCAATCTCGTTTTTCATCCATTTTAACACCTCAAACCTCTTCCAAAGTTCATCCCAACAACGTTTTAGGGTCTCTAATTCATCCTAAACATATTAAAGTCACCTCCTAACATGTTGTAAGGAATTAATTCGTCCTAAACATCATTTAATCACAAGTCTCTATACTTTTCCTCAATTTTTCAAGAACATGAACCCTAAAATTTATAGATCCTTAATTTATCCAATTAAATCCGTTTTTGTGTCTTACAAGATATATCAACATCTGATTAGTCCTCTAAATATGATTCCACATGCAATCATTTCATCAAAATTTAGTATTCTACTTCCAAACTCATGGGTTTTTCATTATCTTCCAAGAACAAACATAAATTTGAATTATCTAACATGGAAGGAACATTCTCTGAAATTAAATGGAATTAAATCACTTGCCTCGAGTGTCTCTGAATTTGGTGTTGATTTGGTAAAGCTTTTCTGCATAATTCCCTTCTATCTCTCTCTCTCCAAGCTTATCTCCAATGGTGGCTAGGGTTTTTCTTAGGAAAGTTTTGGAAACCTAATTTGATAACTCCCGTAGCTTATTGGGTCATTAAGGGTTGGTTAGTGGGTTTAGTGGGTCTATTCCCAATCAGATAAAGACTCCTAATTTTCGTCATTTTTAATTCCTCAAAATACAAAATTACCAAAATACCCTTTATGTTGCCGGTATGGCCTAAAAATACCCCGGGACCCAAATTAAGCCCCCGGCTAGTGTTTTCTGACTATCTCGACCCTTCCGGACGCGTTGGTACACTCAAAACGACCATACGATTAATAGAATTTAAATTCACTTTTATAAATAAAATAATTATATCCTGACGCGACTGTCACACGCGTCCCAATAAAATGACCAAATTGCCGTATATCAATCTCACGACAAATTTCATAATTCAATATTCATATAACACCATATATACTCATTATAGTCAAATACCAACTCACATCTTGCTAGTATTTTACCCGGATTAATTCCCAATTAATTCTCATATAATTAATTAATCCCAAAATAAATATCGCCAAAAATACGGGGTATTACATACTTCCCCCCTAATAACTGAATTTCGTCCCGAAATTCGGAACTAGAAAGTACCTGCTAAAAACAACTCTGGATAACGTTCGCGCATCTCATCCTCGCGCTCCCATGTGGACTCCTCGACATTGTGATGTCGCCACTGAACACGCACTAACGGAACTATCTTTGACGGCAGCTTCCTCTCACTTCGGTCTAAAATAGCAATCGGCCCCTCCTCGTAGGAGCTATCCGGCTGGAGATCGATGTCCTCCACAGCAATGTGAGAATGAGCCAAATTATCTCTAAGGTATTTCCTTAGCGAGGAAATATGGAACACATCGTGAATCCGATGCAAATGCTCCGGTAACCCAAGTCTATACGCAACCGGTCCGATCCGCTCAATAATAGGAAATGGCCCCACATACCTTGGTGCCAACTTCCCCTTCTTCTCGAAACACATAATCCCCTTCATAGGAGATACTCTGAGCAAAACCTGGTCCCCCACTTGGAACTCCCTGAAAAATCTCTTCGCATCAGCATAACTCTTCTGCCTGTCTTGAGTTACCCGAATGCGACTCCGAATTAACTCAATCCTTGCCGAAGTATCCTGGATCACTTCCGATCCAAGTAGTTTGTTGTAGCCCACCTCTAACCAACATGCTGGGGAACGAAAAGGCCTACCGTACAATGCTTCAAACGGAGCCATGCCAATAGTGAATTGGTAGGAGTTATTATAAGCAAACTCTACCAGTGGAAGGTACTGCTCCCATCCACCCCCAAAGTCAATAATACACATGCGCAGCATATCCTCCAACATCTGATTTGTGCGCTCTGTTTGCCCATCGGTCTACGGATGATAAGCCGTACTCAACCGCAATTTCGTGCCCATGGCCTCCTGGAAACTCTCCCAAAACCGCGAAACAAATATCTTGTCTCTGTCAGACACGATATTTAGGGGCACACCGTGAAGTCTCACAATCTCTAAAAGGAAGAGCTGGGCATACTGTCCCGTAGTGTAGTCAGTCCTTACAGGTAAAAAGTGAGCGACTTTGGACAATTTGTCCACAATTACCCAAACGGAGTCGTGACCCCTCTACGACGTAGGCAACCCCGTAATAAAGTCCATGGATATGCTCTCCCATATCCACATCGGGACCTCCAACGACTGTAGTAATCCTGCCGGTCTCTGATGATCAACTTTTACAAGATGACAAGTGGCGCATTTCGAAACAAACTCAGCGATATCTCACTTCATACCGCTCCACCAATACTGGCGTCTCATGTCTTGGTACATCTTGTCCCCTCCGGGATGTACCGCGAACCGTGAGCCGTGCGACTCTGCCATCACATCGTGTCGTAATTCCTCCCCTTCCGGAACTACCAATCTCCTATTGAAGCCTAATCCCCCGTCTGAGCTGACGGTATAGGACTCAACTCCCTCTGCTAGTAATTGAACTATCTGCTCCTGACAGAACGAGTCATTAGCCTGTGCCCGTACTACCTTCGTGACAATCTGCGGTGTAACAGTCATCACAGACATGAAAGATCGGGCCACTGCATCCTGGTGTCCCAATTCCTTCCACTTGACCTTCCACACCTCTGCCACTTCATCTGCTGGCCTACGGCTCAACGCGTCTGCCACCACGTTAGCCTTACCCGGGTGATACTTGATATCGAACTGGTAGTCCTTCACAAACTCAAGCCACCTACGCTGCCGCATATTTAACTCCTTCTGCGTGAACAGGTACTGTAGGGACTTGTGGTCCGAGAACAGTTGGAACTTCTCCCCCAAAAGATAGTGCCTCCAAATCCGTAGGGAAAATACCACGGCCGCCAACTCCAAATCATGCGTGGGGTAATTATTCTCGTGAGGCTTAAGCTTACGGGAAGCATAAGCTATGGCCTATCTCTCCAGCTGTAATACACCTCCAAGCCCTTGCAAAGACGCATCGATGTAAACCAAATACTCCACTCCCGGTCTCGGCAATGCTAACACAGTAGCTGAGGTCAATTTGTCCTTTAACTCATCAAATGCCAACTGACAGGCATCACTCCAGATGAATGGCACACCCTTAAGAGTCAGATGTGTCAAAGGACCCGCTATCTTCAAAAATCCCCGAATGAACCTCCTGTAGTATCCTGCTAGGCCCAAGAAACTACGAATCTCAGTCGGTGTCGTGGGCTGTCCCCACTCCCTCACCGCGGATACTTTCCCCGGATCAACAGATATTCCCCGGTCGGAAATAATATGTCCCAAAAACTGGACCTCCTTCAACCAAAACCCGCACTTCTCATATTTTGCATACAACTCGTTCTGACGGAGTGTCTGCAAAACTTGCCTCAAATGCTCGGCGTGCTCCTCCTCTGTCTGGGAGTAAACCAGAATATCATCGATGAAGACAATGACAAACTGATCTAGAAAATCCCTGAACACTCTGTTCATCAAGTCCATAAACACTGCTGGAGCGTTGGTCAAACCAAAAGGCATAACCCGAAACTCGTAAGAACCATATCTCGACAAGAACGCAGTCTTCGAGACATCCTCCTCCCTGATACGCAACTGATGGTATCCCGATCTCATGTCAATCTTCGAGAAGAAAGAAGCTCCTCTCAACTGATCGAATAGGTCATCGATTCGAGGCAACGGATACTTATTCCATATCGTGACCTTGTTCAACTCCCGATAGTCCACACACAGTCTCAGTGAACCGTCCCTCTTCTTCATAAACAAAACTGGAGCGCCCCAAGGTGAGGTACTCCTACGAATAAAGCCCTGACCTAACAGCTACTCTATCTGATCTCGTAGCTCTCGCATCTCTGCCGGAGCCATACGGTACGGTGCGCGTGCTATAGGCCTCGTATCTGGCAATAAGTCTATAACAAAGTCTATCTCTCGACTGGGGGGTAGGCCTGGTATCTCCTGAAACACATCCGAATACTCCCTGACAACTGGGATAGAATCTAAAGGAATCACAACCTCCTTAGAGGGATCCTCCTTTATGTAATACAGATGAGCGATCGATCCTCCCTCTGGGCGAGGCATCGCCACTACAAACATCTCTTGCCCCGGAATGGCAAAAATAATGCTTCCGCTGAAGCAATCAATCATGGCCCTATAATCTACGAGCCAATACATACCGATAATCACATCGTGAACATGCATATCTAATACCAACATGTCTGCAGGTAATACCAAACCACCAATCTCTACCCCCACTCCCCGGCATATAAAGAAAATAAGTGACCCACTCCCCAATGGTGAGTCGACACGTCACTGTGCTCTCTACCGTAGCTAACAATCCTAAGGCTTTCGCGAAATGTGTAGCTATAAAACAATGTGTAGCCCCCGTATCAAATAATACCCGACCCATAGTGCCATGGATAGGAAACATACCCTCAATCGCGGGCGGTGCCTGTGGAACTGCTGCCTGGTGGACGTTATATACACGTCCATACTGTAGCTGCCCCTGCTGAGCTGGGACTGCTGGAATGAGTGAAAATGCTGCCATCTGTGGCGGTGCGGGGAGAGCGGCGGGAAACATAGGCCTCGGTGGCTCCTGGCGAGCACCCTGCTGCTGCTGATGTGGGGCCCTGCCCCTATCAGGACAATCCTGTCGTTGATGGCCAGTCTTGCCACAAACAAAACACTTCCCTGGGAAGTTCCCTCCTCGCTGCCCCTGCTGTCCCCGGCCCTGGTGGCCGTTACCGTTCCTCCCTTGGCCCTGCTGGCCCTGGTGAAACTGCTGCCCATTCTGCCCCTATTGGCCCTGATGGTCGTTTGGACCCTGATGGCCCTGACGGAAACCTCCCTATCCCTATCTATAGTTCCCTGATCGGAACCACTTCTGATCCCCCTGCTGGGAACCCTGCTCACCCTGTCTCTGCCCCTGAACAGATTGTGCCCCACCGGCACCATGTCCTCCTGTCCTGCCCCGATGGCTAGACTCTCCCGACCTCTTGCCCTCAGCCATATGAAAGCGGTGGTCATGGCAGTGTAACAAAGCAGCGTTAACCACATCAGAATACGTGGCCAACGAAAGGTTCCCTAACAGATGCTGACTGATCCTCCATGTCAACCCGTCGGTGAATTTCTCAATCTTCTTCTTCTCTGTTGGTATCTCATCAGGAACGATATTCAATAGATTTGTGAACTCAGCCTCATATTCGGCCACGGTCTTACCCTCCTGCTTCAAACTCATCAATTTCCTCCTCATTTCTGTGTGAACAGTGGACGGAAAGTACTTGCGGTCAAACCGCACCCAGAAGTCCTGAATAGTGAGAGTATCCCTCTCCTCTACGGTGGTAATAGACTCCCACCACTGCAGTGCAGATCCAACTAGCTTGAAAGTAGCTAGCACCTGCTTCTGAACATCCGTGCACTCATACATCCTCAAGTGCCTCTGCATATCCTTCCTCCACTGGCTCGAGACTACCACATCTGAGCTACCTGCAAACTCTAGCGGATGCGCTTTTTGAAAAGCGTCACGTACACGCTCCCAAGCAGACGGGAATGCATTTGCCTGTACTGGCGCGGCAACCGATGCCTGAGGTGGTGCCTGCTGGACTACGGCAATTGCGGCATTTACTGCTTGGGATACTATAGCTGCAACCTCAGCGGCGTTCATCATGCCCTGAACTGGAGCGGGCTGGGGTTCGGGCGTTGCATCCCTGGGAACTCGTCGTGCACGTCGTGGAGGCATCTGAAATAAGAATGAAGTTTATAAGTTCACTGTTTATAAATTTAAAATAGCTGAAGAACGAAGCATACACAAAAAGAGTACAACAGTCCTAAAATATAGGGCTCTATATCAACAAAAGCTCAGCGGAAACATAATAAGCCGTCAGATCCTAAAGGACACTAGAACCTGATGCTCTGATACCACCTGTGACACCCCGACTAATTAAATACCGGGTAGCTACTCCTTTATTAAATTAATTCAAAATGCCAAGTTGGTCCAGTTAATAGCATCACTGTCGAAAACATTTTATTATTACTAACCACCTAGTATTTAAAAAGTAAGTTGCCAAATTTTAATTCAAGTCTAATTAACATGCAACAAGTGTAATGAATAATAATAACACCATTCACCATAATGAAGTAAATAGAATAACCATCACATAATGTAAATAAAGTCTGGAGGAAAACTCCTCACAACAATACCACAAACTGAAATATCTAAACTGAATACGGAATCAATACATGCCAAAGTCTGAAAAACTGAATGAAAAAGATGTCTCTAATTGAAATGGGCAACATGTCCTACAACTGATAGATAATGAATCTGGAATCCAAATGATAGAAGAATCTAAAAGAAAATCCCTGTAGCTTCCACAAACAGCTACAGCTCGTCACCTGAATGAGTATCCTATGCATGGTGTCCTTGTGGCTGGGCACCTAAAATGGTTTTACAAGAAAAATAGATTTGAAAGCAAACGGGTCAGAGCCCGAATGTGGAGATATTTTAAAAACCTGCAAGTGCTTTAAAAACATTTAAAACATTAAATGAAAAGTACATGTTAGGACGTGCACTCACATGAAATTCTCACCTCTCGTCTAACTGTGCACTCCTAATGTAAGTACCCATCTAAAATGACACAACCCACTAGCTAAGTGACATCATAACCAGCTAGACTGTCATAGGTTCTACCCTTATTACTCGGTTCCCATTAACATTATAACGATCTCAATAAGTAGGGCTTAATGTAAACTCAGATGCTCAATATGCAATATATTTCACTATCGGTTAACCCGTTATGTTTTTCTCAAAATAATACCATAATTATATTCACAGTATTTACGTGAACGTTCCCATTAATTAAGTGTATATTATTCACATCATAAATATACAATACAAGCACCCCGAGAACTAAGCTGCGGTGCACACATACTCTGCTATCCATCCCGGTACATCACGTACATAAGGATCACATATTCCGAATCTCTCAGGAATAGTTCACAGATAACAACATCACAAATAAAGGAGGCGAACACAGTCACATCACATGGGTCACGCACATACCTACGCTCCCACGATCAGCGGACTTATCAACATCCCAATAAGTCTTTCTATGACCTATGTTCATCAAGGTAACCAGTCTAAATTCGGGCAACACAAGGATTAGAGGGCCCTAAGCGAACGCAAACCTCCCGTGATAGCAAGTATGGTAGGTATGTCATACACACAAATCATATACCAATACTAAGTAAACACGCATCTTAGTAATCACCGTAATTTAATTGTAGTACTTATCGCATTCTCGTACCAATTTAATATATATACAACTTATATAATCCCTGACCATATTTACACGAGCCATAATTCATTCTCACGTCGTGGTAAACACTCACGTCTCAATCCCATATTAACCATTATTAAAATCACTCGTATATAATTTACTCCTCATAATAACCCAAATGTCCCAAATCCATCAATATATCATCAAAGGAATGTTATATCTATCCTCGAACAAGTTTACGGGACTCCCAAAATCAAAACAGGCCAAAAAGGCCTAAACTGCCAGCTCGTTAGAATTCTCGTTCGAACGAGGTTGTTCGAACGAGATTTCAGTTCGTTCGAACGAACTGTACGTGCTAACAAGATCTCGTTCAAACGAAGTTATCGAACGAAATTCCCTTTCATTAGAAGCGACTGGTCAACTCGTTAGAAGCTCGTTCGAACGAGCTCGTTCGAACAACCTGGAGAGGTCTTCTAACGAGGGACCAGTTTCGGCCCAGATTTTCTCCAATCTCGTTTTTCATCCATTTTAACACCTCAAACCTCTTCCAAAGTTCATCCCAACAATGTTTTAGGGTCTTTAATTCATCCTAAACATATTAAAGTCACCTCCTAACATGTTTTAAGGAATTAATTCTTCCTAAACATCATTAAATCACAAGTCTCTACACTTTTCCCCAATTTTTCAAGAACATGAACCCTAAAATTTTTAGATCCTTAATTTATCCAATTAAATCCGTTTTTGTGTCTTACAAGATATATCAACATCAGATTAGTCCTCTAAATATGATTCTACACGCAATCCTGTCAGCAAAATTTAGTATTCTACTTCCAAACTCATGGGTTTTTCATTATCTTCCAAGAACAAACATAAATTTGAATTATCTAACATGGAAGGAACATTCTCTGAAATTAAATGGAATTAAATCACTTGCTTCGAGTGTCTCTGAATTTGGTGTTGATTTGGTAAAGTTTTTCTGCAGAATTCCCTTCTATCTCTCTCTCTCTCCAAGCTTATCTCCAATGGTGGCTAGGGTTTTTCTTTGGAAAGTTTTGGAAACCTAATTTGATAACTCCCGTAGCTTATTGGGTCATTAAGGGTTGGTTAGTGGGTTTAGTGGGTCTATTCCCAATCAGATAAAGACTCCTAATTTTCGTCATTTTTAATTCCTCAAAATACAAAATTACCAAAATACCCTTTATGTTGCCGGTATGGCCTAAAAATACCCCGGGACCCAAATTAAACCCCCGGCTAGTGTTTTCTGACTATCTCGACCCTTCCGGATGCGTTGGCGCACTCAAAACGACCATACGATTAATAAAATTTAAATTCACTTTTATAAATAAAATAATTATATCCTGACGCGGCTGTCACACGCGTCCCAATAAAATGACCAAATTACCGTATATCAATCTCACGACAAATTTCATAATTCAATATTCATATAACACCATATATACTCAATATAGTCAAATACCAACTCACATCTCGCTAGTATTTTACCCGGATTAATTCCCAATTAATTCTCATATAATTAATTAATCCCAAAATAAATATCGCCAAAAATACGGGGTATTATAGTTTGTTGTTCTTCCATTAAAGTCATGGCACGAGACATCTTCTGCATATCTGTAATTTGTTCAGGAGCCCCCTCTACATTATATGGATTTTGTTGGTTTATTTTTTTTGAAGACTCCTCATCTACCCTCTCATGAACATTTTCTCCTTCCATAGCTTACTATCTGTCATAAACCAAAAATTATAGAAACAAGAATACAACATTTATTTCTAACATAATGGTTAGTATTTCTCACAAATTAATATAAATGACCCACACAACACTATTTCTGCCACTACCATATCTAGACTCTCTAACCCCAGAATATAAAAATCTAAAGCTCTGATACCAAGTTGTCACACCCTAACCCCATTAGGATATAATTAACTAAATAGTTTACAAACCACAATTATAATTTATTTATTATTTAGGTAATACATATTGGAACAACTTCAAGTTTAAAATGAGGAATATTAAAAAAAATCCTATCGTTTTAAGGAGACATGATTTCAACATAACTCACATATCATTTAACTTAATTACAACTAGTACAGTGTATAAAACAAACTAACAAGACCCTGCGTCTATTTAATCAACCTCCTAGACCTGGTAGTGGCAGCTGAAAAACCTGAAAATGTAAACATATAAAACCATGAGTTTAAAAACTCACCGAATGTACTACAGCTATCTATAGTAAAAGCACTATATTAACATCTCAACATAACAATATATACATCTCTGTGCCAAATTAGTCCATATACATATCCATAGGTTTAAAAAAAAAAACTAACATCTCCTGAATTGCATAGCAACTCCACATATCCTGACTTTTATAAAGCCATAACATCTCAATATCTCTTGGCTTTTAAATAAGCCATAACATCTCAACATATCTTGGATTTTAAATAAGCCATAACATATCAACATCTCATGACTTTTAAATAAGCCATATCATCTCAACATATGATACATATATGTCATATCCAAAATCAACTCAGTAAGTACACTCACCTTGTGTTGTCAACTATGTATTCACGTTTCCCTCGGGTGGAGCTGAACTTGGTTGATTTGACCTTACACCTGTTAATCCAACTAAATCAGTATTGAAACTCAATAATAAGTATTATCTTAATATAATTATGTAACTTTAAATAAGTACAGAACCACAATATGATTCTACTCAAGTCATATTCCATGAAACATATGTAAAGACGAAACGATGGCATATATGTTGATAAGGTCATGAACATTCAACCCTAGAAACTACCTCGTAAGGAATTTATAACTAAACTCAAGTAAACATAAAAGTATACTTCTGAATATATATACACATGAAACATGTACTAAAAATACCCTTGTGAAGGAGTAGATACAAACAATCTTTCATGGGGTATCCAATATGGCGTCAAATCATTGTCCTACATACTTAACCATCCCATATTCATAAATAGTACAAATAAAGGTGTTCAAGCTTATCAATCTGAAAACACATCTAAATATACTTTCCGTTACAAGTGACGGTGTAATTTTTCAAGCTTCCTAGGGCAAGTTATGGCCATTTCTTTGCAACACAAGAAATCTTCCCTACAAACTCCTCTATTGTTCCTTCCACTTCCAAGAATTTTCATAATTTTTATACATCATATATTACCATGATTTTAAACACACTTTCAGTAGATATACTGAATAGTACATAATTAAACTTTCTTAATATTTGGACTTCATTTTCTATCTCAAAATCTTGACCAAACTCAGGGCATACTGAAATGAAATATTCAAACAGCAACTATATACCAACTTGTAACCATCACTAAGACCTAACCATAAGGAGTTAATTTCTGATTTTTGGATATGATATGAATATATAAGTCTATTTTAATATCAAATTGGAATTTCTGAATTCCATTAAGCACACAAAGAGATATGCAAGTTTGAATACAAAGGGTTTCAATACAAAGAAATATGACCTATAACACCACTTATCTCATATATGAACCAATACATGTTATCACAAAGGAGGATGGAATTTGGATCAATACTTCACGATTTATATACTTTGAAATAAGTATAATAGAAGATTAAAGAAATATTAACACATAATATTACCTTGGAAACACCTTAAGGATTTTCTTGGAATTGTTTTCCTAGATTTTCCTTGTAACCCTTTCTTCCTTAACTTCTACCTCTCTTTCCTCAAGCTAATAACACCTCAAACTGAATCTAGGGACTTATTTGATAAAGAAATAAGGTTAAGGGAGAGTTTTAAGTCGGCCAAGGCTGCCTCCGAAACCATCCAATCAAATCAAAACAGTTGGTTTAATAAAAGACAATTTACAACTTAAGGGAACTGACAGATTCGCCCCTTCTCGTAATTTTGACCTAACTTCTTACTCAAACATACGTTTGATGCACCGTTTGTTGTGTTACAACCCTAACTCACATATATACAACTATGTAGTTTTCACCTCAAGTCAATTGTAATGTTACAAGGGTCAAAACTAGTCTTAAATAGGAACATTTCTATCGAAAATAACCAAATCTTGTATTCGTAAATAATTCGACATTTCATGATTTATGAAAGTAGAATTATACTAACCATAATAACTTAACATTTGATATACTAATAACACATTATTCATATCACATAAGATAAGTATAATTTAAATACAATTTATCATAATTATATATGGGTTGTCACAGAGGGTGTAAAGGAACCTATCACGGGACTTATTGAGCCTACATGTGAGTGCAACAAGGTCCATATAAGTGTGGTGCTCAAGTTGGTGAGGGAGGCAGATTGGTTTGGTAAGTGGGATGTGGTGGGGCTCGTAGAAAGCACACGACCATTCTATTAATAAGCGATGACACACCAGGGAGCTGTTGATGGGAAAAATCAACACCAGAAGAGAGTGGTGGGCATAGAGTAACAAGCTCAGTGTCACGGAAGTAGAGAGTAGCACCACATTTACTCTCATGGAAGGTGGAGGTTAGTTTTAGCTGAGGATCTAAAAATGTATATGGAAACATGAAAGGTGTAAAATCAAGATCCATGCGAGGTGGTGGGGTGAAAGTGACAATGGGTTGGTCGGGAAGAATAAATGGTGGATCAGGTGGGATAAAGTTTGGATCGGGTGGGACAAATGGCGGAGGAAGATGATCTATCTCAAGAGCAGGGGACACACACTCCTCATGATGCAGAGAGTGATCCTCAAGGTCACTCGTAGGAGGAAGTAGGGAAATAAACAAGTGAGTGATAACCTTATCCACCATTACGTCACCATCCGAGGTGGTTGGAAAATCAAATGAGGCACCCAAATTTGAGAGAGAATAATGAACATTAATATATTACTCAAAAACAGTCAAGAATGATGGAACATGATCCATATCCAGAAAGGTAGGAACCAACTCGGATTCAATCTCACGATAAGGGTGAGCATTCGTAGACAGAGCTAACCTAGGATGGAGTGGTTCCTCAGGGACACACATGGTGGGCTCAATAGGTGTAGACTCAGGAAAGAAAAGGTGAACCTCAATGATGGGTTCATTAGGACATGGTGGGATGTGATCAGGCTCACGATCTTGGGATAAATCAATACGAGTGTCAACTTGAGGCCCAGACCATGGAGTGGTCTCAATGGTTAGATTCTCGGGGTGGTAGGGTTGGCCACACTCAAAATTCGTGTCAGAAGTCGACTCATCATCACTCCACGTGGGGGAAATAATTGGTTGACTTGGGGTAAAGTACGACTCTCTCTCACACTTAATTTCATTTAATCTTTGTTTAAGACATTGGAGGGATTCATTTTTAATTTGAGTGTCTTACTCTTACTCGTGGATAGACTTTTTCAAGAGGCTTTCGAGAGTGAATATGGAGAATGGTGGTGGAGTGACGAGTCGCGGTGGTGGTTGAGGTGGACACAACTCACTATTATCATGAGTATATGGAAAATACTCATATGAAGTGTCGGGAGATGGGTTAAGTGTGTTATACATGGGAAAAGCATCTCCATGAGAGAAAAATGGTTGAGAATCGTGGGTAGCATAATGAGGGAACTGATCAGGATAAAGTGCATTTTATTGCCGTGATGAATGTTGGAATGTGTGAGGATCCATAACATCGGGTTGTGATTCATATTGCGTGAAAGGGTGATTAAGCCTCCATGAATAGCTTGGGTACTCACACCATTAGGGGTTGGATACATCATGATAAAAGATGAGGTGGGTTCCAGAAAAGTGTCATATGGATACACTTGGTCCATGGTGGGTTCGTATGGATATGAAGAGTATGGTCACTCATGGGGTAAGTGATTGGCTAGAAAATATGATGTGCACAACGAAGCATGTGATGCATTGATACTCGTCATCAAAGGCGATGGAATGAGAGATGCGTGTGTGGGCGACACATGACTATCAATGGCGTGTGTTTGAGAGGTAAATCCATTAAGTAAAGTGGTGAGGTGGGACTCGGGCTCAACTTTAAACATGCTTCGAGAGAGTGGAAAATTGCCAAAATATTCCCGTAAGGGATCTTCGTCGGCCATGACGAGAAAAATATATATATTTTTTATTTTTTTGAATTTTTTCAAAAGGAAAGAAAATATTTTTGGATTTTTTAGAGAAATAAAGGAAGAAAATATCTTTGTTTTTTTGGAAGAAAAAGGTGGGAAAAATATTTGGACTCTTAAAATTTGAAAGAACTCGCTAAAACTGACTACCGAGAAAATTGAATTGGACACACACAACTCAAGGATTAATCCTAACTAGCACATAGTCAATTTTTATATTCAAAATATAGTGAAAGGGTAGACAAATTTTAATTAAGTCTGCGGGCGATAGAAAATCACGAAATTATCTGAGTGGCCGCGTTTGCAAAATGTTCTCCTATTAGGCTACCTAGTTGATTGATTTTAAATTTAATGATATCTAGGGTAGCACATAATGGTAAGCAAGTGAGTCGAGTGATGAAATCCCTTTTCGTGAATGACCGGGTGTAGGTCTTAATTGATTAATTCATTACATGTATTTGAAAATAAATGCAAGAATAAAATCAAATAAAAGCACGTAAGGACAAATAAAAATTGACTCACTGACAGGAGAGGCATGACAGTTTTAAAAATGTACCTCCCACGATTTTTACAATGTGGGGTAATTAACAATTTGAGTCGACCGGGGGGAGATCACGCCAATCTTAGTCATCCCTGGGAGTCCTACTGACCCAAATTAGAGAGAATTATTTTCCTCACCTTGGATGCCCTCTCTCCACCTTCTCCGGTTTCCATATCACGCTTTTCTTTGCAATTAATTATTACAAATTTAAATGAAAAATAAATAGTGCCTCTAAGCACCGCAATATAAGCCAAGAATAAGAAAAAATGTAATACAAGCCTTCTAAAAACATAAAAAATGGTACAAAAAGTTAAAAGTAAAACTGAATCACAAAATGAATCCAAGCTCCAAAGATTGGCAACAACGCCATTTGATAGAGCTGCTTTTAGTGTGTCATCATTATTGAAAGCTCGCCTAATAAAAAATCTCAATTACCTAAAAAATTATAATGAAACTAGAGCATATAGTGGTAAGTGAGGTATCAATCCAAATCTAAGGGTGAAACATATAAGAGAGTCATGCAATATAATACCCCGTATTTTAGTGACTTTTAAAATGGGATTAATTAGAATTAATTGTGATATAATTGGAAAATAATCCAGATTTAAATATTACTTGGGAATAAATTAATATGTGATTTATGTTGAATATTACTTAGTGATTAAAGTAATATATATTATTATGACTTTACAATTGTTTATGACTTTATAAACCTGTCGTGATTTATGTGTACGACAATTATGGTAATTAAGTCATGACGTGCATTTGAGTCGTGTTGGGATTATAATTAAATAAAATAAAAGTGAATTATTATGTCATCCGAATGGTCGTTTTGATCGCACCAAAGTGTCCAAAAGGCTCAAAATAGTGTACTTGGGTGTTTGATTTGGGTATCGGGGAACTTTAGAACCGAAAAGACACCCCAGAGGGGTATTTCAGTCATTTTACAAGGGAGGTGAATAGTAATTAAGGAAATTTGAGTTTATTTTATAAGTAAAGGGATTAGAGAGTTTAAATTCATTCACCAAAAATAACAGGAAAAGGTTGAGGGGGGATTGAGAGACTTTCTATGGGAGAAGAAGATACTTTTCTAGGAAACCAAAGGACAACCACCTTGCACCACCAAGAGCCACTACCACCACTGCCAAAAGTTGGCCGAAAAAGAGAGGACCACCAGTAGAGTATCATCCCCAATGGACCAGACCTACAATCTAAAGGCAAGTGATTAATTATTGAAATCTTAGCCTTTATATTGTCCTTATTAGGATAGTTAGGTAAATTTTGGAAAAGTTGCATGAACAAAGATAAATTTGTGATAATTTTAAATGGATCTTTGAGATGGATATTTTCTATGAATGGTCTCTTTTGATTATATAATAAACTCCATGAATTTTATATTATCTTGGGAAGAAATATGGGATATACACTCTTATTGCTGATTAAGTAAAAAATTAGAGTTCTTGAGAATAAAATGGAATTTGAGTAAATTGATTCATGTTAATGATGTTTAAATCATTTTGGATAAGTTATAACTTATTCATATATGAAGGTATATGATTTGGATATCATGAAACTAAATCATGAATCATTTGTTGAAGAAAAATTGGAGTTTAAAGGATGTTCTTGAAGAAATAATAATATATGAGTTTTCGGGGAATAGTATGCTTTAATCCAACCTTCTTGATGATTTTAGTTGGTTTGATTGTTAGGAATCATTTATATATATTGGTTTATCACATGGAATCAATATTGGGGAGTTTGGGGTTATTTATAATGGTTTTGATGATTAAAAAGTATGAAACCCGTAGGAAAAACAATGCAGAAAATTGGGCAATATCTGGTCCATCGATCGATCGACTCAAGATTGTCGATCGATCGACTCAAGATTGTCGATCGATCGACCAGTATCATTGATCGATTGACTCCTCCTAAAAATGTGAAATATTTTTCTTTTTACTTGTTGATTAAATCCCAAAATTTAAGAAATCTTTTATGATGATTAAATGAACATAATGGGACTTAGGGAAGGGCAGTAGGCCATAGGTAAGACCCGAAAAATATTATTTTGGGATTATGAATGAGGGGAAATTAACAAGTGATTAATTGAACGAGTTATTTAGGAGAATTATATTACTTGGAATTTAAATCAGTTAAATGATAATATAAGGTTGGGACCAGTAGTAAGAGAGTTATTAATTACCGATATAACCTTAGGAATAAATGAGATTAACTCTAAGAGATACAATGAAGGGTTAAGAATGAATTAAGGGTTATTGAGAATTAAACCTAATTAAAAATGAGTTAAATTTATCGAATTTCAAAATTTGTGATGTTGTGGACAAGTAGGGTGTAGACATTTACTTAATAAATTAGATTAAGGAATACTTATTTAATATTCGAGTAATGAGTGAGGCTCGGGAATATAAAATAAAGAAGTAAAGTCAGAATCTTTAATACGTAGGATTTGATAGATAAAAATACTGCATATGGGAATTATCATATGGTTGTGTTAATGCCTTATGGATGTTATATTTATATAGGTGTGATGAATACCTATGATATTATTTGCATGTATGCCATACCTACGCTGCTTGCTATCAGGGTGGAGGTTTTGCTTTGTGGACAGTCTTATCCTTGTGCATCCAATTGGGAGGGATTTTAGATTCGTACCCTAAGCATAGGACCTTGGACACGTTCTATCAGTGTAATGATAGTTTCGATGGTTGAATGGGAGCGTAGGTATGTGCATGACCCACTTGGCTGGGAGTATGCTCGCCTCCAATATGTTTGTGTTATGTTATATGATTCGTGAGAGACATTGAATCATTAGTCCTCTATACAGTGATATTATGTATAAGGAAATGATGGCAGAGTATGTATGCACTGTAGCTGTGATTGGGGAGGTGCCGTATTAGTATATATATAATTAGTGTGATATTATTTATATAAATTGTGACGTAATCTACTGTGTGACATTGTAGATATAGAGATGTAATCTTCTGCGTGATATTGTAGATTGAAAATATAAACTGTGATTTAATCTACTGTGTAATGTTGTAGATAGAAGTAAATAATGAAATCCTAATTGAATTAAGTAAGTGAACACTTAATTCCAAGGTTGTAACAAGACTAGTTCATATTAAAGAGAAATGAATATGAATAATTATATTACGAATGGTATGGGACATACGGATTTATGATATGGGTTATAATTATGTTGTGGAAACTAGTTACGAGGGAACCTTAACTAGGAAGATAATAAGATACGATAGGTGTGCACTTTAGATGAGAGGTGAGAATTCTCAAGAGAGAGCCCGAGAAACTAACATGTACATAATAAATGCTTACTTGTAATTGTTAAGAGCTTGCTATTTTAAAATCTTTTACAATCGGACTCTGACTCGTTTCCTTGCATATTCTCTTCTCTACAATCATAGGTTATGGATGTTTCGATGGGTTATAGATATTAGACGAGATGCGGATTTTATTTAGACGCTTCCTTTCTATTGATTCACTCATCTATAGCATTTACTTCATTTAGGGCTTGTCACCCAAGATTCTAGAGGTTGTAATTATTTTTGTAAGCATTATGGATATTAGTTTTATTTATTGTAAATGTTATAATTTCATTGGAGAGTTATTCCAGTCACATTTATTCTTATTGTAGTTAATTCAGTTGTGATCTGTTGTTACATATTATTATTCAGTGTTGTGGAATGGTTTTAATTAAACTAAAAATGGAAAAAGTTTTTGACACTTAGCTTAATTAACTATTATTTGATTAATAAATAAATGGTTTTCGATAGTGATGTTGAGAATGAACCAACAGGATATTCCGATTTAATTAAATGAAGGACTGATCACCATGTATTTAATTAGGTAGGTTGTTATATGCAATTCATTTGTTTATTATTTATTTTTGGACATTTTGCTTTTTCTATTTTTTTATGCTTTGTTTTCAATATTAAAACAATTTGGAGATGAGGTGAAATAAGACTACACTAAATGAAAGGTCTAATTATTAACTAGAAAGTAAGAGAAGAAACTAAGTAAATCTAACTAAATAAAAATTGAAAATATGAGATGAACGAGGAAATAAAAGTGAGGACTAACAAGGGATATGATGACACCATATATTCTAGTTAATCAAAATATATTAATTATCCCAAGTTAGTATCAAAATCACAAATCAACTCTCGTTGCAAATGTAATTTTAATAATAAAATTTAAATAAATCAATTTAACACTCCTACAACTATAGAAAAGTAGATTTAAACATCATTTAACAAGTCACCCGCTATGATCGATTTATTAAATTAGTTTAAATCATGAAAGTAAGCTTAGAGTTGAAATTAAAGGAATAATACCACACTTGAGAAACCTCTATCTATAGTTCGAATATAAAATGGGTATTATAACTAGAATTTAGATTTTCTCTCGAAAATCATTTACCCTCTCTCGAGGCGTATATTAAAATGTAAGAGTGCAAAGCTAATCATCAAAGGGACATTTAATTTAAATTAATTAATTAAATTAGGATTAACATCAAATAATGGGTCACCCCACCCCTTAAAATGGGATTTAGCCTAATATGATATCAAACATGATAAACAAACAATCAATAGGCATTTAATATAAAAGAGTAAAGAGAAGAACAATCAAACCAATCTCTTGAATTCAATTTAATTTAATCCTTAAATGAGAGTCATACAACCCTACAAGTGAGTGATTAACAAAAAAATAAATGAAAAATTCACTCAACTTGAATCTTACAAATTTAATTTCACACCGATCTCTAAAATAAAAGTAAATAAAAATAAAAATAAAAATTACTCTAAAAAAATAAAAACTGTTTCTCTCCCAAATTTTCTCTCTAAAACCCTAGATGATCCTCGATATGAGCTTTGGGTCTTCATTTATAGTGTGGCACATGGAGTTAGGGGTAATTTAGGAAACGGGGTTTAGTTGGTTTAAAACATGTGGGTTTTATATTTTGTTTGATTTGTATGGATTTTTGGAGTTTGGCTTGGGAGATAACTGGACGTAGAATCGGGTACAATGGGAATTGGGCTTTAATTGGAGCAAATGAGTCTTGGGTAAAAAAATGGTGTTGGGAGTTTGAAATGGGAATTGGGTTCGGGTATGGACGGTCGGGGTTGAATTGCGACGGGTTAACTTGGGTTCAATGACAATAGGTGGTTACGGTTGGTACTGGGTTACATGGGTTTCGGGTTATGCAGGGTCACGGGTTTGGTTTCGGGTTTATTCGGTATGAATTGGAGTTCGGGGAAGGAGAAATGGTAGTTAAGTGTTGAGGTCATAGGTTTGGGACATCGGGTATGGAGGTTGCTGCCATGGCCGAAATTTGGTCCAGTCAGAGTCGAGAATGGCTAGAATCAGGTGGTCGAGTAGGGGGTTCGGGTTGTGGGGGAAATATGGTTGGTTTAATGGAGGTGAGAGAGTGAGGTTGAGATGGAGATCGCGGTTTATTGTTAATGGTGGATGATGGAGGAGAGAGAAAGCGGGTGTTGGGTGGTTAAAAATGGGATTGTGGGGATGTAGGGTGTGTGCGGTTGTATGGGTTATGGTGAGCATGAGTGATAATTGCTTTAGGTATGGTTGAGTGTAGGATAAGTGTGTGTGTGTGTGTGTTTGTATCCTAAAAAAGAATTAAAGATCAAAATATCTAACTAAATAAAATAAAATTAATAAAACTAAGAATTGAAATCTACTAAAATAAAATCCTAATTTATATAAAAAAAAACTCAAATAATAAAATAAAAGAAATAAAAACTAAAAATCTAATAAAAATAAAAAACTAAAGTCCTAAAAATATAAAATCTAATAAAATTAAATATATCTTCTTAAAAACTAATCCTAATAAAATAAAATAAAATAAAATAAAGACTAAAAATTAAAAACTAATCAAAATCAAAATACACTAATAAAAAGGAAATAGAAAAATAGAAAATAAAACCTAGAAAATTATAAATAAATCTAAAATAAAACCTAAAAATAAAACGACTCAAAATAAAAATCTACAAATAATAAAAGTACAAACACAACACACACACGGGGTTCGGTGAGGACAATTTAGGCTAGGGCTGGGCTAGGGTAATGGGTATGGGGTAGGCTTAGCTCCTTTTTGACACATTTTGACGGTATGTAAGCATTTGAACTTCGTAAACGGCAATTGACCTACAAAATAAACAATAAAGCGCATAATTTCCAATTTTTTTTTAGAATTAGCAATTAAAATACATCTATTCGGGATATAAAATATACACTTTTGGGTTCTTATCAGAGGCAAGTGTTGGAGGTTGGCAAAACTCTTGGAATTTGAGGCATCTTCGAACATAGGCAATGCAGTCATGAAACATGGTAGTCTAATGCTACCCTTGTTGGATGACCTTTTTATCAAGCATGTGACCATTTATGCGGGGGACCTTATTCTCAGTTGTGGATCCTTTGCATCATTCCTTTAATATTAGTCCCTGTTATGCAAAGAAAATGAGTTCCATAAAAGTTTCTCTTGAAAAGTTCTTATTATAGTACCATAATCCGGCCATGTCAGAGTCTTCTTCGGTGATTTGCTCAATGTGGTAACAATGGGTGGGCGTATCTTATTTTTGAACCAGGAAACAAGCCATTGTTATTCCCTCAGGTATATCAACCATGGAGGCCAGGGTTACAAGGGTGTCACCTAAACTATTTTTTTAGGGAGGAATGTAATGGAAGGTGACATGTTTGAACTGGTAGGCGAGATATTCTAGGTGGTCATGGAAGGGTAGGATTTTCTCATCTTTGACTTTCTATTTTCTGAGAATTTTTTTGCTAATGAGGGCAGAGTCCCCGTAGACATCTAAGTTATTGATACTTTTCTCGAGGGTGATCTTGAGGCCTACGGTGTATGCCTCACAATCAGTCATGTTGTTGGTGCAAGGTAACTCCAGCTTAATGGAAATGAGGGTATAGGAGTCATTAGGGGTACTTAAGGGTATCCCTATGGCATACCTTTAGCTCCATCGAAGAACATATGCCACCTAAGATCCTGATGAGAGGTGCAGGGAATGTCTTCATTTGGGAATTCAGAGACCAAAACATCTATTCCTTCCATAGGATAATTGGTAAGGTAGTCAAAAATGGCGCTCCCTTTCATTGATTGTTGTGTGATGTACAAAATATCAAACTTGTTTAATAACATCAACCAACGGGCCATTCATCTTAATAGAGCGCGTTTCTATAGTAGGTATTTGATGGTATCCATTCATGATACTAGTCTAATAGGAAAGGCAAGCATATAATGTTATAATTTTTGCGTAACCCAGACTAAGGCGACACACACTTTCTCTAAAGTAGTGTAACTGACTACGAACCCGACCAGTTTTCAATTCGCATAGTAGATGGTTGTTCCCTTGTGGTATTCTTCAATGTATTAGGCCAACAAAACCTTTGGTGTAGTATTAGTGATGGCTAAGTACAGGAGGAGGGGAGACCTACTGTGGAGGCATGAGTACTAGAGCTCGAGTGAGGTATCACTTGATTTGGTCAAAGGCTTCTTGGAAGGATTCATTCCAGATTTTGGTTGGATCCTTTCACAGAATTTTGAAGATGATTTCACAGATAGATGTCAGTTTATTGATAAATCGAATGATGCATTATAATTTAACTAGGAATCCATAAACTTCCTTCCTTTTATAGGATGGTGGAATCTCGAATACGTCTTTTAGTTTAGTAGGATTCGCTTCAATTCTTTTCTCACTAACCATTAATCCAGAGAGTGTCCCCTTAGCGATGCTAAAAACACACTTTATGGGTTATGATGCATCTCGTATTATCATAGTCCCTCGAAGAACTTTTGGTAGAAGGTTTATATAGAAAGTATTTGATGGTATCAATTCATGATCCTAGTCTAATAAGAAAGGCAAGCATGTAATGTTGTAATATTTGCGTAACCCAGACTAAGGCGACACAAGCTTTCTCTAGAGTAGTGTAATTGACTTCGTACCCGACCAGTTTTCAATTAGCTTAGTAGATGGATATTCCCTTGTGGTATTTTTCAAAGTATAAGGTACACAAATTCCCTATTTCCGTATTAGTGATGGTCAAGTATAAGAGGAGGGGAGACCTACTATGGAGGCATGAGTACTGAAATTCGAGTGAGGTATCACTTAATTTGGTCAAAGGCTTATTGGCAGGCTTCGTTCCAGATTTTGGTTGGATCCTTTCACAGAAGTTTGAAGATGGGTTCACAGAAAAATACCAATTAACCGATGAACCGACTGATGTATTATAATCTAACCAAGAATCCATAGACTTCATTCTTCATCCACGATGGTGGCATCTCGAATACGTCTTTCAATTTATCGGGTCCACTTCAATTACTTTCTCACTGACCATTAATCCAAAGAGTTTCCCCATAGTGATGATTTTTTTTCCAGAATTCCCACACCTGTGGTGCGTCTACAATCAAGTAAACCAGTAACAATATGAACAACAATACACAAAATCACAACAAGTAAGGAAACACAGTATTTGCAAGGAAAAACTCCCCAACCCAATATTTATTACTCATAAAATATAGGGAACCCTTACAAAAACGTCTACGTATCTCTTAATAGCAGATAATCAGGTTACAATGCATTAAATACAAGGCAACATTTTATTGAAAACCCCAACTGCTGGGTACAGGTGTCTAGAAATAAAGCTGCCAGTAATTTCCATAGGAACTGCTCAAGTAACTGTTGCGTTGTCTGCTGAACAGGTGTTTGTGGGAAGTTACGAGGTAGTTATCATCATTTACACATTCAAACTTGAGCAAACCCGTGTAACCACCTGTTCACCCATGTAACTGCTCCCAAAACTACCCAAAACTGCATTAAGACAAACCCAACTCATACATGAAAGTAACCAGTAACTATTCCCACATTTCTGGACACCCTCACCTTGATTCCAACAAGCTTTACCCACGTAAATAGCAACCTGATCCAACACGAGTATGATTCGAGATGATTACCCCGATTACGACCCAAAACCATGCACTACCAATCCCACGTTGGTCTTAGGAGAATCCCACATATCCCACGAGTATGTCATAAGCCTAGGAGAACCTATGGACAAAATGCAAGTTCTGCCTCAGAGGTACCCCCCTCCTTATATATGTTCTTAACAAAAAATCCACAGTGGTAGTAGTGGACGTTAACTGCCAAAAGATCGTAAGCCCATATAGACAACCAACCTGACTTCCTTTTGATCCATCACTTCTTTCTAGCTCACTTACCTTAGAAAAGTGCGATTAAGGCAAGTGTGTTTCCGTTTCCAAGATCTCAAGTAAATTTGGGGGGTGAAAAACCCTCCCCCACTCGAATTGACGACGTCCTCGTCGAAACATAATCCAAGTAACGGTGAATCACATTCTCAAACTGCCACAACATCGTGTCCTTCTCCCAAGTAGATTCCTCAACTTCCTTCCCTTTCCACTTCACAAGGTAGAACATTCTTCTATTCTTTCTACTTGCTCCTTCAGTGCGGTGGTCCATAACTCTCTCGGTAACCTCGGAGTATTGCTTCCTTATCATCGATGGTGCCCTAACCTGACCCGCCCAGTTAGGATCTGAGTTGTCTTCATAGAATCTCTTTAAGAAACTAACATGAAAAATAGGGTGTAATTTCAACCGGGAAGGTAGCTCCAATTGATAAGCTAACCTTCCAATTCTCCTTGTGATCTTAAACGGTCTATCATACCGCTGAATAAGACCTTTGTGTGTTGTCTTCCGACTCACTTTCTTCCAAACCTGCGTAGTGAGCTTCAACACTACCATGTCACCTACATCAAATTCCACATCGCGCCTGCTTTCGTCAGCCCATTTCTTCATCCTTCTAACTGATTTTGCCAAAACCTTCCTCGCTTCCTCGGTTCGTTCTTGTCTTCCTCTTGCATACCTGTATGATGCTGGACAATGCCCTTGGGATTTCTATTTTTCAATCTTGTGAGGAGTAAGTGGCTGTTGTCCGGTTGCAAGTTCAAATAGACTCTGCCCTATCGTCGCCAACGCCAACAACGGTGAAGGAATTACGTAGTCTTTTGGGTTTAGCAAATTACTACAGAAAATGTGTTAAGGGTTTCTCCAAGAAGGTGGCGTGTCTCACGGATCTTTTGAAGAAGGACCAGGCTTGGAATTGGACCAATGAATGCCAGTAGGCATTCAACAAATTGAAGGAGGCAGTGACGAGTTGCCCTATTTTAAAGCTTCTAGAATTTGATAAAGCTTTTGAAGTTCACATCGATGCATCTGATTTTGCATTGGGGGTGTCTTAGTTCAGGAAGGGCATCCAATAGTGTTTGAAAAAGGAAGTTGAATGACACAGAACGGAGGTATTCGGTTCATGAGAATGAAATAACAGTATTTGTTCATTATGTTCATGCATGGAGACACTATCTTTTGGGGTGTCACTTTACGATCTACACGGACAATGTTGCCATAAGCTGTTTTAATTCGATGAAGAAGTTGACCCCAAAGCATGTTATATGGAAAGATTTTATGTTTATGTTTGATTATAAGTTGCTTCACAGGATGGGAAGCGCAAATCAGGTAGTGGATGCATTGAGCAGAAAGCCTAATTTGCAAGAAGAATGAGATTCTAGTGTAGCAGGTGTGTGTATACTTGCTGCCCTTTCCAAAGGTGTTAGTGACTTGCTGCCTCAAATTCGGGAAAATACTGCAGAAGACCCTATTACAAAGGTCTTATTTCAACAGATTGATGAAACTGTTACTCAAAGATTTTGGGTAGATGAAGGTGTTATCTACGCAAAAGGGAACATGCCCTATGTTCCTAAAACTAGAGGTATCAGACAAAGGTAATTAAAAGAAACACATGATGCTTTGTATGCAGGTCATCCGGGGCAAGACAGGACGTTTGCCTTATTGTCTGAAAGCTTTTATTGGCCTCGAATGGATTCTGATGTGGAGTTATACGTGAGAACTTATGTGGTTTGCCAGCAGGATAAAACGAAAAGGAAGAAAGTAGCGGGAACCTTAGAGCCACTCCCAGTCCCTGCAAGGCCTTGGGAAAGTGTCTCTATGGACTTCATCAACGGATTGCCAAAAGTGAAAGATTTCACTTCAATAATGGTGGTAGTCGATTGATTTTCCAAATATGCAACGTTTATTCCAGCCCCAAAGATTTATTCGGCAGAAATTGTAGTAGATTTGTCCTTTCGGTACGTGGTAAAGTGGTGGGGATTTCCACTTGACATCATCAGCGATCGAGATGCGAGATCTATCATGCGGTTTTGGACCACTTTGTTTGAGTTATGGGGGTGACAGTTGAAGTTCTCTATGACAAATCACCCTCAAACGGATGGGAAAACAGAAAGGGTGAATGCGCTATTGGAGGAATACTTGAGACATTATGTAACTGCCAACCAACAAAATTGGGTTGAGTTACTTGATGTTGCTCAGTTTTGTTACAATCTGCATCAAAGTTTGGCGACAGGGCAGAGTCCGTTTGAACTTGTAACCGGACAGCAGCCTCTTACTCCTCATGAGATTGCAAAATAGAAATACTAAGGGCATTGTCCAGCAGCATAAAGGTATACAAGAGGAAGACAAGAACAAACCGAGGAAGCGAGGGATGTTTTAGGAAAATCAGTTAGAAGGATGAATAAATGGGCGGATGAAAGCAGGCGCGACGTGGAATTTGATGTAGGTGACATGGTAATGCTGAAGCTCACTCCACAGGTTTGGAAGAAAGTGAG
This sequence comes from Sambucus nigra, assembly GCA_949130495.1. Classification (NCBI taxonomy): domain Eukaryota; kingdom Viridiplantae; phylum Streptophyta; class Magnoliopsida; order Dipsacales; family Adoxaceae; genus Sambucus; species Sambucus nigra. Next base: position 119,475,037 of record OX422222.1, on the reverse strand, counting down.
TCGGAAGACAACACACAAAGGTCTTATTCAGCGGTATGATGGACTATTTAAGATCCCAAGGAGAATTGGAAGGTTAGCTTATCAATTGGAGCTACCTTCCCGGTTGAAATTACACCCTGTTTTTCATGTTAGTTTCTTAAAGACATTCTATAAAGACAACTCAGATCCTAACTGGGCAGGTCAGGTTAGGGCACCACCGATGATAAGGAAGCAATACTCCGAGGTTGTCAAGAGAATTCTGGACCACCGCACGGAAGGAGCAAGTAGAAAGAATAGAAGAAATTTCTACCTTGTGAAGTGGAAAGGGAAGGAATTTGAGGAAGCTACTTGGGAGAAGGACACGATATTGTGGCAGTTTGAGAATGTGATTCACCGTTACTTGGATTCTGTTTCGACGAGGACGTCATTAATTCGAGTGGGGGAGGGTTTGTCACACCTCAAATTTACTTGATTTATTGGAAAAGAAAACACACTTGTCTTAGTCGCACTTTGCTAAGGTAAGTGAGCTGGAATGAAGTGATGGAGGAAAACGAAGTCAGGTTGGTTGTCTATATGGGCCTACGATCTTTTGGCGGTTAACGTCCACTGCTACCACTGTGGATTCTTTGTTAAGAACATAAATAAGGAGGGGGTACCTCCGAGGCAGAACTGGCATTTCGTCCATAGGTGCTCCTAGGCTTATGGATTATTCGTTTGATATGTGGGATTGTCCTAAGACCAACGTGGGATTTGTAGTGAATGGTTTTGGGTCTTGATCGGGGTAATCATCCCGAATCATACCTGTGTTGGATCAGGTTGCCATTTTTGTGGGTAAAGCTTGTTGAAATCAAGGTGATGGTGTCCAGAAATGTGGGAATAGTTACTGGTTATATTCAGGTATGAGTTGGGCTTGTCTTAATGAGGTTTTGGGTAGTTTTGGGAGCAGTTACATGGGTGAAAAGGTGGCTACATGGGTTTGCTCAAGTTTCAATGTGGAAATGATGATAACTACCTCGTAACTTCCCAAAGACACCTGTTCAGTAGACAACGCAGCAGTTGCTTGAGCAGTTCCTATGGAAATTGCTGGCAGCTTTATTTCTAGACACCTGTACCCAGCAGTTGGGGTTGTCAACTGCATGTAGCCTTGTATTTAAAGCATTGTAACCTGATTATCTAGTGTTTAGAGATACCAAGATGTTTTTATAAGGGTTCCCTATATTTTGTGAGTAATAAATATTGGGTTGGGGAGTTTTTCCCTATAAATATTTTGTTGCCTTACTTGTTGTGATTTTATGTATTGTTGTTCGTATTGTTGCTGGTTTACTTGATTGTAGACGCACCACAGGTGTGGGAATTCTGAAAAATAAATTATCATAATCTCTTGAAGAACTTTTGGTGTGTGAGAATGTGACCTTCTCGAGTATTGGACTTGATGATCATGTAGTGTACATAGACCTTGACTTCTTTATCAATAAGGTTGTGCAGGATAGTTGTGGCATTTCTTTGGTTGGTATCCCCAACTTTTTGAGTTTAAAGGGCATGACATTGTAGTAGAAAGTTCCCTTGATGTGATGAGAGAAGTTTTCTCTTGGTGGGTAGCGTGAATCTTGATATGGTTATAACTGACAAATCCGTCAATAAATGATTTGAAGGAGTGGTAGGCCATATAGTCCACAATTATGTCGATGTTTGGTAGTGGGTAATCATCTTTCAGGGAAGCTTTGTTTTAATCCCGATAGTGGATGAACATGGGAAATTTTCCTCCTGATTTTAGCACGGGGACGATATTTGCGAGCTATATAGAGTATTCAACCACACGAATGAAACTTAGGTTTAGCTGTTTGACTACCTCCTCTTTGACTTTGAGGGAACATTCTGTTTGAAGTTTTCTCAACTTCTGCTTGACAAGTTTACATTTCGAGAATGCCAAGATCTCGTGTTGATTTATTTTCGGGTTAATTGCAGGCATATCATCGTAGGACCATGCGAACATGTCTACAAATTATTCCAACATCTCTTCAAATTATGGAGTCTCATGCTTGTTAGGGGTAGACCCTATTCTAATATCGTGCTAATGGATACTAGAATCGAGATTAATAACAACAATATCATCATCATTAGTTTGAACATGGTTATGTTGTTTATTATTTTTTGAATTAAGATCGGTTAAGAATTGTTCATTTACAAAATCATCATCATCATCAATAGATTGATTAGTATCAATGCAGTTATTGTAAGAATATTAAGATAAATCTTCATTTATTTTATTTTTAGGGAATATAACATTAAAAACGTCATAAAAAGAGGTCTCTGTCATATTTACATTAGGAAAAGGAGAAATGAAAACAGGTGCAGGGATTTGAATGAGATCAACAACAGGGTTCGGCAGAGTTTGGGTACCCTAGACGTGGGTGGCTTACTAGTTTAGGAAATTCATATCAATAGTTATGATTTGTGTGGATGGGTTTGATGGCGCAGCATCTAGGTGGATCATCTTGAGACTCATCCCCATTGTTTCCAAGTCAAAGGATTCCTCGGATTCTCTACCCTCAGATTTCTCAGTAATTTCCATGGTTTTCTCCATAATAGGTTGTACTTCATGTTTCCAGTCTTCATCCCAAGTGTTATTATCTTGAAGGAAAATCTTTAGCCCCAATTTCATCTTCTTGTCAGCATAGTCATATCACAATTAAGAGAATCCACAAAAGGGGAAATCTTCACCCTCATTGATAAATCTTACATTCAGAGAGTCCCCCAACACCGTCTTTTCATCCTCTAGGCTTATCTTTGGTCACGATCGGTGGAGTGCTTTGAGTTCAGCTACTGAAGGTTGGTAGGCGAGGCCACATGAGGGAAAGGATTATTTTAGGACTATGGGCTCAAATATTCCTTACTATAATCTTCCTTGACCCATTCTAAATATGAGTGAATATTCTCAAACATCTGAATTACATTGACATTACCATGAGGGCTGTGCTCTAGACAATCCAAATCTTTGAAGTTGTCTCCTACTGGGACACGGTGTGGATCAATTCTGAAATATGATAGGAGCATGTCATTGGCCCCATATTGAATCTCCAATACTAGATTACTAGTGTTGGCATTGTCTGAATTTTCATCATCCCCTAGGATGGTGATAACATAGCTTTTAGAGAATAACCTTAGTTTTGTGGAGAGAAGAGGATAACCCTCGAATGCTGTCCACCCATGGATTGTCAAGGAGAAAATTGAAATTGGAGGGTATATCGATGACTTGGTACTCGATCAAAGGGTTAATAAGGACAACCCCTAGTTTGAGTGTTATGAAACCCATTACTTCTCGACGATGTTATCGTAGGCGTGCTGGACGACAGATGTAGGGTTGATATCACTTACTTTTAATCAAAGGAAGTTGAAGGTTCTAAGCGAATAAACATTTGGATCAGATTCATTGTCAATAAGTGATATAAGGACTATCCTTCCTAAAACCTCGACGGAGATGTTAAGGGAATAGTTATGATCAGGGCCAAACTTCATGATTTCTTCTTTGGATAAAGAGAGGAGTCTGATAGAGGTTTATGAACCAATCATATTCATAACTTCTTCGAGGGTAGTAAATGGAAAAACTGTGGGTTCGTTGAGGAGATTTATCACAGCATTTTGGTGAAGCTAGGAGGATATGAAAAGTCCTCATAAGGTTATGTTGGCTTGGGTTTTCTTGTGCTGATCAAGGACTTTGCTTTTATCAATGGTCATTTTTTACATTGGGAGATCTTTGGCTACTCCATTTCCTTTATCTACTCTGGTTGAATGGGTTATTAAATCTTTGTAGTATCACCCTGATCTGGTCATGTGGTTTATAGAGGTGGGAAAGAATAAAATCCCCATGGCTTCATCCATTTCGGGCTAAAAGGATACTTTTTTTATTTCTCCTAATAAATATTTTATGGAGTTTATTCCACACAAACTGGCAACCAAATTTTCTTCTTCATGATTTGGTTCATCATCTGAGTTGTCAAAGTCACCCCCTTATATAGTGGTGACAATGTCTTCCAGCCAAGAGTAATCAACACACTGAACACCCTCGATGACTTCATCATATAAGTCTTCCGACTCAGAAGGAAAATATAGGAGTGAACGGGCCAAGCATCCCTGAAGTTTTATGGATATGAGAAACTCGAGAATGCCGCATATTTCTCCTATCCGATGAAACATATCGGCTTTAACTTGCCAAACCTCATCTAGACTGATTTTCTCAATGGGTACCACCCACTCATCTGATTACTAAGATGACTTTTGCGATTCAATGTATAGGCCACTGAATTTCTGGTAGTCGATGGACATTTTTATAGGCAATATTAGCCCAAACTCCTTGTAGTCGATGGACATATTTTTGATATATTTGGTTTTTGAAATGGAGGGAAATAAGGGGAGGAATCTTAGCATTATTATTATTATTATTATTATTAGGTTTTCCTAAATGCAAGAATTTTTTTTGGATAAGATCCAAAACTGGGGGGAAATATGTTTTTTAAAATATAAAACACAATTCTATTTGTTTACAGGTTCACGGATAGGGTCTTGTTTTAAAAATAACAAAATAACATGAGAAATCGGGCAGTATATTGACCCAAAATTTTGGCAAATTTTCTCACTATAATCAGAAAACTAATTATGAATTCCCCAAGGCTGACACATATATCAGGTTATTTCTCTTGTTGAGTTAGTGGAAGGGTTACCCCCTTTGGCATGATTTTCATGATATAGCTCTTGTCTATAAGGAAAATCATTAATCTATGTGTGTGGACAAGCCATTTGATATACATGATCATATATGAATTGTTGGTACATGAGAGAGATAATTTGATATACTTGACGTACCTGAATGAGTTCCTTACTATTTACCTCCCATTGTGAGTTCGATCAAGTGGTACGATGTATGAGAACTGTTCGATATACGTTGAAGGTATGAGGAGAATGGAAGGTGAGAATCATATCTCTTAGGTTGATCGCGCCCCAACAAATTCGGCAACCATCATGAAGTGACCCCTCAATACGGGATAAATTTTTATCAATATTGCAATACTCTAGTATGTTATGTGAAAAAAATGCATGAGTCTTAATTAGTATCTTATGGAGAGATATTTTTTATTTAGATTCTAAGTAAGGGATTACTACTACTATGAGGGTGAATACAAAGTAAATCTAGCATGGACAATGAAGACTATACTAAGCATGGTGATAGGGAAGCATATGAATAAGTGGGTGAGATGTGTAAGGTGAGAGAATGATATGGGGATAGTGTGAATGATCATGTGAATATATGTAAGTGAATGTGTGTGCTAGTGAGCCTAAGCATGTATCATCTACAATTGGTGTGTGAGATGTGTAAGTGAGCTTGTGTACTAGTGAAGCTAAGTATGGATATTCTAAAATTAGTGGGTGGAGCATGTAAGTAGAGGTAAAACTATATACAAATGCAATTATGTTAAGTGAGCATGGAGAATATATATAAGTGTGTGAAGTGACCATGTGCAAGGGAGTAGAAAGTGATATATACATGAGAAGAGATCATAGTAGAGATATGTATGATATAGGCATACACATGAAATAAGTAAATCAGCAAAGGGAACATAGAAGTGCGAGCATATGTACACATGTACAAAATTAGGAGATAAAATAATAACACCCATGTAGTAATAAAGTCTAGTTATCTAATAAAAAATCCCCAGCAGAGTAGCCACTGTGGCCATCGGGGGTCGGATTTCCTTTGACGAGCGAGGAATATCGGGGTCAGTCGTCGTCAAGTGGGGGATAATGTGAGGAGATAGAGTCGCCTGCCTATTTTTCTCAAAACGGGAAAAAGAATGTTGTCGCCTAGAAAGAACGACATCAAAGTCAAACTGATGCTTGTGAAACCAAGTAGTTTGAAGGTTCATGGACTAAGTTATGGAATGGGAAAGTATTAGGCACCTATTCCACCCTTTCAGTCTCTCTTTGACTACTGTTAATCTTCTCCTTTTAACTCCGTGATATGTGTGTACATGTGTATAATATAAGTTATAAGATAATGGAATTATCATCCTCGCGTCATGGAAGGGACGGGGAGGATTCTAAAAAATAATGATAACAAAAATGTGATATAAGTGCTCGTTAGACCACAAATCGCTATGAAAGAGAGAATGTGCACTTCGGGTGAGACACAAGTATGTAGGAGTATAAATATCACAAAATATACATAATAATATATAAAAGGAATATATTCATGAAAAAATGAGGATTCGAATATCGGGATTGTCCTATGATGCCTACGTAGCCCAAAGGGCATCAAAGTCCACGTAGCTAAAAAATAACAAAGGGGTTGGGTTCAACCCATAAATCCAAATGTGGAACTTTTCTTATGTATGTGTAGATAAAAATGTATTTTAAGGATGAAAATGTGAAATGGAAATTTTGCATTTGGAATTACGGATAAACCCTTTTTTCCTTCTTTTTGGGGTTTTCATGAAAATAGATTATGTCATTATTACTAATAAAGAGTAGATATTAGTGGATGTGATGTAAGGAAATAAAAGCACAAAAATTGAAATAAGGTGAATAACACTTCAAATGGATAAACTATAAAAGGGGTGGAGAAATAGACCTCCTCATGAATGCTTGTTCCTAACTTTGAAATGCAAGTGTGCTAATTTTAAAGTGGTATGGAAGTGATATAAAGAAGTGTGGTGAACTACCATGTGAGGTAAGAGAATGTGGGAAGATGAACTTTTGGGGAAAGGTAAAGGCTCTAATTACGAGGAAAATTTTCTCTCGTTACTGAGAGGGATATTCTAGCCTCTTCTTTAGGGTGAGGTCATGCAACTTTTTTATAGGGTCAAGGGGGCGCTGATAGGCATAGCCCTTAGCCCACCTATCAGCATAAGGCCTACTTTGCTATGTAAGGAAAAGTACACTCTGTCGATAGGCAGGGTGTCTGGGATGCCTATAGGCAGTCAAGAATGTTTTTTTAGGAAAATGGGCATAAAATGTAGACTATAAGTCCAAATCATTCTTGTGGTGGACCATTGGAAAGGGAATTCAGAGAAATTTAAGAATCCATTGAGCCACTCCTGAGTCCAAGAGTTGATCGAAGTCAAATGAGGCTCGAAAGTACCCAATGGTCTCTGGACAAGTTTTTCGGAGGAAAACAAATCATTTATCTGAACCGTAAGTTTGATTCGTACACGTGATAGTCCATTGGAAAGGGAATTTAGCGCCTCTCGATATTTCATTGAGTTTTTCTCGATTCGAAGAGTTGACAGAGGTTAAATGGGGCTCGAAAATGCCTAATTGCCCATCGAAGTAAAACAAATCATTCATCCAAATGTAAGGCCGATAAGCGCATTGGATCGACTTTTGGAAAGGGAATTTAGAACCCTTTAAAGATTCATTGAGCTTCGCACAAGATGGAGAGTTGACTAGAGTCAAACGGGGCCCGAGAGCACCCAATGGCCTCTAGATCAGTGTTCCAAGTAAAATAGATCATTCGTGCAGGTAGTGAGGTCGATCCACGCACAAGATAGAATGTTAGAAATAGAATTTAGTGCCCATCAAAGATTCATTGAGCTTTTCTGAATCTAGATAGTTAACCAGAGTCAAACGAGGAGTAAAAAAGCTTGGTGGCCTCTAGATTGGTACTTGGTCTATAACCTAGGGTTTATGGTAAATGAGTGAGTGTTAGGGACCTAAGGAGGTGATGAAAGGGGTCTTAGGATAGGTTATTTATGCTAATGACTAGTCATTTTTTTAGGAATGACAAGTATAATTTTTTATTGTCGATCAAGAGCGTAGGATGCCACCTACTCGGCTTTTTACTCTTAAGATCGAGAAAAAAATGACGATTGTGACTGCAAGGAATAGGTATGTAGGCAAACACCCTCAGTTTGAAAACCTGAAGCATGAAGCTTAGGAGTATCCGAATGACCCTAGTAAGGAGAAGTTATGATCTAAACGGTCAATAATTTTTGACTTGTCATATTGGAAAGATCACTGTGTAAGGCATGTAATTACTGTGATGAACATAGAGAAGAATTTTGTAGAACATCTGATAGGAACATGTATGGGTGGGTCTCATTTAAAATATGGAGAGTGGGATAACCGTGATCTACAGGATATAAAAATAAAGAAGAAAATATGGTTAAAAAATGATCATACAACTGGAAGAATTTCTACCCCCTGGCTGCTTTCATTTTGACTACTAGTGAGAGGAATATCCTCTTATACACGTTAATCAACTTGAAGACTCTGACCGGTTATTATGGTAATTTATATGGAATAGTAGGATACCAAACAAGTGACTTGAAATAGTGCAAGTCTTACGACTGACACGTAATCATCCAATTAATCTCTATGTTATTTTGTATTGCTTCTCTAAACACAAAGATCTCCATCAGGAAGTTATGCAAATAAGTTTGTGTTTTACCCTACTTTGTGCAAAAGTGGTAAATATAAGTCACATTAAATATACGACATCAACTTTAGCCGATGCAGTTTGTGTTTTAGAGAAATACTTTTCTCCGTCATTCTTCGATATCAACATCCTCCTTCTTGTGCATTTATGATATGAAGCTTTATTATTTGGTTCCGATAGGTATTGCTGGATGTAACCTTTTGAGCGTTTGATAAAACCTTCAAAGATTATGTAAAGAATACATGGTACATTCGAGGGTCGATTACGGAATAATACATAACTCTGAGATTATCGCTATACAGTAGGGAACATATGTCAGAATAAGAGATGAGGAGTGTGACACCCCACCAAATTAAATACCGAGTGATCTGCCCTTTATTAAATTAAATCAAAATATCCAGTTGGTTCAGAATATGCATCACTATCGAAAACATTATTATTAACACTAACCACCTAATATTTAAAAGGGTTGATGTCAAAATCTTATCTTTTAATTGACATAAAATCAATTTAACCAATTATTAAACATACACCATTCAAAGTAACCCCTTATGGAATAAAACGAATGAAATATAAATGTGACTAGAGTAAAAACTTCTAGCCTAAATACCGAATACAATAATCCAACGAAATAAACCAACAACTAAAAGGAGTAAATAAATTAATCCAAAATCTCTAGCTATCTGTATAAATAAAATAGGTAACATGCCCTAACTGAAGTAAACAACTCAAAATAAAGGAACGAGAATCATAGAGGCATCTACTACCAAGTCTTGTAACTTCAACACCAGCTATATCTCGTCAAATGAATGGAACTCTCATCCTTTGTGTCCCTATGGCTGGGAAACTAAAATGATTTGACAAAAGAAAAGAGATTTTCCATAAATGAGTCAGAGCCCGAGTTGGAAATAGTTTAAAAATCAGAAAGTGCTTAAATGAAAATAATTGCACATATTGTGTACATGTTAGGTTTTCGCACTCTCACTTGAGATAATCACCTCTCATCTATTGTGCACATCTAACACGTATATTTAAACCATTACTAGTCATTCTACCCCTCCTAAGTAGTCTGGGATGACGATTACCACACTAATAATCTCATGCGTTTACCCATTTCACCCGTATCCCGTAATACCACATGTTTAAGGATAGTTAATCATATATACATCTGTTATTCTCATAGGTATTCTTTTTTCTCACCAATAATATTTTTAAACATCGTTAATCCCGTATGTACTAAACACGCATAGTAGAATTAGTAACAGGTATACATATATTTATCTCTCTCTCTCTATATATATATATATATATATATATATATATATTTATTTATTTATTTATATATATATACTATTTTAGCACCCCTCGGTTAAGGCCCCCTGGTGCAATGCATACTCTGTTATCATGTCCCGGTGCATCGCTCATTGCATAAGGGACTATAGGTTAATTCTCTCGCGGACTATTATAAATAAACACACATATTAGAGGCAAGCATAGTTCCAAGCCCATGGGTTACGCACATACCTACGCACCCATATGACCGTCTACACTATCGTTCTCACTGATAGCCAGTACCTAGGTTCTGTGTTCTAGTGATGCGAATCCAAATCCCCCTGAAGGCTGCTTAAGATATGATCGTCTACAATGCGCAACCTCCACCAGATTGCAAGCTTCATAGGTATGTTATACACACAATAAATCAATCCATAGGTATATACATAACCAATAATAATCATTAGGTATTCACACAACCCAAGTACCCAAATTTATACGTAGTATTATTATCACTAATACTCACGTTACCGTATTCGTATGATTATTCTCTCTATCGCATAGATTCCATAAGGCCCTCTTATTACAACATATTCCCTTAGTAGTTACACATTCATCTCGTCACTAGACTATGTAATGAAGTCACTCAAGGATAGCGTAGGTCATTCTCTCTCACTCGAATCAACTATATAAGGTTTTAACCTGTCTGAGCAAAAATTCTGAACTCAAAAATCTCGTTAGAAGTTGAGAAAAGTGTCGCTCGAACGAAACTTCGAATTAAACTTTGAACGGATAAAGGACTGAATTCTCATTAGAAATCTCATTCGAACGAGGTTATTCGAACGAAAATTTGAACGAACTACTATCTTAACTATCGTTGGATGGGTTGTTGGAATTGTCATTCGAACGAGGTCGTTCGAACAACTCTAGTCATTTGAACGAGAAAACAGCAGTTCATTTCTGTCCTCTAAAAACTGCATTTTTCCAAGTTTTTCATCACCAAAATCATCCAAAACTCATCCTAACTCAAACCCAAGGATTCTAAACTTTACTCCCTAGTGATAGAATGCTTTCCAATACGTGTTAACATCAAATCCTTTAAAATTATAACATGAATTCAGATTAATGCCTAAAATCTTTGAAAGCCCTAAATTCTAACTATCTCCATTAATCACAATTAAACCCAGATTGGAATTCATGATTTCAACATATCAAACCCTAATTTCTTATCCCCAATATATGGTTATTCAACTATTTGCAAAACCTATACGATAATCATGGATTAATACCCAATTTCAGTCCCAAATTTCATAATATCATGAATTAAATAATCAACTAATCTAACATGGACGTTATATTCTCTAAATGAAGAAAAATAAACACTTGACTTTTCACAAAGGTTTGATTCTTAGCTTGAAATTGGTATGAGCTTGTTCTTCTCTTCCCGATCTACGTTTTGATGGTATTTTTGGTGAAAGAAGATTGGGTTTGGTCTTAGTGTCTTAGTGTCTCTATGTAAGGGATGATATATTAATCTATTTTTTGTCCATTAATAAATCAGAATTTTTTAAAAGACAAAAATACACCACTGGGTTGTTGTGTTAGCCTAAAGTTGCCCCGGACTCCAAACTAAACCCCCGAGTAGAATTTTCTTACTATCTCGACTCTTATGGACACAATGGCATACTCAAAACAACCATCCCAATAATCAAAAATAAAATTACATTTTAATTCCTCATTTAAATCTCGACACGACTCATACGCACGTCCCAACTAAGTTTACTGTAACTGCCATATTTTTCACACCCGATAATTATATAATATTCACATTATATATTACTTTACTCACTAAGTAATCTTCAATATAATTCCAACCAATAAATACTAAGTCTCATCGTGCTTGTAATTATTTACTTAAGTTCGTATTAATTGTAAATTTTCTGAATTAAATTAATTAATTCCATAATTAAAATAAAATTTTCAAAAAATACGGGGTATTACACACTTCCCCACCAATTACGGAGTTTCGTCTCGAAATTCAAAAAAGAGTAAAAATAACAGTGTATGTCGCGCCCCGACTTAATTTTTTTAAACTCATCCTTTTAATTAGAGATAAATTGGCTTAAACAATGCTTTAATTTAAATCTATAAGGAAAATAGCATAAGAATTTTTTTTTTTTCCAAAGGTATGTCTAGATGAAAACATAACTGCCTTTACTTATAACTAATAAGTACTACATAACTTTACATAACCAAGATCCTTAGTTTAATAATTACACAAAAGAATTCCTGATATTCAAACCATACTAAATATCCGTCACTCCCCCGTTTTAAGGTCCCAACTTGGCAGTGAACTCCAAATTATAAGCATACCTGAAACAAAACATTACAGGAGTGTAAGCTATAAAGGCATAGTGAATGACCACATACCACACGTATAACCAATTTGAATAACCATTTTTATTTTGTTCTAATGCTATAACCCAACAGGAATTGTGAAACTCTCGCAAGCCTGGACCCGCCACAGTCCAATTAACCAACACAGTTATTAGGGACCACCACAACCCTTTATTAGGCCCGAGTACACAAACCTTTAAGTTGGATTAACAGGACCACCACATCCCGTAGGACCCACCACAGTCCTTAACATTAGATAAAGGACTCACTAGTCCATATCATTATATAACATCGCTTAACATTTTTAATCATATTCATATGTCTCATAAATACAATATCACTCCCATAAACATTTTCACACATGTGTTTAACTACACATTTCCATATGAAATTATAAGCATTTATATTTCATAAGGAAGGTCACTCACCTTGGATTTAGTGCTAAGATTAATACCAACTACTTCCTTGGTATGGTAGTATTAGCTGCTTCCCCACCTAACAAGTCAATGTCGTTAGTATTTGAATACACCGATTAACATCAAACCCAGTAATACATCACATTATTTGGTCAATCAGAAATAACTAAGGAGGAATAAAATATGACACTTCACATTTATATAACACCCAATTAATTAGGGTTCTAACACAATTTACGGAATTAAATTACGACTTTGCTAGACAAAGTTATGCCCATTTTATTATAGCCTTTTCCAAATCGTTTCTCAAGAAAAACATCAACATAACTTCAACTTCCTGGAATTCTCATAATTTTTGTACAACATAACTTTTCATGATATTCCACCCAATATCAGTAAACACATTTAATAATACAAATTTAATGTTTCATAATTTTTAGGGCTCATTTTCTATGTCGAGCAAAACGTCAAACACTTGGTATGCATTCTTGCTCCTTTAGGGCATATTTTAAACCAAGATTTCAAACTATCACCAAGGGTTCATTCCTTGGTATTTTTACACAATTTTCGGATATGTTATACATGTATGAGTGTATTTTACTCTACAACTTGAATCACTCAATTCCAATAAGTATTCCATGATTTATGCCATTTTTAGTATAACTAGGTCAAAATACAACATTAAGGCATAACTTAACATTTTTAAGCATACCTAACCTTGACCTTGAGTATAATTCATGGAAATATATAATAAACATTCTTTAGCAGAAATATACATCAAAATCGTGAATTTTCTAAATCAAAATGCTTTACGAAAAGATGATGTAAATTTAGGACTTTAAAGTATGCATTTACGATCCTAGCTTCAGTTTTAACTTATGTTCTTAACCCATCCTTGTTCCAACACAATTCAGCAATATGGGTATCATTAAAATATATAACCAAATCAAAAATAAAAACATGATAAGTATAGAACTCATCCATGTGACCAACTTTAATAAAGATGTAATTACCTTACGAGGATTCCTTGATTTATGGAAATTTTCCAAAGATTTATTCCTTAACTTTCTTCTCTTTCTCTCTCTTTAGGCAAAATCCTTGTTCATGGCTGCATTTGCTGAACAAAGGGGATGTTTTATGAAGTTTAAGTCGGCCAAACTATCACCCACCCTCTAACCAATCAAAAAATAGCACATGGTGTGCTAATAAGACAATTGTCACTTAAGGAATGGACATATTTGCCCTTGTTTCGTACTTTCGCTATAACTTCTTGTACGAGCCTCTGTTTAACCCACCGTTTATTGTGTTATAATATTTATTCATATATCTACAACTTTCATAATTTATGTTTTCCCAAAATCATAAACTAATACGCCTAATTTGGGCTTCGAACAGGAAAGTAGCAATTTACCGAAAATCTCAAAACTTTCACATTTGGCGACCAAACATTGCCAATTTCGTATCAACAACCTTATTTACTTTTATAAACATAATCATGCATTAAAAACATAATTTATGATGCATTAATCGAATAACTAATCATATGTTCTAAACATGGTATCCCCGATTATAAGCTCAATTAACACCTAATGTAAACAACACATATATCACAGGAGCATGCATCCCCTAAACATGATAATTAACCTATTTAACACACATAACTAATCTATAACTTATAACTCCTAAGTTATAATTAATCATGTAATTAACCTTCCTAATCATGTTTTAGGGCCTTACAATTCTACCCCTCTTATAAAAATTTCGTCCTCGAAATTTAACGCATAAGAAACTTACCAAATAGATGAGGATATTGCTTCTTCATGTTATCCTCCCCTTCCCAAGTGTCATACTCCACATTACGATTTCTCCACATCACTTTAACTAGTGAAATTGTTTTACTACGTAACACTTGCTCCTTTCTATCTACAATAGCAATTGGTTCCTCCACATAGGTTAAGTCATCTTGAAGCTCTATCGGTTGTGAGATAAACACATGTGAAGGATCGGGCACATACTTACGTAACATGGATATATGAAAAACATCGTGTATCCGGGATAATTCTGGTGGTAACGCCAATTTATAAGCTACAGCTCCAACCCGTTTCACTATCTCATAAGGGCCAATGTACCTGGGACTTAACTTTCCCTTCTTCCCGAATCTCATAACCCCTCTCCAAGGAGAAACACGTAGGAATACTCGATCACCTTCCTCAAATTTCAATTCTTTCCTTCGGTTGTCTGCATAACTTTTTTGTCTGCTTTGCGCCACCTTCAAGTGAGTATGGATAAGATTTATCTTTTCAGTAGTCTGCTGTACGATTTCTGGCCCAAGTAGTTTTCGTTCTCCTACTTCAGTCCAACACACTGGAGTTCTACATTTTCTCCCATACAAAGCTTCATAAGGAGCCATCTCAATACTCGAATGATAGTTATTATTATAAGCAAACTCTATTAGTGGCAAGTGTTCATCCCAACTCCCCTTGAACTCCAACACACAGATTCGTAACATGTCTTTAAGTGTTTGGATCGTTCTTTCTGACTGCCCATCAGTTTGAGGATGAAAAGCTGTACTAAATTTCAATTTAGTCCCCAAAGCTTCTTGTAAACTAGGCCAAAAGTGAGAAGTAAACTTAGGACCTCGATCAGAAATAATAGAAACAGGTGCACCATGCAATCTGATAATCTCATCCACATATAATTTGGCATATCTATTCATGGAGTAAGTAGTTTTAACAGGAAGAAAATGTGCAGACTTAGTCAAGGTATCAACGACAACCCAAATAGAATCAAACCCTCGTGATGATTTTGGTAAACCTGTAACAAAATCTGTAGTAACATGCTCCCATTTCCACTCAGGAATAGGTAAGGGCTGTAGTAAACCACTTGGCTTCTGATGCTCCACCTTCACCTGTTGGCAAACTAGACATCTAGCAACAAAATCTGCAATTTCGTGTTTCATTCCCGACCACCAATAACATTGTTTCAAGTCTCTATACAGTTTCGTGCTCCCTGGATGCATAGCATATAAAGAACAGTGGGCTTCCTCTAAAATCGTTCTTCTTAAATCAGGCACGTTAGGTACACACAAACGGTTTCCGTACATAACAATGTCATCATCCCGAGTAGAAAATTCATTTGCTTTACCCTTTTTCATATTATCTCTAACTTTCTCCAATTCTGCATCTCCTGCCTGTGCTTGTTTAATCCAGTCAATCAACATGGGTCTAACATTTAAATGTGCCACTATTCCGTAAGACTCATTCAAAGTTAATTCCACCCCCATTAAAGCTAACTCTCTCAGCAGGTCAACTCGAATACAATAAATACAAGATACTATGCCTAGAGATTTTCTACTCAAAGCATCAGCAACAACATTAGCTTTACCCTGATGGTGATGTATCGTGCAATCATAATCTTTTATAAGTTCCATCCACCTTCTTTGCCTCAAGTTCAAGTCTTTTTATGTAAACAAGTATTTTAAGCTTTGATGGTCAGTAAAAAATTCACAACTAACACCATATAAGTAGTGTCTCCAGATCTTTAATGCAAAAACTACTGCAGCTAACTCAAGATCATGAGTAGGGTAGTTGCGCTCATGTATCTTTAACTGTCGAGAAGCAAAAGCAATTACCTTTCCATGCTGCATTAATACACATCCAAGTCCTTGATACGAAGCATCACTATAAATAACTAAACCTTCTGTACCTGTTGGAATAGTCAATACTGGAGCTGATGTCAACTTACCCTTTAAATTTTCAAAGCTTTTATCACAATCACCACTCCACACAAACTTGTTCTCCTTTCTGGTAAGCTTAGTCAATGGCAATGCAATAGAAGAAAACCCCGGTATAAACCTCCTATAATAGCCCGCCAATCCCAAAAAGCTACGTACCTCTGTCACACTAGTTGGTCTTTCCCAATTCATTACTGCTTCTACTTTCTTAGGATCTACACAAATACCATCAGCAGAAATAACATGCCCCAAAAATACTACCTTGTCTAGCCAAAATTCACATTTAGAAAATTTAGCATACAACTGCTTCTCTCGCAAGATCTGTAAAATAATACGCAAGTGACATTCATGCTCATCCCTACTACGAGAATATATCAAAATATCATCAATGAAGACAATAACAAAAGAATCCACATATGGGTGAAATATACGGTTCATCAAATCCATGAACACGGCCGGTGCATTTGTTAACCCAAATGGCATGACAAGAAATTCATAATGTCCATACCTGGAACGAAAAGCAGTTTTAGAAATATCACAGTCTCTTACTTTCAATTGATGATATCCGGATCTGAGATCGATCTTGGAAAACACCTTAGCTCCTTGTAACTGATCAAACAAGTCATCAATTTGGGGTAGTGGGTATTTGTTACGGATTGTCACCTTATTCAATTGACGATAATCGATGCACAACCTCATGGTTCCATCTTTCTTCTTCACAAACAATACTGGGGCTCCCCACGGTGATACACTAGGCCTTATAAAACCACGATCTAACAAATCGTGCAACTGTATCTTTAGCTCTTTTAATTCTGCAGGTGACATACGATATGGTGCAATAGATATTGGTGCAGTTCCTGGTACCAACTCAATCGAAAATTCCACCTCACGATCTGGTGCTAACCCTGGGAGTTCTTCAGGGAAGATATCTGCAAACTCATTTACTACTGGTATATCTGATAGTTTTCCAGCCTCTTGTCGTGTGTCCACCACATGAGCAAGATAACCCTCACATCCTTTCCTTAGCAGTTCATAACATTTTGTAGCAGAAATCAAACAAGTTGGAGTGACATTTCGTTCCCCAATAAATTTAAATTCAGGTTCACCCGGTAACTGAAACACTACCTCCTTTTTAAAGCAATCCAAACATACATGATATGAAGCTAACCAATCCATACCCAGTATTACATCAAAGTCGCGCATATCGAGAGGTAATAAGTCAACTAGTAATTCTTTTTCACCCACTCGCACCACACACTCCCTATATACCCTCTCAATAAAAACCAACCCCCCTACTGGAGTAACAATAGCTAAACCAAAATCTAATGATGATAATGGTTTATTAAGGTGCAACAGATAAAGCAAAGACACAAAAGAATGTGTAGAACCAGGATCTATCAACACATAAGCATCTTTATCACCAATAGGAAGTGTACCTGTCACTACGTTAGGCATAGCTTGTGCATCTTGTTGCGTCAGTGCAAACACTCTGCCTTGGCCTTGACTTTGCGATATACCTCCTCTACCTCCCCTGGGTATATTCTGCGTAGAACTCCTACCTCCTACTGCCACACTCCCAACAGATGTTGTAGCTCCCATCGCTAGACAATTCTTTCGTAAGTGCCCCGGTTGATGACAATGGAAACACAAGGGTGTCGTCTCAGCTATTGTACACTCTCGAGACATGTGCCCTTGACCACCACATCTATAACAAAATATAGCCCTCGGTACCAACACAGATGCATTTTCTGTCCGATTCATCCCAGTCCTTCCACCTCGAGATTGAAATCTTCCACGTGCACTTCTATTATTTTTAAATTCTTGTCCCTTAGGTACTCCTCGTGCTACACTTTGAGTTGAGGTTCCCGTCTCCCATCCATATGATCTTATAACATCATGTCTAGCTTTCTTTGAGTGTTCAGCTTGCATTTCTTTCATTGACTTTTCTGACACCATGGCCCTATCAACCAAGTCCACATAATCTATGATCTTCATATTAGCAACCATGCTTTTTATCTCAACACTCAGCCCGGTTTGAAACCGATCACATTTACTTTCTTCCGTCCTCACCAAGTCAGGTGCAAATCTTGATAAGGATATAAATAAAGCTTCATACTCTGCCACTGTTCGGTTCCCTTGTTTCAACATGATAAATTCTTCCTCTTTCTCTTTCCTATAAAGCCTTGGGAAATATTTTTCAAAGAACACCTTCACAAACCTCTCCCATGTAATTTGTGGAGGATTTATTGACACCACTCCCCCCATTGTAGTAAGTAATCTTTCTGTTGCATCCCACCATAACTTTGCATCATCCTCTAACCTAAATGTTGCTAACAAAACCTTTTGTTCATCTCGCACTTCCATCACCTTGAATATTGTTTCCATCTTTCTAATCCACCCCTCTGCCACTAACGGATCAGTAGTCCCAGTAAATGCTGGCGGATTTAACTTCATGAACCTCTCATGCAATTTGTCCCTATCCCCACCATGTTCTCCACCTCTTGCTTGTTCCATAAGTTGTGCCACAACACGTAATATTCTTCCCACGTCATCAATAGGTTGTTGTTGCACCTCTGGTTCATCCACTTCAATAGGTCTATGTCCTTGCTGACTATTAGGTACATAGGATGCCTCACCCTCTGCTCTATCATGCAGCTCGTGTGGATCCATCACTCACTGCAATATAATTAACTTAAACAAAATATAATAGCAGCAGTTTAATATTAACATTGTTAGTCAAAATCCAGGTGCATAACAAACTCACTTTCTAGTGTCCACTGCCAATCTAAAACCTCACACCCTATCCAGAACTAAATAACCACGCTCTGATACCAAGTTGTCGCGCCCCGACTTAATTTTGTTAAACGCATCCTTTTAATTAGAGATAAATTGGCTTAAACAATGCTTTAATTTAAATCTATAAGGAAAAAAGCATAAGAATTTTTTTTTTCCAAAGGTATGTGTAGATGAAAACATAACTGCCTTTACTTATAACTAATAAGTACTACATAACTTTACATAACCAAGATCCTTAGTTTAATAATTACACAAAAGAATTCCTCATATTCAAACCATACTAAATATCCATCACTCCCCCGTTTTAAGGTCCTAACTTGGCAGTGAACTCCAAATTATAAGCATACCTGAAACAAAACATTACAGGAGTGTAAGCTATAAAGGCTTAGTGAATGACCACATACCACACGTATAACCAATTTGAATAACCATTTTTATTTTGTTCTAATGCTATAACCCAACAGGAATTGTGAAACTCTCGCAAGCCTGGACCCGCCACAGTCCAATTAACCAACACATTTATTAGGGACCACCACAACCCTTTATTAGGCCCGAGTACACAAACCTTTAAGTTGGATTAACAGGACCACCACATCCCGTAGGACCCACCACAGTCCTTAACATTAGATAAAGGACTCACTAGTCCATATCATTATATAACATCGCTTAACATTTTTAATCATATTCATATGTCTCATAAATACAATATCACTCCCATAAACATTTTCACACATGTGTTTAACTACACATTTCCATATGAAATTATAAGCATTTATATTTCATAAGGAAGGTCACTCACCTTGGATTTAGTGCTAATATTAATACCAACTACTTCCTTGGTATGGTAGTATTAGCTGCTTCCCCACCTAACAAGTCAATGTCGTTAGTATTTGAATACACCGATTAACATCAAACCCAGTAATACATCACATTATTTGGTCAATCAGAAATAACTAAGGAGGAATTAAATATTACACTTCACATTTATATAACACCCAATTAATTAGGGTTCTAACACAATTTACGGAATTAAATTACGACTTTGCTAGACAAAGTTATGCCCATTTTATTATAGCCTTTTCCAAATCGTTTCTCAAGAAAAACATCAACATAACTTCAACTTCCTGGAATTCTCATAATTTTTGTACAACATAACTTTTCATGATATTCCACCCAATATTAGTAAACACATTGAATAATACAAATTTAATGTTTCATAATTTTTAGGGCTCATTTTCTATGTCGAGCAAAATGTCAAACACTTGGTATGCATTCTTGCTCCTTTAGGGAAGATTTTAAAACACGACTTCAAACTATCACCAAGGGTTCATTCCTTGGTATTTTTACACAATTTTCGGATATGTTATACATGTATGAGTGTATTTTACTCTCCAACTTGAATCACACAATTCCAATAAGTATTCCATGATTTATGCAATTTTTAGTATAACTAGGTCAAAATACAACATTAAGGCATAACTTAGCATTTTTAAGCATACCTAACCTTGACCTTGAGTATAATTCATGGAAATATATAATAAACATGCTTTAGAAGAAATATACATCAAAATCATGAATTTTCTAAATCAAAATGCTTTACGAAAAGATGATGTAAATTTAGGACTTTAAAGTATGCATTTACGATCCTAGCTTCAGTTTTAACTTATGTTCTTAACCCATCCTTGTTCCAACACAATTCAACAATATGGGTATCATTAAAATATATAACCAAATCAAAAATAAAAACATGATAAGTATAGAACTCATCCATGTGACCAACTTTAATAAAGATGTAATTACCTTACGAGGATTCCTTGATTTATGGAAATTTTCCAAAGATTTATTCCTTAACTTTCTTCTCTTTCTCTCTCTTTAGGCAAAATCCTTGTTCATGGCTGCATTTGCTGAACAAAGGGGATGTTTTATGAAGTTTAAGTCGGCCAAACTATCACCCACCCTCTAACCAATCAAAAAATAGCACATGGTGTGCTAATAAGACAATTGTCACTTAAGGAATGGACATATTTTCCCTTGTTTCGTACTTTCGCTATAACTTCTTGTACGAGCCTCCGTTTAACCCACCATTTGTTGTGTTATAATATTTATTCATATATCTACAACTTTCATAATTTATGTTTTCCCAAAATCATAAACTAATACGCCTAATTTGGGCTTCGAACAGGAAAGTAGCAATTTACCGAAAATCTCAAAACTTTCACATTTGGCAACCAAACATTGCCAATTTCGTATCAACAACCTTATTTACTTTTATAAACATAATCATGCATTAAAAACATAATTTATGATGCATTAATCGCATAACTAATCATATGTTCTAAACATGGTATCCCCGATTATAAGCTCAATTAACACCTAATGTAAACAACACATATATCACAGGAGCATGCATCCTCTAAACATGATAATTAACCTGTTTAACACACATAACCAATCAATAACTTATAACTCCTAAGTTATAATTAATCATGTAATTAACCTTCCTAATCATGTTTTAGGGCCTTACAGTGTACCTGGTAGGAACAACTCTGGATACTTTCCGCGCATCTCATCCTCGCGCTCCTAGGTAGACTCCTCGACATTATGAGGCCGCCACTGAATAGGCACTAACGACACTACCTTTGACCTGAATTTCCTCTCGCTACGTTCTTGGATGGCAACTGGTCCCTCCTAGTAGGAACTATATAGCTATAGGTCAATCTCCTCTAAAGTAATATGAGTGTGGGCCATGTTATTTCGAAGATATATCATCAACGAAGAGATATGGAACACGTCTTGGCTCCTATGCAAGTATCGGTAACCCAATTCTGTAAGCTACTGGTCCAATTCGCTCAATAATAAGGAATGTCCCTAAGTACCTCGGCTCTAACTTCCCTTTATTTCGCAGCCGCATTATGCTCTTCATTGGAGATACTCATAATAGCATCTGGTCCGCATTATGCCCTTCATAGGAGATACTCATAACAATATCTGGTCCCCCACATTGAACTCCCTAAAGAACCTCTTAGCGTTGGTGTAGATCTTTTGTTTGTCCTAAGAAACCTAAATACGACTCCGAATCATCTCAATCCTATTCGAGGTGTCTGGAATCACTTTAGGCCCAAGTATCTTGTTGTCCCCCACCTCTATCCAACATGTTAGAGAATGACAAGACCTACCATATAACGCCTCGAATGGAGTCATGCCAATAGTAAAATGGTAGGAGTTATTATAAGAAAACTCTACTAGTGGAAGGTATTTCTCCCAAGAATGGCCCAAATTAAGGATACACATTCACAACATATCCTCTAACATCTGATTTGTTTTTTTAATCTTCCTATCAGTCTACGAGTGATAGGATGAACTCAATCGTAACTCCGTACCCATGGCCTTTTGGAAGAACTCCCAAAATTTGGACACAAAAATCTTATCCCTGTCAGAAATAATATCAAGGAGAACCCCATGGAGTCTCACTATCTCGGTAATGAAGATATGAGCGTACTACCCCGTAGTATTATCAGTTCAGACTGGAAGAAAGTGAGCTACCTTGGTCAAGCGATCCATAATCACCCATATGGAATCGTGACCCCTCTATGATGTAGGTAGCCCTATGATGAAATTCATGAAAATGCTTTCCCATTTCCACATAAGGTTATCCAATGGCTGTAGGAGTCTTGTCGATCTCTGGTGGTCCACTTTTAGCAGCTAACAAGTGGCACATTTCGAAACAAATTTGACGATGTCCTTTTTCATTCCACTCCGCAAGTACTGTCGCCTCATATGCTCGTACATCTTATCCCCTCCGGGATGTACCGCAGATCGTGAACCATGTGACTCCGCCATCAATGCATGTTTTAACTCCTCCGCCTATGGAACTACTAGTCTGCTATTAAAGCGTAAGCCCCCATATGAGCTCATAGAATATGACTTTTCCCCCTCGGCTAGAAGCTGTACAATCCAATCCTGGCAAAACGAGTTTGCTACCTGAGCCTGTATCATCCCAGTAATGATCTCGGGTGTAACCGTTATCACTAACATGAATGAGCGGGCAACTATATCTTGATGTCCCAGTTACTTCCATTTTTCCTTCCACCTCGGCTACCTCACTTACTGGTCTATGGCTCAACACGTCTGCTACCACGTTTGCCTTCCTTGGGTGGTACTGGATGTCAATCTGATAGTCCTTCACAAATTCAAGCCACCTCTGCTGATGCATATTCAACTCCTGTTGTGTGAATAGTGTTGTAGTGACTTTTGATCCATAAATAGGCAAAATTTCTCCCCAAGAGATAATGTCTCCATACATGAAGTGCAAACACGACTGCCGTTAACTCCTCTCATGAGGCTTAATCTTAAGAGAAACATAAACTATGGCCTTATCTTCCTGCTGAAGCACATTCCCAAGTCCTAGTAAGGATGCATCAATATAAACTAGGTATTCTACCCTCAGCCTGGGCAGTGCTAGAACTGATGCTAAAGTCAGCTTATCCTTTAGCTCATCAAAATTTAACTGATAGACATCATTCCATATAAATGGAACCCCTTTGAGAGTATTTTTTTCATCGGACCCATTATGTTTGAGAATCCCCGAATAAATAATCTATATTATCTGGCCAGCCCCAAGAAACTATGTATCTCTATCGGCATCACGAGTTGTCCTCACTCCCTCACTACTAACACCTTCCCCGGATCTACGGATATCCCCTCTTTAGAAATAATGTGCCCCAAAAATGAACATCTCTCAGCCAGAACCCACACTTCTCATATTTCGTATACAACTCATGCTCACAGAGTGTCTGTAAAACCAACCTCAAATGTTCGACATGCTCCTCCTCAGTTCGTGAATAAATCAGGTTGTCATTAATGAAGACAATGAAGAACTGATAAAAGAACACTATAAAAACCTTATTCATCAAGTCCATGAATACAGATGGTGCAATGGTTAGCCCAAATGGCATAACCCTGAACTCGTAGGATCCATATCGCATCAAGAAGGCAGTCTTAGACACTTCCTCCTCTCTGAGCCATAACTGATGGTATCCCAACCTCAATTTTATCTTCGAGAAGTAGGCATCACCCCTCAACTGGTCGAATATGTCATAAATTCAAGGTAACGGATACTTATACCTTATAGTGACCTTATCCAACTTTCGGTAATCAACACACAACCGTAGGAACCCATCTCTCTTCTTTATGAACAGTACGGGAGCGCCCAAAGAAGAGGTACTCCTATGGATGAATCTTTGTCCAAATGACTGCTCGATCTGATCCTGTAACTCCGTTATCTCCGTCGGAGCCATATGGTAAGGTGCATGGGCTATCGGTCGAGTGCCTGGCATCAAGTCTATCACAAACTATTTTTCTCTGCTAGGTAGTAACCCTGGAATATCATGAAATACATCAGTGAACAATCGAAATCGAATCAAGTGGAATCACCACCTCCTTAGAGGTCTCCTCCTATAAATAATGTAAATGGGTGGACGAACCTCCCTCAGGACAAGGCATCATGACCAAAAATATCTCTGAACCCAATATTACGAACATAATACTATAACTAACAGCCAATCATCGCCCTATACATAACTAGCCAATCCATTCCGATAATAACATCATACTCGTGAATATCTAAGACAAGCATGTCGGTCGGTAAGATCAATCTCCCAATCTCTATGCCCACTCCCCGACATATAAAGAATATCAATGACCCATAGGCCAATGATGAGTCTACACTAGTAACAGTGCTCTCCATCGTGTCTAATAACCCAGTGGCGCATGCAGAACTAGTGGCACCAAAGCTATGTGAAGCTGCTATGTCAAATTGTATACGCCCCAAAGTTCACTAGATAGAAAATGTACCCTCAACTGTGGGTGGAGCCTAGGGAACTGCGACCTGGTGGGTGTTGTAGACACGCCCATATTGTAGCTGTCCCTGCTGGATCAGAGCTGCTGGAACGGCTGACAAAGATGGTATTTGTGGTGGTGCTGGGAGGCCGGATGGAAATATCGATCGCTGGGGCTTCTGACGAGCGCCCTACTGCTTCTGCTGCTGTGGTGATGTACTCTTCTTAGGACAATCCTGACGTTTGTGGCCAGTGTTGCCACAAGAGAAGCATCTCCCTAGAAAATGTCCTCCCCTCCACCCCTACTTCCCTTGGTGTGTAATACCCCGTATTTTTACGCATATTTATTTTTAGGTAAAATGGGGATTAATTAATTAATGGGAAAAAAAAATTAAATTATAATTAATCCAATTTTATGATAATAATCACTAACGTGATTAGAGTTAGTAGTTATTGAAATAATATTTTGGCGAGGGATAAGATACACGAAAGTTATGTTATAAATATTTAGGACGCATCAGAGTCGTGTCACTAGAAGTTATTTGGGGGTCAAAAAGTAAATTATTTTTGTATAACTTAAATGATTATTTTGAGGGTGCCAGAGTGTCCGTAAGGGTCGGAATAGTTAGAAAACACTACTCGGGTATTGAAATTGGAGTCTTAGAAATTTTAGCCCAAAACGACACCCCTTGGGTATTTTCGTCTTTTGGAATTTTTGGGTAATTAAATGGACGAAAATTGGATTTAATTTAAAAGCAGTTAGGGTTAGTGTCCTGTTAGTTCAACCTACGTAAGATAGAGAGGCAAAGAGAGAGAGAACCAAGGAAGAATAAGAAGACTCCATTAGAGCCCTAAGCCAAGAACTCAAGCTTTCACACCAAAAAGTACAGCAACGCATAGATCGGGTCAAGAGGATTGTTCCCATACCATTTTCAACCACGAATCAAAAGTTCCTTTTTAAGGAAAGTGATTATCTTTCTCTCTCTCTTAGCAATTATTACTCTTGTTAACATATGTAGAGGTTTTAGGACAACTAATACCAAATTGGGTTTACCTATGATGAAAATCGTGTTGGAATTTTAGAAATCTGAAGGTGGTTTGCATGTAGAGAATTTTTACCCTTAACAGGAATGTGAAATTTGGTGAATTATATGTTAACCACGAAATAAAAATGGAGTTTTTATAGATTAATAATTATGGGTTTATGTTAATATGATTTATGGGAAATTTAGGAATTTGTTGAAATTACATGATGATTAGAAGGATTTGATCCCAAAACTATAGTAATAAGTGTCCTAGGGTGACTTAGAGTAGTTTGTAAACCTCGTACTTCGGTTGGAATGGGTTTAGGTTGAGATTTGAGTGGAAAATATATGGAAAAACGAACATTGGTGATGACCTGGGTAACTTTGAAAATTTCGTTAGAAGTCCAGCCCAGGTCGATCGAATGACCTCGTTCGAACGAGACTTCTAACTACATTCCAGTGTCACCTCTAACGAGTTTGGTGGTTCGTTCAAAGCCCCTTCATTCGAACGACCTTGTCCGAACGAGAATTCCTGGGTCTTCTAACGAGATTACAGAATGACTTTTAAAGCCCGATTTTGTTTCAAAATTTGCATAGACTTATATAATTGAGTGTTAGGCTTGTATGATTGTCGAGTAACATGCAATTTATATTTATTAGTGATCGGAGAATATGTCAACCCTCAGAAGGAATTAAAGTTAAAGAAACTAATAGATGCCAAAATATAAGGGATAATATATATACGAATGAGGTACGGGGTATAATAAGGGATACATATTATACGTACTGCAAATACTAGGCTACGAGAAAGCCAATGAATTTATAAAAGTTGTGTGTATGCTTTTTGCTCAAAATATTATGTGTATGACATACCTAGCTACTGGCTATCGACCGGAGGTTAATGCGTTATGGACGACCGGATCTTATGTGGCTTCGGGGGATTTAGAATTGTACCATTAGAGCATGGAACCTAGGTACGAGCTATCCGTGAGAATGATAGTGATGCCGGTCATATAGGTGCATAGGTATGTGTGTAGCCTATCGTCTTAGGACTGTGTTCGCCTCCAATAGGTGTGTGTCTTTATACTGGTTCTCGAAAGATTGAAACTGTTGTCATCTATGCGTGAGCGTTGCAATGGGACTAGATAGCCTAGTATGCATAGCACTAAGGGTTTCTCAACCAGGGGAGCATTATTTCTATATTTCTATATATATTGATATATATGCATAAAGAGAATAATGTGTATAAATCAAAATCCTGTTTGGTGTATTATCTTGACTTAATTTTTAAATGTGTACTTATGGTATTATCAACTGGGCATTTAGAAGAATATGAGAATAAACTAAAGTAATTCTAACCCTATATCGAAATCTTAAGTACGTCGGCCTTGAGTTATTTAGGGATTATTTCCAACATAATTGTATGTACTTAGTAGCCAGTCAGGGTATCATGGCTAATATGGGTAGTTAGGCTCGTTAGGCATGCACACTAAGATCGAGGGGTGAGTATCTGAAGTGAGTATGCTAAGTTAACTTCATTAATAATTGTGCTAATTGAATCAATTTAAGAACTTGCTATTTTAAACTATTTTCAACTTGGGCTCTGACCCATTTTTTTGTATATCTTTCTATTGTTCCATTATTTTTAGGTGGCCAACCACATGGACACCAACCTTAGGAGACTTTATTCAGTTGTCGTGTTGTAGATGTTGTGGAAGCTGTAGGATAATTGCTAGTAGACGACTCAACCTATTCTTCCTTTTGCAGTTATTTATTCTGTTGGACATGTCGTCATTTCTTCTATTTACATTAAGAGATTTGGTTGTTTTAAACCCTCTCTTAGATTTGATTTCCTTTTTGTGGATTTATTGTGTGGGATTGTATCTGGATGTGTTTTACTCCAGTAATTTATTTTACTTCAGTTAGACTTTACTTATATTACTGTGATGCCTGGCCTTTGTTGGTATTCCTTTGATTTTGGTTAGTAACAAGATAAAATTGGACATCACCCTTTTTAAATACTAGTTGGTTAGTTTTATTAAATTAAAAAAAAATTGAGTTTTCGACAGTGATGCATTTTCAGGACCAACTGGATATTCTGAAATTAATTAATTAAGGACTGATCACCCGGTAATTAATTAGGCAGGGTGTCACAAGTGGTATCAGAGCATCAGGTTCTACTGTCCTTAGGATCTGTACGGCTTGTTATGTTTCCGCATAGCGTCCTTTGATATAGAGCCCTATATTTTAGGATTGTTGTACTCCTCATACGTTTTACGTTCCTCTTTTACTTTGAGAATATAATTATGGACTTATAAAAATTTTCTCTCTTTTTCAAATGCCTCCTAAACGTGCACAAAGAGTTCCCTGGGAAGCCCAGCCAGAGCCTCAGCTTGCACCTTCTCAGGTTATGATGAATGCTGCTGAAGTACCATCCATTGTAGCTCAGGCGGTCAACACTGATTTGGTCATAGTGCAACAGGCACCACCTCAGGCACTGATGGTGGCTCCAGCTGAGGACTAGGTTTTCCCGTCTGCTTAGGAGCGTGTTAGGGATGACTTTCAGAAGGTGCATCCTTTGGAGTTTTTAGGGAGCTCTGATGTAGTCGTAGTGAGCCAATGGAAAAAGGACATCCAAAGGCATTTGAGGATGCACGAGTGCATGGAAGTACAAAGTCAGATTTTGGCCACGTTCAAGCTACTGGGGGAAGCACTGTAGTGGTTGGAGTCCATTACCACCATTGAGGAGAGAGCCACACTCAGTATCCGAGACTTTTGAATACTGTTCGACCACAAGTACTTTCCTTCGGTTATCCAGACTGAGACGAGTCGAAAGTTACCAAATCTCAAGCAGGCGGGAAGGACCGTGGT
Organism: Sambucus nigra; assembly: GCA_949130495.1. NCBI lineage: Eukaryota > Viridiplantae > Streptophyta > Magnoliopsida > Dipsacales > Adoxaceae > Sambucus > Sambucus nigra. Next base: position 119,446,283 of record OX422222.1, on the reverse strand, counting down.
GGAGTATGAGGTAGAGTTTACTAATCTTCTCAACATTGTACCGAGTGAGATTCCGACCGATGAGAAGAAGATTCAGCGCTTCATGGATGGGTTAACATAGAGGATCTTCCACCATTTCATAGGAAATCTCTACTTGGTCACCTATTCAGATGTGGTCAATGCAGCACTACTGCACTGCTAGGACCACTGCTTCCATTTGTCCGAGGTTATGAAAGTGGGAGAATCTTTCCAATAGGGAAGGGCAAGAGGGAATGGTGTCGGTGGGGCACAGGCAGTTCAGGGTCAGCACAGGCACAATGATCAGGGTTCCCAGCAAGGGGATCCTAAGAGGTTCAGGTCATGAGGTTTTAGACATGGGCAGGAAGGCTTTTGACATGGCCATCAGGGCTAACCTAGCCATCAGGGCCAATACGGCCATCAGGGCCATCAGGGCCAACATCAGTTTCAATAAGGCCAAAATGGCTAAAGGAGGGGTGGTAAATACCATCAGGGTCGGGGAGAGTAGGGACATAGGGGAGAACCCTTTCCAGGGAGATGTTTCACGTGTGGTAACACAGACCACAAATGTTAGGCCTTCCCTCAGAAGGGTAGAGGCCATCACCAGCAGCAGGGTGTTCGTTAAGAACCCCAGAGACCGTTATTTATAGAAGCACGCCCAGTACCTGCACAGATGGCAGCACTGCAACCCATCCCAACCTCCCCAGTTCAACAAGGGCAACTTCAGTATGGACGAGTCTATAATATGCATCAAGCCATAGTCCCGCATGACCTGCCTGCGATTAAGGGTATGTTTTCTATCCTGGGGACTTTGGGGTGAATTTTATTTAACACAGGAGCCACACACTATTTTATTACCACAGGGTTTGCACATACTACGAGGTTATTTAATACAGCAGAGGGTACTGCCAGTTGTGTGGATTCATCGTTGAGTAAGGGTTCTGTTATTTCCTTTATCTGTCGGGGAGTGGGTATAGAGATTGGGAGATTTATCTTACCCGCTGACAAGATCGTATTAGACATGTCCAAGTATGACGTGATTGTAGGTATGGATTGGCTTGTCAGGTATAGGGCCATGATTTATTATTATAGTAAGAGTATAGTTTTTGCCATACCCGGTCAGGAGATGTTTCTGGTGGTGATGCCTAGCTCTGAGGGAGAACCGTCCACTCATCTATACGATATAGCATGGAGGAGACCTCTACATAGGTTTTGGTACCGCTTGATTCAATTCCTGTAGTACGAGAGTTTACCAATGTGTTTCAGGATATTCTGGGGTTACCACCGAGTAGAGAGATAGACTTTGTCATTGATTTAGTGCCAGATACTTGACCGATAGCTTGTGCACCTTACCGTATGGCTCCAACAGAGATGAGGGAGTTGCGTGACCAGATTGAGCACTTATTAGGGCAGGGGTTTATCCGTAGCAGTACTTCGTCGTGGGGTGATCCCATGTTGTTTGTTAAGAAGAAGGATGGATCGTTGACGTTATGTGTTGATTATCGGGAGTTGAATAAAGTTATGATACGGAATAAATATTCGTTGCCTAGAATTGATGACTTATTCGACCAGTTGAGAGGAGTGGCCTTCTTCTCGAAGATTGATTTGAGATCGGGGTACCATCAACTACGTATCCAGGAACAAGACGTGTCAAAGACTGCTTTCCTAACTAGATATGGTTCTTATAAATTCAGGGTTATTCCCTTTGGACTAACCAATGCCCCATCCATGTTTATGGACTTGAAGCACAGGGTGTTTATAGAGTTCCTGGACCAGTTCATCATCGTATTCATAGATGACATTCTGTTTTACTCACAGACTGAGGAGGACCATGCCGAGCACTTGCGGTAAGTTTTACAGACACTACGCCATCATGAGTTGTATGCAAAATACGAGAAATGTGAGTTTTGGCTAAAGGAGGTATAGTTCTTGGGTCATATCATCTCCGATAGAGGGATATCCATGGATCTGGGGAAGGTGTCAGTGGTGAGGGAGTGGGGACAACCCACGACACATACCTAAATACATAGTTTCTTGGGTTTATCCGGACACTACAGGAGGTTCATTCGAGGGTTTTCAAAGATAGCTGGTCCGTTGACGCACTTGACTCGAAAAGGGGTGCATTTATCTCGAGTGACGCCTCTCAGTTAGCCTTCGATGAGTTAAAAGATAAGTTAACCTCAGAACCAGTGTTAGCATTACCCAGGTCGGGAGTGGAGTATCTATTCTACACTTATGCGTCCTTATTAGGACTTGGAGGTGTACTTCAGCAGAAGAATTATGATATTGCTTATGCCTCCCGTAAGCTTAAGCCTCAAGAGAGGAACTACCCCACCCTCGACTTGGAGTTAATAACAGTCGTGTTCGCACTTCGTATTTAGAGGCACTACCTCCTAGGGGAGAAATTTCGCTTATTCATGAACCACAAATCACTACAGTACCTCTTCACGCAGAATGAGTTAAATATGCATTATCATCGATGGATTGAGTTTGTGAAGGATTATCAATTTGATATCCAGTACCACCAGGGGAAGGCTAATGTGGTAGCAGATGCGTTAAGCCGTAGGTAGTCGGTGAGGTGGTCGAGGTGTGGAAAGCGAAATGGAAGGAGTTAGGGAACCAGGATGCGGTAGCTCGATCGTTTATGTCTACAATGACGGTTAGGCCCCACAATATTACGGGAGTAGTACAGGCTCAAGCAGATGATCCGTTCTGCCAAAGTTAGATAGTGAAACTTCTAGTCGAGGGGACTGAGTCTTACACTGTGGGTTTAGACGGGGGTCTATGTTTCAGTGGAAGATTGGTTGTTCCCGAGGGTGAAGATTTGAGACATAAGGTGATGACAGAGTCACACGGTTCCTGATTTGCAATGCATCCCGACGGGGATAAGATGTACTAGGACATGCGTCTGGTGGAGCGGAAGGAATAAGGATATTGCCGAGTTCGTCTTAAAATGTGCCACTTCTCAATTGGTAAAGGTAGACCATCAGATACCGGTGGGACTTCTACAACCATTAGAGGTTCCAATGTGGAGGTGGGATAGCATTTCCATGGACTTCATCACGGGATTACCTACATCGCAAATGGGTCACGATTCAATATGGGTGATAGTGGATCAGCTGACCAAGGTAGACCACTTTTTGCCAGGAAGGACAGACTACACCACGGGAGAGTATGCCTAGTTATTCATTACAAAGATAGTAAGACTTCGCGGAGTGCCTCTCAATATCATGTCTGACAGAGACAAGGTGTTCGTCTCTAAATTTTGGGAGAGTTTTCAGGAGGCATTGGGTACGGAGTTGCAGCTGAGCACAGCCTATCACCCGCAGATGGATGGTCAGACAAAGTGGGCAAATAAAATGTTGGAGGACATGTCACGTATGTGAATTATTGATTTTGGCGGAGGTTGGGAGAAGTACCTTCCACTGGTGGAGTTTGCTTATAAAAACTCTTACCAGTTTACTATTGGTATGGATCCATTAGAAGCCCTATACGGAAGACCTTGTCGTTACCTAACATGTTGTCTAGAGGTGGGGGACAACAAGTTACTAGGTTCGGAGGTGATTCAGGATACTTAAATGAGGATAGAGATGATACGGAGCCGTATTCGAGTTGCTCAGGATTGGCAGAAGAGTTACGCTGATGCCAAACGTTACTTTCGAGAGTTCAATATTGGGGATCAAGTGTTACTTTGGGTGTCTCCTATGAAGGGAGTTATTCATTTTGGAAAGAAGGGAAAGTTGGCGTCGAGGTATGTAGGGCCATTCCCCATTATCGAGAGGATTGGGCCAGTTGGTTATAGACATGCGTTACCGAAATACTTGCATAGAGTCCATGACGTGTTTTATATCTTGTCGCTGAGGAGATTTCTTCGAGATGAATTGGCTCATACTCACACTGCGCTAGAGGAGATAGATTTGCAGCCTGATAGCTCCTGCGAGGAGCGACCAGTTGTTATACTAGACCGTAGCGAGAGGAAGTTGAGGTCGATATTAGTACCACTAGTGCGTGTTCAATGGCGGCACCATAATGTTGAGGAATTAACTTGGGAGCATGAGGATGACATGCGTGAACGTTATCCAGAGTTATTCTTATCAGGTATATATATTTCTCCGAATTTCTGGACGAAATTTTGTTATTAGGGGGAAGTGTGTAATACCCCATATTTTTACACATATTTATTTTTAGGGAAAATGGGGATTAATTAATTCATAGGAGAAAAAATTTACATTATAATTAATCCGATTTTGTGATAATAATCACTAACATGATGAGAGTTAGTAGTTATTGAAATAATATTTTGGCCGGCGATGAGATACACGACAATTATATTATAAATATTTGGGACACGTAAGAGTCGCGTCACTAGTAGTTATTTGGGGGTCAAAAAGGTAAATTATTTCTGTATAACTCGGATGACTATTTTGAGGGTGCCAGAGTGTCCGGAAGGTCGAAATAGTCAGAAAATACTACTCGGGTATTTAAATTGGAGTTCGGGAAATTTTAGCCCAAAACGACACCCCAGAGGGGTATTTTGGTCTTTTGCAATTTTTGGGTAGTTAAATGGACGAAAATTGGGTTTAATTTAAAAGAACTTAGGGTTAGTGGCCTATTAGTTGTCACTAGTTGTTATATAGGGGTACAGGGGTAAATTATTTCTTTATAAATCGGATGACTATTTTGAGTGCGCCAGAGTGTCCGGAAGGGTCGAAATAGTCAGAAAACACTACTCAGGTATTTAAATTGTAACAACCCGCGTAATTTTGGGCTATTTTAATTAATTTTTGGAAAATGGAGGAAAATAAAGTTTTTGATAAAATTATTTTTATTGCTTAAATATGTTGGTTATTATTTTTAAAGGCGAGAATTTCAAACGGTTTCGAAAACGGAGTTAAAACGGATTTTAAAATGATTTTTAAATGTTTTTAACTCTTGGAATTCTAAGTCGGCGAACATTAAGTGATTTTCAAGAGTTGTTTTGACTTCCAACTCTTCATTTCTTTGCCTTATTTAAATGAGTCTTTTGGACTCCAACTCTTCATTTCTTTGCATTATAAAAGGGAGTCGTAGGCAACCCTTTTAACCTACTTTTGGCACAAATTTTGGCAGCAAATATATTTTATATTCCTCTTCTTTTTATATACACATTGGCCCTTATGATTTGTGAGTTCCAACCTTAGATTAGAGGTGTTCTTGGGGCTATTTTGTTGGAGGTTCTTGGAGAAGATTTTGTAGATCTTTTGTGTTGATCTTGAGGATGTGATCATTGGTTTCTCATCATGGTTTGAGGTATGGGGTTTTACACAATATGCTCCTTAAATCTCGCGAGTGTCATTCTCTTTGAATTCTTGTTAATTGAACTCATATTTGAATTGATAAATTCATTGAAATCTGGAAAATAATTGTTGAAATTATTTTGATTCATGTGGTATCATTATATTGTTGATGAGCATGTTGTCATGAGATTTTAATATGGCACGGATGTTGGGCACCCGCCAAAATTCTTGTTTCCCGGGCTATGGCTTGATAAAGCATATACGGATGTGGTGAGGCCTGGTGACCCTGTTAAAGTGTTGTTGAGAAATTATATTGATAAATGCTTTGAGATTTGCATTTTTATTTGAATATTCGTACTCGTGTTGTTACGTTTTATTTGTTGCTAATCCATATTTGTTGAGCATAATTCCTGTCGTATTGTGTACTTCCCCATCTTTTCTTTTAGTGGCAGGTTATCACGGATTTTGGGGACCTATGGAGATTGATTTTAGCGAGGATTGTTTGGGAAAGATTTGTATTATTTTTATGTATAGAGCTTTGGAGATTTGTATTTTTATTCGAGTTAGATAGTTGTAATTTTATTTCGAGAGACTTGTTGTAATTGAAGAGATTGAGATTAGTGTGACACCCCGCCTAATTAAATACCGGGCGATCACTCCTTTATTAAATTAAATCAAGGTGAACAGTTTGGTTCATTCTTAGCATCACTGTCGTAAAAATAAATTTTCCAATTTAACACCCTAAATAATTAAGCTAAGTGTCAAAACCAAGTTTAAACATTACTTTCCAAATTTTATTTAAAGAAAAAGATTTGTTTATTTATTAACAGAGTTTCAATAAATAAGATTCACACCACAATAAACCTGGAACAAAAATCCAATTAATATAAAACATCCATCAACGAATGTCAACATGCGAAGATATAAAGTAATACGTTCATCCAGAATAAAATCCCATAATAACGAAACTATGAAATAAATGGAATAACAATGTCCCAGAATAAAGAAATAATGGAAAGGGCTACACATGCCCATCAGAATGAAAATGCTAAGAGTGGATCTGAATGAACGAAGTCGTCTAATCAAGAGACCTGCAACTCCCACCTAAGTTGCAGCGCGTTCTTTCCAAGAGATCCTAAGCAAGACGCCCCTGTGGCTGGGCACCTGTAATACATATATATATACAAGAGAGAGAGAGAGAGAAGAAACGGGTAAGAGCACGAAAATGTGTATGATTTAAAATTTGTTTAGCAAGCAATTTAATTTGATACAGGCCAATGCAACAACATATTAGTTCGACACTCTCTTGAGGAAATCTCACCTCTCTTCTAATGTGCACGCCTATCGTACTAACCTTCCCAAATAATTTAGTTTATCTTAACTTACTCATAAGTTTTCAAAACCGAACAATGTCAGCGTTTTAAAAAGGTTACTTTCAATTTGTAGCACTCCTCCCGTTTTAGCTTCATTAAATTATAAAGTTTCCCAGTGTCATCTCATACTTTCACAAAGAAAGTATTTATTATTGCGTCAACAACCATGTTCTACTTATCAAATTATAGTAGGCAGTTTAAAGTTTATAACCTCATATATATATTAACTAATCGTATAATATATATATATATAACAGCACCCCAACTAAACTATGGTGCGGGCATACTCTGCTATCCAATCCCCGTATCGCTCACACAAAGGGAAATACAAGTTCGGAATCACTCTCGAACTGTATTAACATATACAAAACAACGTTGAGGCGAAGCATAGATTCCAAGTCCAAGAGGTCAGTACATACCCACACGTCTCTTAGGACCGTCCGACTATCAATCTGATAGCCCGTACCTAGGATCTCTATCTTCTAGGGTACGAATCAATATCCCCCATAAAGAAACATAGGATAAGATCGTCCCAGCGCGGTAACCTCAGGGATAGCAAGTAGCGCGGGTACGTTTTTCACATGTATATAATATATGTACACACAATCACATAAATATACCCATTCATCATATTAATATAGGTTCCTCCCGTTACCCATAGTCGCAACATTTATCCTTAATTTCCCACTATTATGATTAGGTATAAGGTTTCGTCTCTAACCTTAACTCGAAGGGTTTTCTCACTAGTTACATGACACTCGTGAATTCTATCCATCCAAGTAGCAAAATCAGTAGGTAAACGTCTATTCACTATCATAAGTATTTGACGTAATCTCTCACTTGAATTACGTAGTTTCCTCGTTCTTTAAATAATTGTCCCTAATATACAATTATCGTCTCATAATAAAGTTCTCAACACTTAATCATATGTCCTACTGGTCTCTCCTATATCCCAAAACATTTTATTCATAAAGCCCAAAAATTATTTCACGATGAATCATGTTCAATTAATTCAACAAGGGGAAATAAGAGTCTGCCAGGAAGGGTCGATCGATCGAGGTCTGGGGCTCGATCGATCGAACCTTCGATTGATCGAAGCTCGAGGCTCGATCGATCGATCAAGCAGGTCTGCGAAATCCTGCAGAAGTGCAGTTACGGGTTTTACCAAAATTCTTCACTCAAAACAATATTTCCCAACACTAGTCGTCCCAAAACTCCTACTACAAACATAATAACATATTTCCAGATGCTTTTAACGTTAAGCATGCGTATATCCATCATCAAACATGGTTAAACAACCCAAAATCTCATTTAAACATCAAGAACCCTAATGTTTTCTTAACTTTTGTTCTAATCAGTTTTCTCCAGAATTTCCTTCTAACATATCATCAAAAATTCGTGGGTTAATCATCTACTTCACATAATATTTCCAGAATATGGTTATAATGTTTTCTACATGCAAATCCCTATCAAAATTGGGGTTTTCTTCCATAGATTACACTCCTAATCATTCCTACACTAATATGAATATTGTACCAACGAAAATACGCAAGTTAAACACTTGCCTGGGATTTCAGAGGTCTGGTTTCCTGCTGATATTGGTGTGGTTGCGTTCTCCTCCTCGCGATCTACGCGTTGGTGGTGGCGGTGGTGCAAATGGTGGTGTTTTTGGCCTTGAATCACCTTGAGAGCTCTCTCCTCTCTTCTCCAATGGCCGTTCTAGGGTTCAGAATGTTCTAACCCTAAAAGGCTGACATAAATGGCTGCTAAGGATGGCTGAAATTCGTGGGTTTAATTACACTATTTTGTAAAATGACCATAATGCCCTCCCGGGTCACTAATTAAGCCTAAAAACATCCCGAGACCCAAACTAAACTCCTGGGTACACTTTTCTGACTATCTTAACCCTTCCGGACGTGTTGGCGCACTCAAAACGACCATACGAACAACTTATAAAATATTTACTTTTATATCTCAATAATTAGTCCCGACGCGACACGGGCGCGTCCCGACTAAAATTCTAAAAATTGACATTTCATTCACTTGTGACCTTTAATATAACCCATATCATATATTACTATGCTCATTAGTAATATTCGACAATTTTTATATAATTACTAACTCTCGTCACGTTAGTAATTATAACATAATTAATTTCCGGATTTTTTATTAAATAATTCACTCTCATTAAATTTAACAAAACCCCCAAATTACTATAGCATTAAAATACGGGGTATTACATACTTCCCCCCTAATAACGGAATTTCGTCCCGAAATTCGAAAAATAAGGTATACCTGATAAGAACAAATCTGGATATCTCTCGCGCATATCTGCCTCACGGTCCCAAGTGGATTCCTCCACATTATGGTGTTCCCACTGGACCCGCAGAAGTGGAACTATCTTCGACCTCAATCTCCTCTCACTAAAGTCTAGGATAGCCACCGGTCTCTCCTCGTAGGAGCTATCAGGCTGTAAGTCGATCTCCTCTATCGCGATGTGAGTATGGGCCATATCATCTCGAAGGTATCGTCTCAACGACGAGATGTGAAATACATCGTGAATGCGACGTAAATGTTCTGGCATTCCCAATCTGTAGGCAACTGGCCCAATCCTCTCAATGATGGGAAATGGTCCCAAGTACCTCGGAGCCAACTTTCCCTTCTTCTTGAACCTCATCACTCCTTTCATAGGAGACACACGCAGTAACTCTTGGTCCCCCACATTAAACTCCCTAAAGAACCGTTTTGCATCGGCATAGCTCTTTTGTCTATCCTAGGCTACTCGAATGCGACCCCTGATCATCTCAATCCTCGCAGAGGTCTCCTGAATCACCTCTGGTCCTAGCAACTTGTTATCTCCCACCTCAAGCCAACGGGTTGGGGAACGACAAGGCCTTCCATACAAAGCCTCAAATGGAGCCATACCAATCGTGAACTGATAAGAGTTATTATAAGCAAACTCTACCAGTGGAAGGTGTGGTTCCTAACCTCCTCCAAAATCGAGAACGCACATGCGTAGCATATCCTCTAACATCTGATTAGTACGCTCTGTCTGTCCATCTGTCTGTGGGTGATAAGCTGAACTCAACCTCAACTCAGTACCCATAGCCTCCTGAAAGCTTTCCCAAAAATGCGACACGAAAATCTTGTCTCTATCGGACACAATATTCAGGGGCACCCCGTGTAATCTTACAATCTCCGCGATGAACAACTGAGCATACTGACCCGTGGTATAATCTTTCCGCACCGGCAGAAAATGAGCCACCTTGGTCAAACGGTCTACAATCACCCAGATATAATTGTGTCCCCTCTGTGATGTAGGCAACCCTGTAATGAAGTCCATGGAAATACTCTCCCACTTCCACGCGGGTACTTCCAATGGTTGAAGCAATCCTGACGGTTTCTGGTGGTCCACCTTCACTAGCTGGCAGGTGGAACACTTGGACACAAACTCGGCGATGTCCTTCTTCATCCCACTCCACCAGTACTGTCGTCTCATGTCCTGGTACATCTTATCGCCTCCTGGATGTACTGCAAATCGGGACCCATGAGAATGAGTCATCACTTCATGTCATATCTCCGCTCCTTCTGGAACCACTAATCTCCCATTAAACCGCAAACCTCCATCAGAACTAACAGAATAGGACTCAGCACCCTCGGCTAAAAGTTGCACAATTTGCTCCTGGCAAAACGGGTCTGGGGTCTATGCCTGTATCACCCTCGTAACAATCTCGGGTGTGACTGACATCACGGATATAAAAGAACGTGCTACGGGGTCTTGGTGACCCAGCTCTTTCCACTTTGATTTCCAGATGTTCGCTACATCTTCTATCGGTCTACGGCTCAACGCATCAGCAACTACGTTGGCCTTCCCCGGATGATACTGTATATCGAACTGGTAATCTTTCACAAACTCTAACCACCTGCGCTGACGCATATTCAGCTCTCGTTGAGTGAACAGGTACTGCAGTGATTTATGGTCTGTGAACAAACGGAATTTCTCTCCCAATAGATAGTGCCTCCAAATTCTCAATGCAAAGACGACCGCTGCTAACTCCAGGTCGTGGGTGGGGTAATTCTTCTCATGCGGATTAAGCTTGCGGGAAGCAAAAGCTATAGCCTTCTCCTCCTGCTGGAGTACTCCTCCAAGTCCCCGTAAAGACGCATCAGTGTAAACCGGGTACTCCACACCCGGTTTCGGTAAGGCAAGGACTGGTGCTGAAGTAAGCTTGTCTTTCAGCTCGTTGAAAGCTAATTGACAAGCATCATCCCAAACATACGGTATCCCTTTGCGAGTCAAATTCGTCAACGGACCCGCTATCTTGGAGAATCCCTGAATAAATCTCCTGTAGTATCCGGCTAACCCCAAGAAACTACGTACCTCTGTCGGTGTCGTGGGCTGTCCCCATTCCCTCAACTGCTATCCCTTGCTCAGAAACAACATAGCCCAAGAACTGTACCTCTCGCAACCAGAATCCACACTTCTCGTACTTAGCATACAACTGATGCTCTCGCAGAGTCTGAAGAACCTGCCTCAAGTGCTCGGCATGCTCCTCCTCGGAATGGGAATATATCAAGATGTCATCTATGAAGACAATGACAAACTGATCCAAGAACTCTCTGAACACTCGATTTATTAAGTCCATGAACACGGCTGTAGCATTAGTGAGGCCAAACGGCATCACTCTGAACTCATAAGACCCATATCTCGTCAAGAATGCAGTCTTTGAAACATCATGCTCCCTAATACGTAGCTGATGGTACCCCGACCTCAGATCTATCTTCAAAAAGAAATTCGCTCCCCTCAACTGGTCGAATAGATCATCGATTTGAGGCAACGGATACTTATTCCGTATCATGACCTTGTTCAATTCCCGGTAGTCCACACACAACCTCAGTGAACCATCTCTCTTCTTCACAAACAAAACTGGAGCGCCCCAAGGTGAGGTACTTCTGCGAATGAAGCCCTGACCTAACAGCTGCTCGATCTGATCTCATAGCTCTCGCATCTCTGCCGGAGCCATACGGTATGGTGCGCGTGCTATAGGTCTCGTATCTGGCAATAAGTCTATAACAAAGTCTATCTCTCGACTAGGGGGTAGGGCTGGTATTTCCTGAAACACATCGGAATACACCCTAACAACTGGGATCGAATCCAAAGGGATCACAACCTCCTTAGAGGTATCCTCCTCTATATAATACAAATGAGCGGTCGAGCCTCCCTCTGGGCGAGGCATCTCCACTACAAACATCTCCTGCCCCGGAATGGCAAAAATAATGCTCCCACCGAAGCAATCAATCATGGCTCTATAAGATGCGAGCCAATCCATACCGATAATCACATCGTGCTCATGCATGTCTAAAACTAACATGTCTGTAGGTAATACCAGACTACCGATCTCTATCCCCACTCCTCGGCATATAAAGAAAATAAGTGACCCACTCCCCAATGGTGAGTCTACACACGTCACTGTGCTCTCTGCTGTGGCTAACAACCCTAAGGCCTTCACAAAATGTGTAGCTATGAAACAATGCGTGGCTCCCGTATCAAATAAAACCCGACCCATAGTACCATGGATAGGAAACGTACCCTCAATCGCGGGTGGTGCCTGTGGAGCTGCTTCCTGGTGGACGTTATAGACACGTCCATACTATAACTGCCCCTGCTGCACTAGAGCTGCTGGAATGGCTGGTAGGGCTGGCGCTTGGGCTGGAGCTAGAAGGGCAGGTGGAAAAAGTGGCCTCTGTTGCTCATTACGGGCTCCCTGCTGCTGTGGGGCCCTATCGCCTTCTGGGCAATCCTGACGCTTATGGCCGTGCTTGCCGCACACAAAATACCGGCCTCCCAAATTACCTCCCCTCTGTCCCTGCTGACCACGGCCCTGCTGGCCGTTACCTCCACACCATTGGCCCTGTTGGCCCTGATGTGCACGCTGTTGGCCCTGCTGGCCCTGTTGCTGACCCTGCTGTCGGTGCTGACCCTGCTGATTAGGTTGGCCCTGCTGGCCCTACCTATAACCCCCATTTTCTTGCCTGGAATCACCCAAACGGAATCGCTTAGCAGGGTCCCCCTGATGGGAACTCTGCTCGTGCTGACGAGTCTGTCCATGAGATGGTGCCCCACCGGCACCGTTACCCCCGGTCCTGCCCTGCTGGCTGGACTCTCCTGCTCTCTTGCTCCCCTGAAGATGGAAGCGGTGATCCTGTCAATGTAGTAATGCTGCATTGAGTACATCAGTGAACGTACTCAGGGACAAGTTCCCAATAAGGTGCTGACGGATCCTCCAAGCCAACCCGTCGACAAATAACAAAATCTTCTTGCTCTTAGTAGGTGCCTCATCTGGCACAATGGTGAGAAGTCTCGTGAACTCCTACTCATACTCTGCTACAGTAAGATTATCTTGCTTCAGATTTAGTAGTTTCCGCCTCATCTCAGTCTGCACTGCGGGTGGAAAGTACTTGTGGTCAAACCGCTCCCAGAACATCTGAATAGGGATCGTGTCCCTCTCCTCCAAAGTAGTAGTGGACTCCCACCACTGCAACGTGGCTCCCACCAGCTTAAAGGAAGCCAATAACTGCTTTTGTACCTCGGTGCACTCATACATGCGAAGATGCCGCTGGATGTCTTTCTTCCATTGGCTGACCGTGACAATATCGAAGCTACCCGAAAACTCAGGGGGATGTGCTTTCTGAAAAGCATCCCGAACCCTCTCCCATGCAGATGGAAGCTGTGCTGGTACTGGCGCCACTGCCTGAACCTGGAGTGGAGCCAGCTGAATCACTTCTATCGCGGCATTCACCGCCTGAGCAACTATGGCGGCTACTTCATTAGCATTCATTGTGCCTGGTGCCGGAGCTGCTGGCTGCTCGGCCTGGGGACGCCTATCTCTCGGAGCACGTCTCGGAGGCATCTGAAACGTGGACATAATTTATTAGTCTACAGTTATCATCGAATCTCAAATAGCTGAAGACTTAAACGTAAATGCAGGAATACAACAATCCTAAAAATACGGCTCTATAGCAAAAACATTGAGCTGAAAACGAAATAAGCTGTACAGATCCTAAGGACACTAGAACCTGATGCTCTGATACCACCTGTGACACCCCGCCTAATTAAATACCGGGCGATCACTCCTTTATTAAATTAAATCAAGGTGAACAGTTTGGTTCATTCTTAGCATCACTGTCGTAAAAATAAATTTTCCAATTTAACACCCTAAATAATTAAGCTAAGTGTCAAAACCAAGTTTAAACATTACTTTCCAAATTTTATTTAAAGAAAAAGATTTGTTTATTTATTAACAAAGTTTCAATAAATAAGATTCACACCACAATAAACCTGGAACAAAAATCCAATTAATATAAAACATCCATCAACGAATGTCAACATGCGAAGATATAAAGTAATACGTTCATCCTGAATAAAATCCCATAATAACGAAACTATGAAATAAATGGAATAACAATGTCCCAGAATAAAGAAATAATGGAAAGGGCTACACATGCCCATCAGAATGAAAATGCTAAGAGTGGATCTGAATGAACGAAGTCGTCTAATCAAGAGACCTGCAACTCCCACCTAAGCTGCAGCGCGTTCCTTCCAAGAGATCCTAAGCAAGACGCCCCTGTGGCTGGGCACCTGTAATACATATATATATACAAGAGAGAGAGAGAGAAGAAACGGGTCAGAGCCCGAAAATGTGTATGATTAAAAATTTGTTTAGCAAGTAATTTAATTTGATACAGGCCAATGCAACAACATATTAGTTCGACACTCTCTTGAGGAATTCTCACCTCTCTTCTAATGTGCACGCCTATCGTACTAACCTTCCCAAATAATTTAGTTTATCTTAACTTACTCATAAGTTTTCAAAACCGAACAATGTCAGTGTTTTAAAAAGGTTACTTTCAATTTGTAGCACTCCTCCCGTTTTAGCTTCATTAAATTATAAAGTTTCCCAGTGTCATCTCATACTTTCACAAAGAAATTATTTATTATTGCGTCAATAACCATGTTCTACTTATCAAATCACAGTAGGCAGTTTAAAGTTTATAACCTCATATATATATTAACAACTCGTATAATATATATATATATAACAGCACCCCAACTGAACTATGGTGCGGGCATACTCTGCTATCCAATCCCCGTATCGCTCACACAAAGGGAAATACAAGTTCGAAATCACTCTCGAACTGTATTAACATATACAAAACAACGTTGAGGCGAAGCATAGATTCCAACTCCAAGAGGTCAGTACATACCCGCACGTCTCTTAGGACCGTCCGACTATCAATCTGATAGCCCGTACCTAGGATCTCTATCTTCTAGGGTACGAATCAATATCCCCCATAAAGCAACACAAGATAAGATCGTCCCAGCGCGGTAACCTCAGGGATAGCAAGTAGCGCGGGTACGTTTTTCACATGTATATAATATATGTACACACAATCACATAAATATACCCATTCATCATATTAATATAGGTTCCTCCCATTACCCATAGTCGCAACATTTATCCTTAATTTCCCATTATTATAATTACGTATAAGGTTTCGTCTCTAACCTTAACTCGAAGGGTTTTCTCACTAGTTACGTGACACTCGTGAATTCTATCCATCCAAGTAGAAAAATCAGTAGGTAAACGTCTATTCACTATCGTAAGTATTTGTCGTAATCTCTCACTTGAATTACGTAGTTTCCTCGTTCTTTAAAAAATTGTCCCTAAAATACAATTATCGTCTCATAATAAAGTTCTCAACACTTAATCATATGTCCTACTGATCTCTCCTATATCCCAAAACATTTTATTCATAAAGCCCAAAAATTATTTCACGATGAATCATGTTCAATTAATTCAACAAGGGGAAATAAGAGTCTGCCAGGAAGGGTCGATCCATTGAGGTCTGGGGCTCGATCGATCGAACCTTCGATCGATCGAAGCTCTAGGCTCGATCGATCGATCAAGCAGGTCTGCGAAATCCTGCAGAAGTGCAGTTACGGGTTTTACCAAAATTCTTCACCCAAAATAATATTTCCCAACACTAATCGTCCCAAAACTCCTACTACAAACATAATAACATATTTCCAGATGTTTTTAACGTTAAGCATGCGTATGTCCATCATTAAACATGGTTAAACAACCCAAAATCTCATTTAAACATCAAGAACCCTAATGTTTTCTTAACTTTTGTTCTAATCAGTTTTCTCCAGAATTTCCTTCTAACATATCATCAAAAATTCGTGGGTTAATCATCTACTTCACATAATATTTCCAGAATATGGTTATAATGTTTTCTACATGCAAATCCCTATCAAAATTGGGGTTTTCTTCCATAGATTACACTCCTAATCATTCCTACACTAATATGAATATTGCACCAACGAAAATTCGCAAGTTAAACACTTGCCTGGGATTTCAGAGGTCTGGTTTCCTGCTGATATTTGTGTGGTTGCGTTCTCCTCCTCGCGATCTACGCGTTGGTGGTGACGGTGGTGCAAATGGTGGTGTTTTTGGCCTTGAATCACATTGAGAGCTCTCTCCTCTCTTCTTCAATGGCCGTTCTTGGGTTCTGAATGTTCTAACCCTAAAAGGTTGACCTAAATGGCTGCTAAGGATGGCTGAAATTCGTGGGTTTAATTACCCTATTTTTTAAAATGACCATGATGCCCTCCCGGGTCACTAATTAAGCCTAAAAACATCCCGAGACCCAAACTAAACTCCTGGGTACACTTTTCTGACTATCTCGACCCTTCCGGACGCGTTGGCGCACTCAAAACGACCATACGAACAACTTATAAAACACTTTTCTGGGTACACTTTTCTGACTATCTCAATAATTAGTCCCGACGCGACACGGGCGCGTCCCGACTAAAATTCTAAAATTTGACATTTCATTCACTTGTGACCTTTAATATAACCCATATCATATATTACTATGCTCATTAGTAATATTCGACAATTTTTATATATTTACTAACTCTCGTCACGTTAATAATTATAACACAATTAATTTCCGGATTTTTTATTAAATAATTCACTCTCATTAAATTTAACAAAACCCCCAAATTACTTTAGCATAAAAATACGGATTATTACAATTAGTGGATTTATATTATTGTGGGTTTATTTAGATGCTCTATACCTTGTCACTTGTGGATTTGGATTTATTTTATCGCATTAGCGCTCCGTTCGCTCTCCCCGGGCGGGCGGGGTGTTACAAATGGTATTAGAGCTTAGGTATACGGCAAACCTCGGGGCTTGGATTTTGGGTTCATTGCGTGGTTAGCAATTTTTGGAGATAGCAAATTTTAGGTGATATTGATGTTAGGTTTCGAGATCAGATGTGAGAAATTTATTTTTGGAGACGAAATTATTTTTGGAGTTATTGTGGCGGCCTGATTTTGAGAGTTAGGCATTCGGCAAATTTCGAGGGCGAAATTCCATTATTAGTGCGGAAGTGTAACAACCCGCGTAATTTTGGGCTATTTTAATTAATTTTTGGAAAATGGAGGAAAATAAAGTTTTTGATAAAATTATTTTTATTGCTTAAATATGTTGGTTATTATTTTTAAAGGCGAGAATTTCAAACGGTTTCGAAAACAGAGTTAAAACGAATTTTAAAATGATTTTTAAATGTTTTTAACTCTTGGAGTTGTTTTAACTTCCAACTCTTCATTTCTTTGCCTTATTTAAAGGAGTATTTTGGACTCCAACTCTTCATTTCTTTGCATTATAAAAGGGAGTCGTAGGCAACCCTTCTAACCTACTTTTGGCACAAATTTTGGCAGCAAATATATTTTATATTCCTCTTCTTTTTATATACACATTGGCCCTTATGATTTGTGAGTTCCAACCTTAGATTAGAGGTGTACTTGGGGCTATTTTTGTTGGAGGTTCATGGAGAAGCTTTTGTAGATCTTTTGTGTTGATCTTGACGATGTGATCATTGGTTTCTCATCATGGTTTAAGGTATGGGGTTTTACACAATATGCTCCTTAAATCTCGCGAGTGTCATTCCCTTTGAATTCATATGATTATTGAACTCCTATTTGAATTGTTAAATTCGTTGAAATCTGGAAAAATAATTGTTGGAATTATTTCGATTCATGTGGTATCATTATATTGTTGATGAGTACGTTGTCATGAGATTTTAATATGGCACGGATGTTGGGCACCCGCCAAAATTCCTGTTTCCCGGGCTATGGGTTGATAAAGCATATACGGATGTGGTGAGGCCTGGGAACCCATTGATGTGTTGTTGAAAAATTATAATGCTGAAATTCTATTGAGATTTGCATTTTGATTTGAATATTCGTACTCGTGTTGTTACGTTTTATTCATCGTTAACATATATTTGTTGAGCATCTTTCTTGTCGTATTGTGTACTTCCCCATATTTTCTTTTAGTGGCAGGTTAGCGCGGATTTTGGGGCGCTGTGGAGATTAATTTTAGCGAGGATTGTTTGGGAAAGATTTGTATTATTTTAATGTATAGAGCTTTGGAGATTTGTATTTTATTTTCGAGTTAGTTGTTGTATGTAATTCGAGAGATTTGGTATTTAATTTGAAGAATTGAGATTAGTGGTCTCGTTTATATTGTGGGATTCTTTTAGATGCTCTATACCTTGTCACTTGTGGATTTGGATTTATTTTATCGCATTAGCGCTCCGTTCGCTCTCCCCGGGCGGGCGGGGTGTTACAAATGTAACAACCGACATAATTTTGGGCTATTTTAATTAATTTTTGGAAAATGGAGGAAAATAAAGTTTTTGATAAAATTATTTTTATTGCTTAAATATGTTGGTTATTATTTTTAAAAGCGAGAATTTCAAACGGTTTCAAAAACGGAGTTAAAACGGATTTTAAAATGAGTTTTAAATGTTTTTAACTCTTGGAGTTGTTTTGACTTCCAACTCTTCATTTATTTGCCTTATTTAAAGGAGTCTTTTGGACTCCAACTCTTCATTTCTTTTCATTATAAAAGGGAGTCGTAGGCAACCCTTTTAACCTAATTTTGGCACAAATTTTGGCAGCAAATATATTTTATATTCGTCTTCTTTTTATATACACATTGGCCCTCATGATTTGTGAGTTCCAACCTTATATTATAGGTGTTCTTGGGGCTATTTTTGTTGGAGGTTCTTGGAGAAGCCTTTGTAGACCTTTTGTGTTGATCTTGAGGATGTGATCATTGGTTTCTCATCATGGTTTGAGGTATGGGGTTTTACACAATATGCTCCTTAAATCTCGCGAGCGTCATTCCCTTTGAATTCATATGATTATTGAACTCCTATTTGAATTGTTAAATTCGTTGAAATCTGGAAAAATGATTGTTGAAATTATTTTGATTCATGTGGTATCATTATATTGTTGATGAGCACGTTGTCATGATATTTTAATATGGCACGGATGTTGGGCACCCGCCAAAATTCCTGTTTCCCGGGCTATGGCTTGATAAAGCATATACGGATGTGGTGAGGCCTGGGGACCCATTGATGGGTTGTTGAAAAATTATAATGCTGAAATGCTATTGAGATTTGCATTTTTATTTGAATATTCGTACTCGTGTTGTTACGTTTTATTCATCGTTAACATATATTTGTTGAGCATCTTTCTTGTCGTATTGTGTACTTCCCCATATTTTCTTTTAGTGGCAGGTTAGCGCGGATTTTGGGGCGCTATGGAGATTGATTTTAGCGAGGATTGTTTGGGAAAGATTTGTATTATTTTAATGTATAGAGATTTGGAGATTTGTATTTTATTTTCGAGTTAGTTGTTGTATGTAATTCGAGAGATTTGGTATTTAATTTGAAGAATTGAGATTAGTGGTCTCGTTTATATTGTGGGATTCTTTTAGATGCTCTATACCTTGTCACTTGTGGATTTGGATTTATTTTATCGCATTAGCGCTCCATTCGCTCTCCCCGGGCGGGCGGGGTGTTATAAATGGTATCAGAGCTTAGGTATACGACAACCCTCGGGGCTTGAGTTTTGGGTTCATTGCGTGGATAACAATTTTTGGAGATAGAAAATTTTAGGGGATATTCGTGATAGGTTTCGAGATTAGAGGTGAGGAATTTCTTTTTAGTGACGAGATTATTTTGGAGATAGTGTAGTGTCCTGATTTTTTAGAGTTAGGCATTCGGCGAATTTCGAAGGCAAAATTCCATTGTTAGTGGGGAAGTGTAACAACCCGCGTAATTTTGGGCTATTTTAATTAATTTTTGGAAAATGGAGGAAAATAAAGTTTTTGATAAAATTATTTTTATTGCTTAAATATGTTGGTTATTATTTTTAAAGGCGAGAATTTCAAACGGTTTCGAAAACGGAGTTAAAACAGATTTTTAAATGATTTTTAAATGTTTTTAACTCTTTGAATTCTAAGTCGGCGAACATTAAGTGATTTTCAAGAGTTGTTTTGACTTCCAACTCTTCATTTCTTTGCCTTATTTAAATGAGTCTTTTGGACTCCAACTCTTCATTTCTTTGCATTATAAAAGGGAGTCGTAGGCAACCCTTTTAACCTACTTTTGGCACAAATTTTGGCAGCAAATATATTTTATATTCCTCTTCTTTTTATATACACATTGGCCCTTATGATTTGTGAGTTCCAACCTTAGATTAGAGGTGTACTTGGGGCTATTTTTGTTGGAGGTTCTTGGAGAAGCTTTTGTAGATCTTTTGTGTTGATCTTGACGATGTGATCATTGTTTTCTCATCATGGTTTGAGGTATGGGGTTTTACACAATATGCTCCTTAAATCTCGCGAGTGTCATTCTCTTTGAATTCTTGTTAATTGAACTCATATTTGAATTGATAAATTCATTGAAATCTGGAAAATAATTGTTGAAATTATTTTGATTCATGTGGTATCATTATATTGTTGATGAGCACGTTGTCATGAGATTTTAATATGGCACGGATGTTGGGCACCCGCCAAAATTCCTGTTTCCCGGGCTATGGCTTGATAAAGCATATACGGATGTGGTGAGGCCTGGTGACCCGGTTAAAGTGTTGTTGAGAAATTATATTGATAAATGCTTTGAGATTTGCATTTTGATTTGAATATTCGTACTCGTGTTGCTACATTTTATTCGTTGCTAATCCATATTTGTTGAGCATAATTCCTGTCGTATTGTGTACTTCCCCATATTTTCTTTTAGTAGCAGGTTATCACGGATTTTGGGGCGCTATGGAGATTAATTTTAGCGAGGATTGTTTGGGAAAGATTTGTATTATTTTTATGTATAGAGCTTTGGAGATTTGTATTTTTATTCCAGTTAGATAGTTGTAATTTTAATTCGAGAGACTTGTTGTAATTGAAGAGATTGAGATTCGTGGATTTATATTATTGTGGGTTTATTTAGATGCTCTATACCTTGTCACTTGTGGATTTGGATTTATTTTATCGCATTAGCGCTCCGTTCGCTCTCCCAGGGCGGGCGGGGTGTTACATTGGAGTTCGGGACATTTTAGCCCAAAACGACACCCCAGAGGGGTATTTTGGTCTTTTAGAATTTTTGGGTAATTAAATGGACGAAAATTTGGTTTAATTTAAAAGTAGTTAGGGTTAGTGGCATGTTAGTTCAACTTACGTAAGATAAAGAGGCAAAGAGAGAGAGAACCAAGGAAGAATAAGAAGACTCCATTAGAGCCCTAAACCAATAACTCAAGGTTTCACACCAAGAAGTACACCAACGCGTAGATTGGGTCAAGAGGATCATTTCCATACCATTTTCAACAACGAATCAGAAGTTCCTTTTTAAGGCAAGTGATTATCTTGCTCTCTCTCGTAGCAAATATTACTCTTGTTAACATATGTAGAGGTTTTAGAACAACTAATACCAAATTGGGTTTACCTATGATGAAAATCGTGTTGGAATTTTAGAAATCTGATGGGGCTTTTCATGTAGAGGATTTTTCCCCTTAATGGGAATGTGAAATTGGGTGAATTAGATGTTAAACTCGAAATAAAAATGGAGTTTTTATAGATTAATAATTCTGGGTTTATGTTAATATGATTTATGGGAAAATTTAGGAATTTGTTGAAATTACATGATGATTATAAGGATTTGATCCGAAAAAATATACTAAAAACTGTCCTAGGGTGACTTAGAGTAGTTTGTAAACCTCGTACTTGGGTTGGAATTTGTTTAGGTTGAGATTTGAGTGGAGAAAATATGGAAAAATGAACATTGGTGATGAAATGGGTAACTTTGGATATTTCCTTAGAAGTCCAGCCCAGGTCGTTCGAACGACCTTGTTCGAATAAGACTTCTAATGACATTACACTGTCACTTCTAACGAGTTTGGTGGTTCGTTCAAAGTCCCTTCGTTCGAACGACCCTCGTTCGAACGACCTTGTTCGAACGAGATTTCCTAGGACTTCTAACAAGATTACAGAATGACTTCTAAAGCCCGATTTTGTTTCAAAATCCACGTAGACTTATATAATTGAGTGTTAGGCCCGTATGAATGTCCAGTAACTTAAAATTTATATTTATTAGTTAGCAGAGAATATGTCGACCCTCAGAAGGAAAGAAAGTTATAGAAACTAAGAGATGCGAAAATACAAAGGAAAATATATATACAAATGATGTACCGGGTATAATAAGGGAAACATATTATACGTACTGCAAATACTAGGCTACGGGACAACCAATGAATTTATAAAAGTTGTGTGTATGCTTATTGCTCAAAATATTATGTGTATGACATACCTAGCTACTGTCTATTGAATGGAGGTTAACGCACTGTGGACGACGGGATCTTGTGTGCCTTCGGGGGATTTAGAGTCGTACCACTAGAGCATGGAACTAAGGTACGAGCTATCCGTGAGAATGATAGTGATGACAGTCGTATGGGTGCATAGGTATGTGCGTAGCCCATTTACTTGGGCCTATGTTTGCCTCCAATAGGTGTTTTTATTTTTACTGGTTCTCTAAAGATTGAACCTGTTGTCCTCTATGCGTGAGCGTTGCAATGGGACTAGATAGCCGAGTATGCGTAGCACTAAGGGTTTCTCAACCAGGGGTGCATTATATATATATATATATATATATATATATAATAAGTTAGGGAAGTTTTTGAATTATGTACACATTTTAACGGTGTAGATCGATGCCACCTACTCACATATTTTTACACATTTTAATGGTTTAGATCACTTCACATTCCTTTTTACAAATCTACCCCTCACTTTAGTGGTTCCCCCCCTTTTTTACTCATCAAAGTTACCCATTCAATTTGAAAATGAGGGCATTTTAGGAATTCTTTATCCCTATCACACGAACACACGCACACGTTCATCTGCTATTTCCCTCATTCTCTCTCTAAACCCCATCACACCCCCGTCTACCTCTCTCCCTCTCACTCCAAACCCACAAACCCCACACGCACCTCCCTCCTCCATTGCCCATCCTCCGCCACTACAGTCAGGCACTATATCTCTCCCTCTTAAACACGCACAAACAACGGATCTCCACCCAATCTCCAATGGATCGGGTATGTTTATTTTTTCTTTTTTTTGCAACTCAGATCTGTTAAACGTTTCCAAAAATCAACTTTGTTCCTTTACTTCATTTCGCAGATGGGATCTCATTTCGCAGATGATCGGAGCTCACTTTTCGGACGACTTTGTTGCTTCATACTCAGATCGGTTGTTTCCTTCATTTCACTTTGGTAGATGCTACTCCATTTTAGCTATTTGGCAAGTTTTAACTCACATTTTCACACATATTTCAATTTCCTTAAAAATTATATTTTTGACTCACATTTTTTGTGCCACTAAGCCTGAATTGGATTATTTCTCTTTATTTTGAGGGTTTTGATACAATTTTTTTACCTCTTATTCAATACAGAACCACTAACTCTATTTCATGTTACAAAGGTAATTTTATTTTTGGGTTTTGTAAAACACAATTTTCTTGGTGATTTATATTTTTATGTTAATTGTTTTTTTGGTACTAATTATGTATTCTTATTTATTGTTTATATAGGTTGCACTATAGACAGTCTTTTCCAAATAGTAGGTTGGTACTAATTTCTAATTTCTAATTTCTAATTTCTTGTTGATTTATTGTTTATATAGGTTGCACTGTAGCTAAATAGTTTATTAGGCAAAGTTTGTCTACATATTCATATTTATTTGTTGTTGATTCCATTGTTGGGTAGTTTTTTTGTTGGTTACGATTAATAATAATGTATTTCATTTTCTTTGTCAGGTTGAACCTTTGAAAAGGTTATATCACGAGTGCCCTAAATTGAGCTCCCTTTGTCGCCAACAACTAATTCATGATTGCCCAATTCAAAGTTTGGCACGACTTTTGACATTTTGGGTTTTTGTTTTATAGCTTTTGTGGTCAATTATGGGTTTTCATTTGTGTTTTTTTTTTGTGTTTTTTGTTTATGCAGATGTGTAGGGATAAACAACGAAAGGAGTCATCGTCGTTTGCAAGAGGTGAACCGCTCACGAGAATAAACAACGAAATGAGGCACTAAAAGATATATTGTTCCTGAAATCATTCATGGGAATAAGTAACCTCTCAAATCATTCTGATATACTTTTTATTTCATTTTATTAATTTACTCATCTATTCATTTTATTTCATTTTACTCATCTACCCTGTGACATCAAACTCGAGTTTGGAAGAAGGCCCTCCCGTCAATGGACTGAACAATTTTATGGGTTGAACAATTTTTTGGAGAGATTAATGAGTTTATGGGACTGACCAATTTTATGGGACGTTAAAATCAATTTCAGTTTCTTGATGAGATTAATGAGTAGTGATTTCTTCGATTCTCTTATTATTAGTAGTGATTGTGATCATGCCAACTTCGATTCACTTATATTCATGTTTGTTTCCGAATGACTGTGGTAAGTTTTCAAAATTTTCATGTTTTCCTAACCATACCATGTAGCGTTGTGCTTGGGACTGAAAATAATTCAAGTTAACATAAGTTTATGAATGTTTCATACAATTATATGTTTCTCAAAATTTAGCGTTATCACTTTAGTATACCATGTAGCGTTATCACTTTTGTATACTAATGTAGCGTTATCACTTTTGTTCCCAACCGTACACTTTTGTATACTAACCACACCATGTAGCGTTATCACTTTTGTATACTAATTGATGAACTGATAACATTCTTACTTTTGTTTATAATGTGTACAAATTTGTATACTCGGCTACTACTTTTGTATACTTTTGTTTATAATGTGTACAAATTACATACTTAGTTTCTCCATCCAAATAGCATACTTAGTTTGATTATTTTAATGTACCAGTTGTTACATTGACATCCAAATGTCAAGCTATTCCATTGCTGACTTTTTCGACTTTAAGATAGAATTGACATACTTCGTTGACTGATTTACACGTGTATATGCATTATTGCTTCGCTGTGCTCCAAACTAAAAAAAAAAGTGAAAGGAACTACTACTATGAATTCACTATTATATTGCATTATTTCTTTCATTAATTACTTGCCTCCTTTTTAGGTTCTCTGTGTTGAGAAGAATGCGAGTTAGTGTGAAATTCAAAAATCTTTTCACAAGTATGTTCTTCGTAAGACTTTCTGCCCCATATTATCAGAATTTTTCTTCATTAATGGGCACAAATTTAGTTTGGCTGCATTAATGATACTTGGTTTAGTGTCTAGGTACCTATATATGAGTTGGTAAGTTAAGAAACAAGAGTTGTGAGTGTTTTTAAACCAAGTCTTGAAGGATTAGGAGGTGTGTAAATTGCATATATGAGTTGGTACCTATATATGAGCAGCAATTTGCATATATGTGAAATTGCATATATATGCATATATGCATATAGATGCAATCAACATATATATGCAACAATTTGCATATATGTGCAAATTGCATACATATGCAATATATCATAGAATATATATGCAGTCTGCATATATATGCATATGCACATATATATGCAGATTGCATATATATATGCATATGCTGCATATATACGCATATGCATATATATATATATATGCATATGCGTATGTGAAAAAGTCCCCCCCCCCCCCCCCCCGCCCGCGCAGTAGGCATACACCCATATTTTGCAGTAGGCAAGTATATTATATGCGTATGTGCTTGATCTTGGTTATACAGTAGTGTCGGTCCTTAAATGCAGCTACATATCTATTTTCATGATGGAAGACTTTATAGTTTCACTTAAATTGCATGTGGATGAAATTTTGTGAATGTTACTTGATTTGGTTATATTGGACTATGTAGATTAGTTCTTCGAATGAAACTAGGTTTTGGAGATCTATTGAGAGGTTTGGGTTGTATGCGAGAAATTAGAGTCAAATTCATAAACTTAATCTCGATGGATACTTCAAAACTTCACAAGTCAATCATAGAGTTGGCTAAAAATATAATTCAGTTTGCTTATAAAAGAATGAGTCATCGTGATGGAGGTCGTAAATTAGGACAGCTGTATATATATGAACTACATATATATGCATACATATAACGCACTGCATATATATTCAATATGCATATATATTCAAGTGCATTTCTTAGATGTAACTTGATTTATTTTTATTGTTTCTAACTTATCCTTAATCAAGTGCAGATTCTATGTTCTGTTTCAAATGGAATCAGAGGCCAAAATTATATTTCTTATAATATATTTATTATATGGTTTTGATGTAGATCACTACTAAAAGAAAGCGACATTTTTGTTTTTTGGCTTAAGGATAGGCTCCGAGTAGGGCTTGAAAGCATTATATATATATATATATATATATATATATATATGTTGTCACTACTAATTTTGCACTATTTTTTACGTTGGATTATATTGGTTTATATGAAAGTTCTATTTTGACCCTTCTGTTTTCTATGTTTTCTTTTTACAGGAGCGAACTTCTCGACAATATTTTTGTCCCTTCTTTCCATGGCAACGCCCCACGTATCACTGTTTATATTCTTGGGCCGGCATAACTCATGTTCATCAGAAATCAAGCGAAATCAAATGCAACTGGTTGATTTTGGGGGAAAAATCAAACGAAATCAAAAGCTCAGGTATAACTCATATTTGAATCAAACCCACAAAGTTTTTTCAACACGAAATCATACGCATTGTTTTAAATCAATTGTTTATGGGGAAAAATCAAATGAAATCAAACGCTCGGGTATATACTCATGTTTGAATCTCAGGTATGTACTGTTGAAAAAATGCTCAAATATAAATGCTCAGTTAGTGATCTTTAGTAACTTCTTAAACCTATATTATTGGCAATTATTCTTTCTTTTCTTTTTTATTTTGGATCAGGGCTTATCTCATGGTTGTTCCCTCCAACAGTTGCTGTTGGGATGATTATTTTTGCTTTGATGGCTTAGAAGATATTGGATTTGACAATCAAGTCTGTTTTGCTTGGATGTCTTAGAAAATATAACTCAATATACTAGATATGAATATTCCCCCCCCCCCCCCCCCTTTTTTTTATAAATATACCATTTAAGGGGTATTTTATGAAAAGTGGACATTTACTATTTATGGCTTTTATTTGGTTTGTTTGGTTTTATGCAGAATCTTGGCTTGGACATATTCGGGTAAGAGGTTGGATTGAAATGGATTTGGGCAGCTCTGTGTATGGGTGTGGGAAGATCTAAGGGATGTTCATGCCAGAGGTAAGGGGGTTAATCGTCGACGGCGGTTGACTCATACAATCATTAATGAAGTTCTCCATTCCCCCAACTGCATTCCTTATAGGATACACTCATATAATCATTAATACAATGATGTATATCAGTTGGAGGCATATATGACGATTGTATATACACCTATATCAGTGAATATACAATCTGATATATCGTGTAAGCTTTCCTTTCCTTCTTTCAGCTCAATCACATACCTCAATCACATACCTCAAAACATCTGACAGTGGAAGCTTTCCTTTCCTTCTTTCAGCTTTGAGCCATTCGATCACCTATTGAACCTTCATAATATTTGTGTTACTCTTTGTGGTCCTATTGAAGTTTCTAATAAATGGGATATGTATTTACGCGCACACGCGCACACACGCACACACGCACCCGTCCCCTCCCCCTTCCCCACTCACACACACACACACACACACACACATGCATATGTATGCAGATTGTGGGGGCGTGTTTGAGTGTTTGAGTGTGTGCGTGTGTGAGTGTTGCTGCTGCATATATATGCATATGCCCATATATGTGCATATGCATATATATGCAATGCATATATATGCATATGGCATATATATGCTGCTGCATATATATGCATATGGCATATATATGCACTACATATATATGGGCATATGCATATATATGCAGTGCAACACTCACACACGCACACACTCAAACATGCACACACGCACACACGCGCCCCCTGCCCGTCCCCTTCCCCCTTCCCCACTCACACGCGCACACAAACACGCACACACTCGCACTACATATATGCAAACCTGCCCCTGCCCCTTCCCGTCCCCTCTCCCTTCCCCACGCACACGCACACACGTGGACACAAACACACACGCACACTCGCGCCCCGTCCCCTCCCCCCTTCCCCACTCACACACGCGCACACACACACGCACACACATGCTCCCCCTTCCCGTCCCCTCCCCCCTTCCCCACTCACTCACACACAAACACACATGCACACTCGCGCCCAGTCCCCTCCCCCCTTCCCCACTCACACACGCGCACACAAACACACACACGCGCACACATGCTCCCCCTTCCCCACTCACTCACACACAAACACGCACACACGCGCCCCCTGTTCGTCCCCTCCCCCTTTTCCCACTCACGCGCACACATATATGCATATGCATATATGCACTGCATGTATGCAGATTGCATATATCAATACATGTCCCGCCCCCTCCCCCCACGCACACACACATGCACACACGTGTCCCCTGCCCCTTCCCCACTCACGCGCACACGCGCGCACACAAACATGCACACACGCGCCCCTGCCCATCCCCTCACCCCTTTCCCACTCAAACGCACATGCGCGCACACACAAACACCCACACACGCACTGCATATATGCACTCGCATATATGCATATGCAATTATTCAAATAGTTCTTTTTTCCTAATATTGTTATTTTATTTATTTGTAGACCAAATATGATGGGATCAGACTCGAAACTGCATTTCTTTATAAAAGAGGTAATCCAATTGGATCCGGTTGAATCAATCTCGAATTTAGACAATTTTGGATGTGATTGTATATTTACTTATGTGACTGTATCTTTGTTCGAGAAACTGATTAATTATGTTTATTGTTTGTCAAATCGTACAGAAAATCGAGAGGGAGAGAGTGATCATGGCAAGAGGTGGGAAGAAGGATGGGAAGACAGTAATAGTAGCACCTAATCCAGAAGCACCATGGCACAAACATTTTGAGGAAGTCTCACATATTCTCCTTTCCCTACCTTCTAGCTCCCATCTCCGAATTTGGGATTTTTTTTTTAATTTGTTGGATTTGTTGTTACCCCTTAAATAGGGTGGATAGTCCAATAAACAAAGGAGATTATGCCCAATTTTTTTAAAAAATTGACACTTAGTTTTTTTAAGACAGTTAATTTGATTGGTGAATATTGTATATTTCATTTTATATGTGAATTTGTTTGAAGAATTTAGACAATTTTGATGTTGAACTATTTGTTATTTGTTAAGCAGGGTGAATAGTTCCATAAACAAAGGAGATTATGCCCAATTTTTTTAAAAATTTGACATTGTCGCCGTTTCGCGATTACGTACTTAGAACAATTGTCGTCGTTTCGCTGTTACGTAATTTGGAAAATTTCTTCGTGCCTTCAGGCACGGGCATACGCTAGTGTATATATATATGAATAAAGAGATTAATGTGTGTAAAACAAAATCCTGTTTGGTGTCTTATGTTGATGAATCAATTTTTAAATGTGTACTTATAGTATTATCAGCTGGGCATTTAGAAGAATATGAGAATAAACTAAAGTAATTCTAACCCTATATCGAAATCTTAAGTACATCGGCCTTGAGTTATTTAGGGAGTCTTTCCAGCATAATTGTATGTACTTAGTAGCCAGTCAGAGTATCATGACTAGTATGGGTAGTTAGGCTCGTTAGGCGTGCACACTAAGATCGAGGGGTGAGTATCTCAAGTGAGTACGCTAAGTTAACTTAATTAATAATTGTGTTAATTGAATCAATTTAAGGACTTCCTATTTTAAATTGTTTTCAACTCGGGCTCTGACCCATTTTTCTGTATATCTTTCTATTGTTCCAATATTTTTAGGTGACCAGCCACAAGGACACCAGCCTTAGGAGACTTTATTCAGTTGCCATGTTGTAGCTGCTATGGAAGCTACGGGATAATTTCTAGTAGGCGTCTCAACCTATTCTTACTTTTGCAGTTATCTATTATGTTGGACATGTCGTCCTTTCTTCTATTTACATTCAGTAATTTAGTTATTTTAAACCCGCTCTAAGATTTGATTTCCTTTTTGTGGATTTATTGTGTGGGATTGTATCTGGATGTGTTTTACTCCTCTCATTTATTTTACTTTAGTTAGCCTTTACTTATATTACTGTGATGCATGGCCTTTGTTGGTATTCCTTTTATTTTGGTTAATTACAAGATGAAATTGGACATCTCCCTTTTTAAATACTAGGTGATTAGTTTTTATTAAATTAAAAAAATTTGAGTTTTTGACAATGATGCATTATCTGGACCAACTGGATATTCTGAAATTAATTAATTAAGGATTAATGACCCGGTAATTAATTAGGCGGGGTGTCACACGGCCCTCATGGCGATTAACACCCCTCCGTTAGCCCTATTGGCCCTGCTGAAAGCGCTGCTACCCCTGCTGGCCAGGCTGGAACTGATGACCCTATTTAAAACCTATGTGTCCCTACCTGTAGTCACCTGATCCGAATGTCTTAGAAGGTTCCCCTATTAGGAACTCTGCTCACCCTACCCCTTTTGACCTTGAGCTGGTTGTGGCCCACTGACACCATTACCTCTTGTCTGGTATGACTCCCACACTCATTTTCTTCCTTTCAGATGGAAGCGGTGATCCTGGAAGTGTAGTAAGGCAGTGTTAAGTACATTAGTATACATACCCAACAAAACATTACCCAAACGGTGCTGACAAATCCTCCACGTCAAACCGTCCATAAACATTTGGATTTTCTTTCCCTCAGTGGGCACCTCATATGGCACTATATTAATCAATCTCGTCAACTCTTCCTCATACTCTGCAATGGTCTTCCCCTCCTAGGTGAGATCCAGTAATTTTCTCCTCATCTCAGTTTGAATGGAAAAAGGGAAATATTTGCAGTCGAACCGCACCCAGAAGTCCTGGATAGTCATGTTGTCTCTCCCCTCAGTAGTGGTAATAGACTCCCACTACTGGACTGCCTCTCCCACTAGCTTAAAAAAAGATAGTATCTTCCTTTGAACCTCATTACACCCATATATCCTCAAGTGTCGCTGAATGTCCTTTTTCCACTAGCTCTCTACCACCACATATGAACTTCTTGCGAACTTCGGAGGGTGTGCCCTCTGGAAGGCATTTCTGACTCACTCCCAATCATACGGGAATGAGTGGTCTAGTGTGTTGGATCCACCACTAGTTCCTAAGGTGGGGACTATTGTACCATGACCAAGGCTGCATTTACCACCTATGCTACAATAACGGTAACCTCCGCAGCATTCATCTTACCCTGGGACGGATATAGCTGGGACTCGGGCTGGGCATCCCTTGGAGCTCGCTATGCACATCTGGGAGGCATATCAAATGAGAGAGAAGCTTTATAAGTCCACAGTAAATCTCAAATAGCTGAAGATGTAAAATTTACAATTAATGAATACAAAAGTCCTAAATATAGCGCTCTATATCAAAGAAAGATACGCTGGAAGCATAATAAGCCGCACAGATTCAAAGGACTCTAGAACCTGATGCTCTGATTCCACCTATGACACCCCACCTAATTAAATACCGGGTGATCAGACCTTTATTAAATTAAATCATAATATGCCATTGGTTCAAAATATGCATCGCTTTCGAAAACATTATTATTGACACTAACCACCTAATATTTAAAAAGGTTGATGCCAAAATTTTATCTTTTATTCAACATAGAATCAATTTAACCAATTGTTAAACATACACCATTCAAACTAACCCCTTACGGAATAAAATGACTGCAATACACATGTGACTCGAGTAAACACTTCCAACATAAATACCTAATACATTAATCAAATGAAATAAACTAACAACTGAATCCAAAATCGCTAACTGTCTTAATAAATAAAAGGGGTCACATGCCCTAACTGAAGTAAACAACTCAAAATGAAGGAATGAGATTAATGGAGGCATCGACTACCAAGTCCTATAACTTCCACAACAAATACATCTCTTCAAATGAATGGAAATACAATCCTTGGTGTACCTGTGGCCGGGAACCTAAAATGATTTGATAAAAGAAAAGAGATTTTCAATAAATGGGTCAGTTCTCTCGTTGAAAACAGTTTAAAAATCAACAAGTGCTTAAATGAAAACAATATCACATATTTTGTATATGTTAGGTTTTCGCACTCTCACTTTAGATACCTACCTCTCATCTATTGTACACATCTAACGTGCATATTTAACACATCCTAGTCATGCTACCATGCATAACTAGCCTGAAGATGACAATTACCACACTAATAATCTTATGCATTTATCCATGTATTACAATATGTTTCAGGATAGTTAATCATATATACATCTGTTATTCTCATAGGTATTCGTTTTTCTCACTAAGAATATTTTAAAACATTGTTAATCCCATATCTACTAAATGCGCATAATAGAATAAGTAACAGGTATACATATATTTATCTCTCTATATATATACATTATTTCATCACCCCTGGGTTAAGTTCCCCCTAGTGAAATGCATACTCTGCTATCATATCTCGTTGCATCGCTCATTGCATCAAGGACTATAGGTTCAATTTATCGCGAACCATCAGAAATAAACACACATATTGGAGGCAAACATAGTTTCAAGCCTATGCATTACGCACATACCTACGCACTCATATGATCGTCAACACTATCATTCTCACTGATAGCTCATACCTAGGTTCTATGTTCTACTAATAAAAATCAAAATCCCCTGAAGGCTCCTCAAGATATGATCGTCCATAACGCACAACCTCCACCCTATAGCAAGCAGCCTAAGTATGTTATACACACAATAAATCAATGAATAGGTATATACATAACCTATAATAATCATTAGGTATTCACACAACCCAAGTCCCCAAATTTATACATAGTATTATTATCCCTAATACTCACGTTACTCTATCCGTACGATTATTCTCTCTATTGCATATAATCCATACCGCCCTCTTATTCAAAAATATTCCCTTAGTAATTACACAATCATATCATCGCTAGACTATGTAATGAATTCACTCAGGGATAGCATAGGTCATTCTCTCTCACTCGAATCAACTTTATAAGGTTTTAACATGTTCGGGCAAAAATTCTGAACTTCTGAAACCTCGTTAGAAGTTGGGGAAAGTCTCGTTTGAACGAGACTTCGAATGAATAAATGACTGAATTCTCGTTGGAAATCTCGTTCGAACGAGGTCATTTGAACGAGACTTCTAACGAACTACTCTCTGAATTCTAGTTGGACGGGTCATTGGAATTCTCTTTCAAACGAGGTTGTTCGAACAACTCAAGTCATTCGAACAAGAAAATCGCAGTTCGTCCATGTCCTCTAAAAACTGTGTTTTTCTAACTTTTTAATCACCATAATCATCCAAAACTCAAAACAAAAGATTCTAAACTATACTCCCTAGTAATAGAATACTTTCCATAACGTTTGAACATCAAATTCTTTAAAATTATAACTAGAATTCAGATTAATTCCCCAAATCTTCCAAAGCCCTAAATTCATA
Organism: Sambucus nigra; assembly: GCA_949130495.1. Classification (NCBI taxonomy): domain Eukaryota; kingdom Viridiplantae; phylum Streptophyta; class Magnoliopsida; order Dipsacales; family Adoxaceae; genus Sambucus; species Sambucus nigra. The sequence continues at coordinate 119,412,674 of OX422222.1, read as the reverse complement.
CTATCACCATTAATCATAATTAAACTGAGATTTGAATTCGTGATTTCAACATATAAACACCAGAGTTCTTATCCCCAATATATGGTTAATCAACTCAATACAAAACCTATACCACAATCATGGATTTATACCCAATTTCAGTCCCAAATTTCATAATATCATGAATTAAATCGTCAACTAATCTAACATGGACATGATATTCTCTAAATCAAGCAAGATAAACATGTGTCTTTTCACAAATACCTTATTCATCGCTTGAAATTGGTATGAGCTTGTTCTTCTATTCCCGATCTACGTCTTGATGGTATTTTTGGTGAAAGAAGATTGGGTTTGGTCTTAGTGTCTCTATAAGTTCTCTCCTTTTTCCTATTAGGTTCATTCTCAATTTTTTTCAGGACATAACCCTAACTACTACTATGTAAGGTCTGACATATTAATATAATTTTCATCCATTAATAAATCATAATTCTTAAAAAGATAAAAGTACCCATTTGGGAGGTCAGGTTGGCCTAAAGTTGCCCCCGACTCCAAACTAAACCCTCGAGTACATTTACTGACTATTTCGACCCTTCCGGACACACTGGCGTACTCAAAACATCGACCGGACTAACTAAAATTAAAATTACTTTTTAATTCCTCATTTAAATCCCGACATGACTCACACGCGCGTCCCAACTAAGTGTACTGTAACTTCCGTATTTTTCACACACGATAATTATATAATATTCTCATTATATATTACTTTACTCACTAGGTAATTTTCAACATAAATCCCACCAATAAATACTAACTCTCATCATGCTAGTAATTATGTACTTAAATACGGATTAAATATAAATTTTCCGATTTAAATTAATTAATTTCATAATAAAAATAAAATCTTTCAAAAATATGGGGTATTACAAGGAGGTTTAATCCTCGTGGAGAATAAGTGATCGAGGAACCTACGAGTTTGAGGATGAATTGCATTTTGTTAACCAATCTCACAAATCTACATTACGAGCAAGCAACTTGTTATGTCTTCGAATCGTAAGATGAAGTCAGGAGAGAGAATCTATTGAATTATTCTTCTCTGATTATATATATTTTATATTTTGTGATCTAAAATCTATAATTTATTTATAGGATGTAAAAAAACGAAATTGCCCAAAATTGAAGGAGAAATTGGATGACAATTAATTTTAGCATGGGTATCAAAAGAGGTAATTTTTAACTCTTATGTGTGCGCTTATTTATTCATGTGTGGTAAAAACATGGCCTAATATAAATTCATTATTAAATGCATCATTTAAAAAGAGGTTATGTCACTTCAAGGCTTGCACACCTAGCAAAAGGTCCTAGTTTTCGTGCGAAAGAGTTTAAGAAATTCCACACCAACGGTTTTGATTTTGTTTTATATCCATATGAGGAAAAGCCTTTGATGAAAAATAGTGGAATTTCAATTTCTGCCTTGACTACATGTATCGCTAGAAAAAGTGATAAATCTCCAAAAGATATGGTGCTAACGTGTTATGGGATAATCCAATTTATCCTAGATCTCAAATGCTTATATTTCATAGAAACTGAATTCTATTTTGATTGGGTGTGGTGGAGGATACTAAGAAAGCTTGAAAAGTTAATCCTAACTTCAAACTTATTATGGTAGATTTAGCAAAGCTAAATAGTAAAGATCACATAGTAGATGAGCCTTTTATTTGTGCATTTCAAAACATAAAGAAAGTATTCTACTCGAACTGCATAAACGATGGAAATTTGTCCATTGTTATGAATCCACTAAAGGGTACTCAAGTAGACACATTAAAGGCTCTAGAAGAGTTTCAGTTAGTTGTTGATGATGACCCTAATTTGAAAGATCTTTTGGTTGATTTAGAGGAAGATTGAGTATGAAAAAATTATTTTATCCTTGTCAATCTTATTTGTAACCTATTATGATATTGACACTATATTAGCGCTTTATAGTGATGTATGCATGCTTATTTAAATGTATGGATTCTTATTTTAATTTACGAATGTTTAATATGATTTATGTATGTTTAGTTTCATATTAATTTAAGCAAATTAATATGCAAGCAATGTTAGTATTTTTAAAGTATACGCACATAGAAATGAACAAACTCATTTTCAATGTGCATGTACTTTATGTATTATGCATACACTTTCATAAATTACACGCATGTTTTATAAAATACATGCCCATTGAAATGAATAAAATCGTGTTCAGTGTGCGAGTACTTTTTGTATTATAAATGTACTTTCATAAAGTACATGCTTTTTTTAAAAAGTACACAAACATTGAACTGTGTAGATGTGCATTTCCACACCAATAATGACATGACACATCCACTGGTTGTGCTGGGCTTAGATTATGTTGGTTTGTTGAGGGCATTGATGAGAAATTCAGTGACACTAGACGCCCAGTCATATTTAATCATATCATCAATGTCGTTGATGTATGGAGTAAAAAGATCCCCTACAGTGAATTTAGAGTTGGAGAACTGGAGCATGGTCATGAAGTGGAGAGCAACAACTTGTGTATGTCCAACGTAACATATAGCAACCAACCACATAGTCGGGGGACTCCCAGTTTGAGAATAGGATCCAAATTTCAAATAGGCACACTTGGGTTTTAAAACGTGTCGTGAGTGGGCGAAAACCACCAGCAACATCCAAACGGCACCGCGAGTGCCATGAACACATCGTGCGTGTCCAACATAATATGTAGCAACCAACTGCATAGTCGTGGGACTCCCTATTTGACAATAGAACCCAAATTTTAAAATAGGTACACTTAGGCCTGACAACATGCTGCGAGTGGGGAAAAACTACTAACAACCTTAAAACAGCATCGCGAGTGGAAATAACACCTCGTGCATATCCATGGTAAGATGTAACAATTAGCCGTGTAGTCGTTGGACTCCCGATTTGAGAATAGGACCAAAACTTCAAAATGGGCTCACTTAGGCTTGAAAATGATTTGTGAGTGGGAAAAAACCACCAATAGCCCCAAACGACACAACGAGTGGCATATACACCTCATGCTTGTCTGATGTAACACGTTGTCGATTTTCAAAACAGGCACAATTAGGCTTGAAAACATAAAGCGAGTGGAAGAAAAAAACTAACATCCTCCAAATGGAACCATGAGTGGAACTAACACATAGTGCGTGTCCAACATGACACATGGCAACTGATGGCGTAGTCGCGGGACTCCCTATTTGAGAATAGGACTTGAATTTCAAAATATACACACTTAAGCTTGAAAACATATCGCGAGTGGGAAGAAAGAACAAGAAGCCCCAAAATGCCACCATGAGTGGAGTACACCTCGTGCATTTCGAACGTAATATGTAGGAACCGACTGTGTAGTTGAGGGACTCTCGGTTTGAGAATTAGACCCAAAATTCAAAATACACACACATAGGCTTGAAAACGTGTCAGGAGTGAGCAAAAACGATTATTAGGTCATTTTTCTGTCATTGCCCCTAGAATCTAGGACTTATCCATAACATTTTTTATTTCATTAGATATGGCGTATCCTTCTACGTTGTTCATGTCTTCACAATCATCCACGACGTTAACAATTCGAATATCTGGCAACATTCATCATCAACATGAACCACTCATCTTCAACGTGCTCCATGTACATCTTCAAGCGTTCTCCACAACTCCACGTTCTTTATGGTATATTCTATATTTTTCATAAATATATTTGGATGAATTCTGGTTTGTTTTATTTTATCAAACGAGGTTGGAATTTATTTGAAAGCTATTTTTCGCTAGCTGTCGTTCAAACGAGATGTACATCCCGTTCCAACAATCAATATATGTCATTAGAAGGGTCGTTTGAGGGCCTACATCAAATGTAAATCAAATAAGGTCTTACTGTCCTAGTGATTATTAGGTTGGTCGTTTGGATCTCGCTTATAATGAGATGCATATCTCGTTCGAACAAAACTTTGAACTCGTTCGAACGACTGTGATGCCCCCTTGATTTTTGTGTTCACCTATAAAAACCTACTTATTGTAGGTATTTTGCAAGAATTTTGAAACCTCAATTTCTGTAGATCTTCTGCACGAAAGTCTTAATTTTAAAATACCAAAGAAACTTTTGATTCACATCAAAACCTCCCTTATATTTTGGGAATCACTTTGAAACCCTCACACATATTTTCATATTGGAGTTTCTCTTGTGGAGAAGGTGTCTCCACTACTGATCTTGTGCTTCTCGTGGGAATCATTGTTGAAGAAGGACGAAGGGTCGCCTGCAGGAGATTCGTTTAAACATGTATATATTTCTCTACGTACATGTAAGTTACTATTTGCATATAATAGTAAAATAGAAAATGGTTTTGCTCCCAGGGGGATTTTCTTGAAATCCATCTTTCTTGTTTGTTTGGTTACATTCTTACATGATTTAATTTTTTTAATCACATAGTTTCATGATCTAGGGTTTAAAGAAAATAAAACTGATGTGATTTGACATTTAATTAAATAATTTTTGGCCTTTGAACTATAACGCACTCCCAAATTACTATCAGAGCCAGTTACACAACTTTATCGTGTAATTGATTTTCCGCATAACTTTTCTTGATATCAATTTTCTGAAAGACTCATTTTTGAAAAGGCTGAATTCAAAATGGATAACTTATATAATAGAATGCTAACTTTTGATGGATCCAATTATGCATATTAGAAAGAGATAATGCGATCCACATTAAAATCAATTGATGAAAGAGTTTAGATTACTTGTGAAAGAGGGTGGACACCACCCACTACGATGGAGGGTAATGAAATTAACCAAAACCATGTGTCTTTATGGACTGAAGAAGATTAAATGGAGTAACTTTATTTCACGAGGGTTAATTATTATTTTTGTAGTCGTCACACCTGATGAATTTAGGCATATTATGACATGCACCGCATAAAAAAAGGCATGGGAGATCCTGCAATGTCATCTTGAGTGGAACGGATACCTCGTGCATATGTAACATAACACATAGCAACCGGTCGCATTATTGCGAAACTCCCATTTCATAATAGGACCAAAATTTCAAAATAGGCACACTTAGGCTTCAAAATGATATTCGAGTAGGAAAAAAACACCAACGGTCCCCAAACAGGATTATGAGTGGTACAAACCTGGGGCTTCTAAGACCTAACACGTAACAACTGGTCGCGTGTTACAGAACACCTAATTTTAGAATATGATCTGAATTTTAAAATAGGCACACTTAGGCTTCAAAACATGATTCAAGTGGGCAAAAACCACCAACATCCCCAAATGGCACTGCGAGTGGCACAAACACCTGATGTGTGTCCAACATAAGCGGGACTCTCGATTTGAGAATAGGACCCAATTTTCAAAATAGGCACACTCAGGCTTGAAAATGTGCCCCGAGTGGGAGGAAACAACTAATATCACCAAAACTCCTCCTTGAGTGGCATGGACACCTCATGCATGTGCAACGTAACACACAGCAACTGATCGCATAGTCACAAAACTCCTAATTTGAGAATAGGACCCGGATTTCAAAATTGACACACTTAGTCATGAAAACGATCTGTGAGTAGGAGAATACCACCAAGAGCCCCCAAATGGAATTATGAGTGGCACGAACACCTGGGGTATTTCCAATATAACATGTATCAATTGAGCGCGTAGTAGCGGGACTCCCTATTTGAGAATATAAACCAAATTTCAATATAGGCACACTTAGGTTTGAAAATGTGTCGCGAGTGGGCAAAAACCACCTACAACCCCGAAAAGAACCTCCAGTGGCACGAAAACCTCATGCATGTCCAACGTTACATATAGCAACCGACTGCATAGGCACGGAACTCCTATTTAGATAATAGGACCCGAATTTCAAAATAGGCACACTTTGGCTTGAAAATGATCCACGAGTACGTGAAAACCACTAACATCCTCCAAAATAGCACCGTGAGTGGCATGAACACCTCGTGCGTGTCCAATGTAACACCTAACAACCGTCCGTATAGTCGTGGGACTCCCAATTTTAGAATAGGACCTTAATTTTGAAATATGCACACATAGGCTTAAAATCATGCTTTGAGTGGGCGAAAACCATCAACGTCCCCCAAATGGCACCTCGAGTGTACAAACACCTTGTGCATGTACATCATATCACGTAGAAACTTGTCGCATAGTCACGAAACTCTCAGTTTAAGAATAGGACTTGAATTTTAAAATAGGCACACTTAGGCTTGTAAACTTGCCGTAAGTGGACGAAAACCACTAACATCCCCCAAATGGAAACATGAGTGGCACGAACACCTCGTGTGTGTCCAACGTAACTTCTAGCAACTGGTTGCATTATCGCGGGACTCCTAATTTGAGAATAGGACTCGAATTTTAAAATAGGCACACTTAGGCTTAAAAACAAGATGAAATTGGATATAAACCACCAACATCCTCGAAACGGCATCGCGAGTTGAATAAACACTTCTTGCATATACAACATAACACGTAGTAACCGACCGCGTAGTCGTGGGACTCCTGGTTTGAGAATGGAACCAGAATTTCAAATCGGGACACTTAGGATTGAAAACGTGTCGTGTGTGGGCAAAAACTAGCAATAATCCACAAAATAGCACAACAAGTGGCACTAGAACCTTATGCACATCCATGCTAAGACATAGCAACCGATCGCGTAGTCGCGGGACTCCCAGTTTGAGAATCGGAATCGAATTTCAAAGTAGGCACACTTAGGCTTAAAAATGTCCCACGCATAGGCAAAAAACACTAATTTCCCCAAATCGAGAGTGGCTCACACACCTCGTGCATGCCCCATATAACACATAGCAACTGGTCGCGTAGTCGTAGGACTCCCGGTTAAAGAATAAGACCCAAATATCAAAATATTCACACTTAGGCTTAACAACGTGCCACGGGTGGGAGAAAAGCACTAAAGACCCACAAACAACACTGAGAGTGGCACGATCACCTTGTGCGTGTCTAATGTAACATGTAGCAACCATCTGCATAGTTACAGGACTTTCAGTTTGAGAATATGACCTAAATTTAAAAATAGGCACACTCAGGGTTGAAAACGTACTACGAGTGGACGAAAACAATCAATAGCACAAAAATGGCACCGAGAGTGTCACGAACACCTCGTGCGTGTCCAACTTAACACATAGCAATTGACAGCGTAGCCTCGAGACTTCCGGTTAGAGAATATGACCCAAAATTCAAAATAGGCAAACTCAGGCTTCAAAACATGCCACGAGTGGGAGAAAACCACAAACCACCCCCAAATAACACTACGAGTGGCACAAAAATCTTGTACGTGTCTAACGTAATGTGTAGCAACGTACTGTGTAGTCATGAGATTCTTAGTTTGAGAATAGCCTGAATTTAAAAATAAGTACACTTAGGCTTGGAAACGTGATGCGTGTGGACGAAAACTACCTACAACCCCCAAAGGGTACCTCGAGTGGTTTGAACACCTCATGCATGTGTAATGTAACACATCAACCAGTCATGTAGTCGCGAAACTCCCAGCTTGAGAATAGGACCCGAATTTCAAAATAGGCACACTTAGGTTTAAAAATGTTTTGCGATTAGGAGAAAACTACCAACAACCCCCAAACAACACTATGAATGGAACGAACACCCAGTGTGTGTATAACGTAATAAGTAGAAACTGATCGCATAGGCGTCGAACTCCCGATTTGAGAATATAACCCAAATTTCAAGGTAGGAACACTTATGCCTGAAAAGGTATCGTAATTGGGTGGAAACCACTAACAACCTCCAAATGGCACCACGAGTGGCACAAAAATATCTTGCATGTCTAATATAATACGTAGCAATCAAACATATAATCGTGGGACACCCGATTTGAGTAGGACCCAAATTTCAAAATAGGCATAGTTAGGCTATAAAACGTGCCACAAGTGGGCAAAAACAACTAAAATCACCAAAATGGCACTGCAAGGTATACGAACACCTCATGCATGTCCAACATAACATGTAGCAGTTAGCTGCATAGTCGTGGGACTCTTGGTTTGAGAATAGGACCCGAATTTGAAACTATGCACACTCAGGACATAAAACGTGCCACGAATGGGCGAAAACTGCGAACAACCCACCAAACATCACCGCGGGTGGCATGAGCACCTTTTGTAAGTCCAACGTAACACATAACATCCATCTGCGTAGTCATGGGACTTCAGGTTTGAGAGTAGGATCTGAATTTCAAAATAAGCACACTTCAGGTTAAAAATGTGCTACGAGTGGGCCTAAATAATCAAATCTCCCAAACAGTACATCGAGTGCCACGAAAACCTTGTGTGTGTCCAACTTAACAACTAGAAATTGGGGAATAGTCACGGGACTCTCAGTTTGAGAATAAGGATTGAATTTTAAAATAGGCATACTTAGGCTTGAAAATGTAACACGAGTGGGAGGAAATCACCAACAACCCCCAAACGGCACCTCGAGTGGCACGAACACCTTGTGCATGTCCAACATAACATGTAGCAATCGTCCGTGTACTCGTGGAACTCCCGATTTGAGAATTGGACCCAATTTTAAAAATAGTCACACTTAGGTTTGAAAACGTGTTACAAGTGGGAGCAAACCCCCAACAACTCCCAAACATCACCGCGATTGTCAAGAACTCCTGGTGCGTGTCTAACGTAAAACGTAGCAACTAACCGCGTAATCGCAAAAGTCTCGATTTGAGAATATGACTTGAATTTCAAAATATACACACTTTGGCTTGAAAATGTTCCGCAAGTTGGTGGAAAGCACAGACAATCCCCATACGGCACTACAAGTGGCTCGAGCACATCGTGTGTGTCCAACTTACCATATAGCAACTGGACGCATAGTCGTGGGACACTTACCCTATTTGAGAATAGAACCCGGATTTAAAAATAAAAACACTTAGGCATGATTACGTTCCATGAGTGGGTAAAAAGCTCCAACAAACACCAAATGGAATCGTTAGGGGTGCGAAAATCTCATGCGTGTTAACTTAATACGTAGCAACCAGTCACATATGCTTGAAAATGAGCCTCGAGTTGGCAAAAATCACTAACATCCACCAAATGGCACCGCGAGTGGCATGCACATAGCAACCAGTCACGTAGTCGCGGGACTCTCGATTTGATAATAGGACCCGAATTGGAAAATAGCCATATATAGGATTGAAAACGTGATGTGAGTGTGAGGAAACCACGAATAGCCGCCAAACCGCACATCGAGTGGCACGAAAACCGTATTAGTCTCCAACATAGCGCGTAGCAATCGTCTGTGTAGTCGCAAGACTCTCAATTAGATAATATGTTTCAAATTTTAAAACAAGTACACTATGGCTTAAAAACATGACGCGGGTGGGAGAAAACCACCAACAGCCCCCAAACGGCACCTCGAGGGGCAAGAACATTTCTTGCGTGTCTAGCGTAACATATAGCAATTGTTCGCGTGGTCGCGGAACTCCCAGTTTGAGAACAAGATCCAAATTTCAAAATAGTCACACTTAGTCTTGAAACCGTGCTATGAGTGTACAAAAACCACCTACATCCCCCAAACATAATCACGAGTCGAATTAACACCTAGTGCATATCCAATGTAACATGTGGCAACTAATTGAATAGACGCGGGGACTCTAGATTTAAAAATATGACTCGAAATTCAAAATAGGAAAAATGAGGCTTGAAAACGAGATGCGAGTGGGAGCAAACCACCAACAGCCCCCAAAGGGCACGACGAGTGAGACAAACACCTCGTACATGTCCAACGTAACACATAGCAACCGATCACGTAGTTACGGGACACCCGGTTTGAAAATTGGACCTGAATTTAAAAATAAGCAGACTTGGGGTTGAAAATGTTTCACGAGTGGTAATAAACCACCAACAACCTCCAAATGACACTGTAAATGGCATGAAAGCCTCGTGCGTGTTCAACATCAAACTTAGCAAACGACCGCATAGTCGCGGGACTCCTGGCTTGAGAATAGGACCCAAATTTAAAAATAATCACACTTAGGCTTAAAACCGAGCCACGAGATGGCAAAAACCACTAACTCCCCCAAAATGACATCGCGAGTGGCATGAATCCCTCATGAATGTCCAACATAAAATGTAGCAACCGACCACGTAGTCGTGAGACTCTCATTTTGAAAATGGGATCCAAATTGTAAAATAGGCACATTTAGGTTTGAAAACATGCTGCAAGTGGGCGGAAACCATAAATAGCCCCAACACTGCACATCGAGTGGCATGAAAACCTTGTGCGTATCCAACGTAACACATACCAATAGACTCCATAGTCATAAGAATCTCGATTTGAGAATATGGACCAAATTTTAAAATAGTCATACTTATGCTTGGAAACATGATGCGAGTGGACGAAAATCTCCAAAAACCCTAAATGGCACATCGAGTTGCACAAAAACCTCGTCCGTGTTAAACCTAACATATAGAAACTGACAGCATGGTCGCGCGACACTCGGTTTCAGAATAGGACCCAAATTCAAAATACGAACCGTTAGTTTTGAAAATGTTCTATGATTGGGACCCCCCCACCGCACACAAACGACACCGCGTGTGGCACAAAAACCCCGTGCGTGTCCAACGTAACACGTAGCAACCTAATATGTAGTTTTCATTCGATTTGAGAATAGGAAATGAATTTTAAAATAAACAGAACAGGCTTTTAAACATGTCGCGAATGGGTGAAAAGCACTAACAGGCACCAAACGAAACCACGAGGGGCTCCAACACCTAGTGCATGTCCAATATAACACGTAGCAACCAGCTACGTACTCATGGGATTACTGATTTGAGAATAGGACCCAAGTTTCAAAAAAGGCACACTAAGACTTTAAAATGTACCACGAGTGGGGGGAAGACACCAAAAACCCCCAAATGATACCATGAGTGGCACGAACACCTCATGCGTGTCCAATCTAACATGTAGCAACCTACCACATAGTCGTAGGATTCTCGGTTTGAGAATAAGACCCAAATTATAAAATTGGAACACATAGGCTTAAAAATGTTTCGCGAGTGGGAGGAAACCACCAACAACACCCAAACATCACCGCAAGAGACACGAACATCTTGTGCATATCTAATGTAACACCTAGCAACTGGCCTCATTATCGCAGGACTCTCAGGGTTAGAATAGGACTCAATTTTCAAAATTGGCACACTTAAGCTTAAGAACGTTTCGCAAGTGCCCAAAAAATGACAACAATCCCCAAACAGTACTGTGAGTGGCACAAAAACCTCGTTCATGTCCAACGTAATACGTAACAAATAACAACAAATTTGTGGGACTCTCGATTTGAGAATAGGATCCAAATTTCAAAATAGGCACACTTAGGCTTGAAAACGTGACGCGAGTTGGTGAAAACTTCTATCAGCTACCAAATGGCACCACGAGTGCTAATAACACCTTGTACGTGTCCAATATAACACATAACAATCATATGCATAGTCTTGGGGCTCCCAATTTGAGAATAGAACTCAAATTTCAAGAGAGCCACATTTAGGCTTGAAAATCTCGAACCCCCAAATACCATCGCGAGTGGCACGAACCCCCCGTGCGTGACTAAGGTAACAAGTAGTAATCAGTCGCATAGTCACGGGACTCTCGATTTGAGAATAGGACCCGAATTTCGAAATAGGCACACATGTTAGAAAACGTGCCACGAGTGGGTGAAAACCACTAATAGCTCCACACGGCACCACAAGTGGCATAAAAACCTTGTGCATGTCCAATTTAACATGTGGAAATCGTCTTCGTAGTCATGGGACTCCCGATTTGAGAATAGGATATGAATTTTAAAAAAGGCACACTTAGGCTTGAAAACATGTCACGAGGGGTTGAAAATCGCCACCAACCCCCAAACGACACTACAAGTAGCACAAACACCTCATGCATGTCTAATGTAACATGTAGCAACTGGCCGTGTAGTCACGGGACTCTAGATTTTTTAATAAGACCGAATTTTAAAATAGGCACACTTAGGTTTGAAAATGTGTCGCGAGTGGGCAAAAATCACAAATATCCCCCAAATGGTACCGTGAGTGGCATGAACACCTCATGCGTATCTAACATAGCACGTAGAAATTAACCGCGTAGTCACAAGACTCCCAATTTGAGAATAGGACCCAAATTTCAAAATAGGCACACTTAGGCTTGAAAACGTGCCGTTAGTGTGAGGAAACTACCAATAGCCCTCAAACGGTACCACGAGTGGCACAGACACCTCGTTTATGTCCAGTGTAACACGTAAAAACAAACCACATAGTCGCGGGACTCCCGGTTTTAAAATACGAGCCAAATTGCAAAATAGTCACACTCAGGCTTAAAAACGTGTCGAGAGTGACCGAAAAGAACAACCCCCAAACATAACAGCAAGTTGCATAAAAACCTCATGCGTGCCTAACGTAACATGTAGCAACTAGACGCATAGTTTGTGACTCTAGGTTGGAGAATAGGACCCGATTTTCAAAATACCCAAACCTAGGCTTGAAAAGGTGTCATGAGTGGGCATAAACCACCACCAACCCCCAAATGGCACCTCGAGTGGAACGAACACCTCGTGTTCGACCAACGTAATACATGACAGCCAGTGACATAGTCGAGAACTCTTGGTTTGAGAATACGATCCGAATTTCGTAATTGGTATACTTATACTTGAAAACGTGCCAAGAGTGGGCATAAATCAGCAACAGCTCCCAAATAGCATTGTGAGTGGCATAAATACCTTGTGCGAGTCCAACATAACACGCAACAACTTGCCACATAGTTGCGGACTCTCAGTTCGAGAATAGGACCCGAATTTCAAATAAGCACAGTTCGGGTTGAAAACGTGCCACAAGAGGGTGAAAACCACCAATATCCCTAAATGGCACCTCGACTGGCATGAACACCTCGTGCGTGTCTAATGTAATACATAGCAACCGATTGCATCGTCTTGGGACTCCCAGTTTGATTTACAAATGTTTAGTTTAGTTTCTGAATGTTTAATATGATTTATCTATGTTTAGTTGCATATAAATTTTAATAAATAAATATGCAAGAAATGTTAGTATTTTGAAAGTACACGCATAATACATAAAGTACACGCATGTTGAAATGAACAAAAATCATTTTCATTGTGCGTGTACTTTATGTATTATGCATGTACTTTCAAAAAGTATAAGCACACTAAATATGATTTTGCTCATTTCAATATGCATGTACTTTAGGTATTATGTGTGTACTTAATGAAAGTACACACATAATACATAAAGTACACGAATATTGAAAGAACAAAATCATTTTCAGTGTGCATGTACTTTTTTAATTATGCGTGTACTTTCATAAAGTATATGCCTCTTTTAAAAAGAACATGCACATTGAACTATATAGACGCCTATTTCCTCACAAATAATTATATAACACATCAGCTAGTTGTGTTGGGCTTACATTTTTCTATCTCGTCAAAAGAATTGATGAGGTATCCATGGACAACAGATGACAAGTCATATTTAATCATATTATCTATGTCGTTGATGTATGGAGTAAAAAATTGTCCTATTATGACGTTAGAGTTGGACACTAGGAGAATGTTCATGAAGTGGGAAGCAACACTACCTCGTGCATGTCCAATTTAACACGTAACAATCGATTGCGTAGTCACGGGACCCTCGATTGGAAAATATGACCCGAATTTTGAAATAGGTATGCTTCGTCTTGAAAACATGTTGTGAGTGGGTGGAAACCACTAATAACCACCAAACGGCATCGGGAGCGACACGAACACCTCGTGTGCATCGAACGTAATAGGTAAAAACCAATTGCGTAGTCGTGGGACTCCCAGTGTGAGAATAGGACACAAATTTAAAAATAGGCACACTTAGGCTTGAAAATGTGCCACAAGTGGGTGAAACCCACTAACGGCCACAAAATGACACCGCGAGTGGAATTAACACCTCTTATTTTCCAATGTAACACATAGAAACCGACCACGTAGTCACGGGACTGTTGGTTTGAAAATATGACCCGAATGTCAAAATAGGCACACTTAGGCTTGAAAACGTAATGTCAGTGGGTGAAAATGACCTACCTCACTGAAATGGCACCGCAAGTGTCACAAACACCTTTTTGTGTCCAACGTAACATGTTACAACTAGTTGCGTAGGCACGGGACTGCCGGTTTAAGAATAGGACCTAAATTTCAAAATAGTCACACTTAGGCTTGAAAACATACTGCGAGTCCGCAGAAACCAACAGTAGCCCCAAAATGGCACTGCAAGTTGCATGAACATCTCGTGCATGTCCAATGTCACACGTATGGACCAACTGCATCCGAGTGGCACAGACCAACAACAGTCCCCAAATTCAAAATAGGCACACTTAGGCTTGAAAACGTGCTATGAGTGGGGACAAACCAACAATAAACCCCAAATGGCAACGCGAGTGGCATAAAAACCTCGTGCATGTCCAACGTAACATGTAGCAACCGATCGTGTAATCGCGGGACTCCCGATTTGAGAATAGGATCCAAATTTCAAAAAAGACACATTGGCTTGAAAATGTATCGCGAGTGGACGGAAACCACCAATGGCCGCCAAAATGCACACCGAGTAGCACAGACATCTCGTGCGTGTTTGACGTCACATGTAGCGATCGGTCGTGTAGTCGCAGGACTCCCAACTTTAGAATAGGACAAGAATTTCAAAATAGTCATACTTAGACTTGAAAACATGCGGCAAGAGGGCAAAAATCACCAATAGCCCCTAAACGGCACCGTGAGTGGCACGAATACCTCGTACGTGTTCAATATTACACGTAGCAACTGACTGCGTAATCACGGGACTCCCGATTTGAGAATAAGATCAAAATTTAAAAAAATGGCAGAGTAAGGCTTGAAAACGTGCCGCGAGTGTGTGAAAGACACCAATGGTCACCAAACGGCACCCCGAGTGCCTCGAACATCTCGTGCATGTCCAATGTAAAATGTAGCAAGTGGCCGCGTAGTTGAGTGACCCCAGTTTTGATTTACGAATGTTAAGTTTAATTTATGAATGTTTAATATCATTTATGTATGTGAAGTTGCATATTAATTTAAACAAATTAATATGCAAGAAATGTTAGTATTTTGAAAGTCCATGCACTATACATAAAGTACATGAACATTAAAATGAAAAAAAATCATTTTCAACGTGCGTGTACTTTATGTATTATGCATGTACTTTCATAAAGTACACGCATGTTTTATAAAGTGCATGAACACTGAATATGATTTTTTTTATCTCAATGCGGGTGTATTATATGTATTTTGCGTGTACTTTATGAAAGTATATGCATAATACATAAAGTACACGCACAATGAAATGAACAAAATCATTTTCAGTGTGCGTGTAGTTTTTTATTATGCATGTACTTTTGTAAAGTACATGCCTGTTTTAAAAAGTGGACATACACTATAATGTGTAAATATGTAGATGTGTATTTCCTTACCAATAATGATATGACACTTGTTGGGCTTGATGGACATAGATTCTACTGTTTTTTGTCGAGAGAGTTGATGAGAAATCAGTTGAGAGTAAAAGACCAATCATTTTTAATCATATCATTTATGTCATTAATGTATGGAGTAAAAAATTATCCTATCATAAAGTTAGAGTTGGAGAACAGGACCATGGTCATAAAGTGGAGTACAACAACACCTCGTGCATGTCTAACATAATACGTAGCAACTAGCATCATAATCGTGACACTCCCGATTTGAGAATAGGACCCGGATTTGATAATAGCACACTTAGGCTTAAAAACATGGGGCGAGTGGGCAGAAAAAACTAACAGCCACCAAATGACACTACGATTGCCATGAAAACCTCGTGCATGTCTAATGTTTCACATAGAAACCAGTTGCGTAGTCGTGGGACTCCCAATTTCAAAATAGGAACCGAATTTCAAATTAGACACACTTAGGCTTGAAAATGTACCGCGAGGGGTCCTAAAAACACCACCAACCCCAAACAGTACCGCGAGTGGTATGAACCCCTCGTGTGTGTCAAACGTAACAAGAAGTAACCAATTACGTAGTCGCGGGAATCTCGATTTTAGAATAGCACCAAAATTTCAAAATAGGCACAATATGGTTTGAAAACGTGATGCGAGTGGGAGGAAACCACTAACAACCACCCCAAATGACATCGCGAGTGAAACAAACACCTCATGCATATCT
Source organism: Sambucus nigra (assembly GCA_949130495.1). NCBI lineage: Eukaryota > Viridiplantae > Streptophyta > Magnoliopsida > Dipsacales > Adoxaceae > Sambucus > Sambucus nigra. Next base: position 119,396,451 of record OX422222.1, on the reverse strand, counting down.
AACATACCAAGTAGCAATCGATTGAATAGTTACAGGACTCCCAGTTTGACAATAGGATCCAAATTTCAAAATAGGCAGTCTTAGGCTTGAAAACATGCCGTGAATGGATGAAAACATGCTTGAAAACATTCCGTGAGTAGCACTAACACCTCGCGTGTGTCCAACTTAACACATAGCAATTCTTCGCATAGTCGCGGGACTCCCGGTTAGAGAGTTAGGTCCGAATTTCAAAATAGGCACACTTAGGCTTTGTAATATGCCACGTATGAGCAGAAACCTCCAACTACCCCCAAACGGCACCACAAATGGCACGAACACCTTATGCATGTCTAACGTAATATGTAGCATTCTACTGAATAGTCATGGGACACACGATTTAAGAATATGACCCAAATTTCAAAATACGCACACTTAGGCTTAAAAACGTGCCGCGAGTGGGTGAAAACCACCAACTACCCCCAAATGGCACTATGAGTGGCACGAGCACATTGTACGTGTCCAACATAACATGTAGAAATCGACCATGTAGATGCGGGACTCTCGATTTGAGAATAGGAATTGAATTTCAAAATGGGCTCATTTAGTCCTTAAAATATTCAGCGAGTGGGCAGAAACCTCCAAAATCTCGAAAATGTCTCCGCAAGTGGCACTAACACCTCATGCATGTCCAAAATTTCATGTAGCAATCGGTTAAATAGTCACGGGACTTTTGGTTTGAGAATAGGACTTAAAATAACCCATATTTTTTTTGCCATTTGTAAAAGGTCACAGACTTTAACCGTGATCGGGATAGAAAGGGTCTAAACATTGGTCACGACTTTAGATCATGACCAAGGCAAAAAAGGTATAAAAGTTGGGTCATGGCTCTAAGTCGTGAATAATGTTGTAAAACTGTAAAGCTAATTCACGGTTTTAGGTCATGGATTTTGTTCTTGACCAATTGGTCAGAATCGTCCCCCGCGACCATGCACCATATACAACTTCACGCCATGGTTCGACAAGATCAATCTCAAGGTCACGAATTTTATTCCTAACCAACTGGGATGTGGAAAAGCTACTAGTTGATGAGGGGATTTATATAAAAGTCATGTACTTACAACTATTTGACAAGATCAATATCAAGATGGAAAATTTGAAGGAAGAAACCATCCCTTTGGTTGGCTTCGTCGAAAAGATGATTACGCCTCTAGAAAAGGCGAAACTCTCAATAAGAACTGGAGGCATCTCAAAGATTATCAAATATTTGGTTGGAGACATTGAGTCCCCTTACAATGTTATCCTTGGACGAGGATAGATCAATGACATTAAGGATATCCCCTCCACTTATAACCAAGTTATCAAATGAATCACCGAAAAAGGGATAATGGAGATAGAGGGAAATTAGGCTACTGTTCGATAATGATTTATCGTTGTCATCGTGCCAAAACAAGGGAAGAAAAAATATAAAGTGGTGTCTAACGAGGAAATGAAGGATGGATAAATTTAATCCAAGTAATAACTATATCACAAAATACCATTGGTGGAATAAGGAAGGGTGGACCTTGTAGATAGAGTCGTGAAACCATTGCAAGAAGTCATGCTTCACTACTCACACAAAAAAAAGAAATTTTTGATCGACAACTCACTTACCAATCATGAAAAGGAAGAATTGATATTTTTTTCTCAAAGAGAATCAACATGTACTTGTCTTTCAGTCTTATGATATGCATGAGATTTATCCCTACGTCATGTGCCATCGAATTTATGCGGACCCAACATTCTTGATGATTACACAAAAGGCGTGTCGAATAGCTCTCGAGAAAGAAAACAATATGGAAGAAGAAATTTATTTTTTTAAGTCAAGGTACATTAAGGAAATTCATTTCCCCAAGTGAAATTCTGACCCTTTTATCATATATCAGAGTAATGGGAAGTGGAGAGTCTGTATAGACTTCACCGAACTTAACAACGCATGTCCCAAAGAAAACTTTCTTTTAGCAAAGATTGACCAATTAGTCAATGCTACGACCGTCCATAAACGGTTGAGTTACATGGATGATTAACCACGGTATCATAAAATCCCTCCGTTATGTACCTAACAGTAGAAAACTTCATTCATAACCACTCGTGTCTTGTACATTATCATGCCATTTGGGCTTAAGAATGCATAAGAAACTTACTAATGGTTGGTCACCAAGATGTTCAAAAAATAGTTGCGTGACATAATAAAATTATATATAAACAATATTCCCATAAAAAAGAAAGCAAAAGAGCGACTGCCTGTAAGACTTGGTGAAGACGTTTTAGGTCCTCGGATACTACAAGATGAAACTTGACACAACATAATGTTCTTTTAGAGTGAATTTGGGGAAGTACCTTGGCTTTCCGACAGTCAAAGGGGAATCTAAATGAATCCCAACCAAATTAAAGCAATTAATAATTTTTAGCCACTAAAAAAGTCAAAGATGTTCAAAAATTGACCGAAATGTTAGCCATGTTCAACCACTTCATCTCTAAATACTTCGAAAAGTGTTGATCATTATTCTGCTCTTAAAGAAGGACAAGCTCCTGGACTAGAATGATAAATTCTCAAAGGAACTTGGATAAATGAGGATTTACTTCAGCCGAACACCAGTACTTGCATTTTTAAATATGGGAGATTCAATTTACTTATATCTCATGGTGTCCATTTATGAAGTTAGCTCAACCTTAAAGTTAAAAAGAGGTCCACCATGCCCCAATATATTACATTATCAAGATGTTGTTGGACATCAAGAAATAACAAGTTACTCTAAAGGTTCTAACTTACTTTTTGGTAATCGCCTCACCAAATTGAAGCACTATTTTAAGGCCCACTTAGTGATAGTTATCACCTCCTTTCCACTCAAGGTAGTCCTCAGAAAGGCTGATCTCTCTGAAAGATGTCCAAATTGTTTGTGTAAGAAGGGAGGTTTAACATCCAGTATTAATCTAGAACTCTGATAAAAGGGCATATGTTAGTAAATTTCATCGTTGAGTTCACTAGAGGAAAATAACGCGATGAAAGGGAACATGTCGGCCACATCAACATTGAAGAGTTTTCCCAATTCAATAAGTGGACACTCTATATCGATGGGATTTTCAATTACAAAAGGAAAGGAGTTGTAATTTTCCTTATAACTCCAGATTATCTTATGCTCGAGCAATGAATCAGACTTGGATTTGAGGCATCCAACAAAAAATACGAATATGAAGCCCTAATTACTGAAATGAAAAAGGACATATCCCTTAGAGCAAGTCCCCTTGGCATCTTTAATGACTCAAGGATGGTATTGAATCAATATCCAGGAGATAGTAACGCCTTAAATGAACACATGTTATCATAGATATAAGTCGTGTGAGACCTGGTCACCAATTTTAATAAGGTTCATGTCCAGTAGGTGCCCCGAAGAAACGATAATCATGAAGATACTTTGGCCAATTTAGGTTCAACCATGAAATCCAATCTCAAAAGCTTAATTAAGGTGGAATACCTTAACTAACGAAGTATTATGAATCCAGCTATCGTCGAACAATCCATCTTCATATAGAAAGATCCCAGCTGGATGGACCCCGTTATGGCATACTAATAAGAGGATATTATCCTCACAGAAAAGAAATAATCTCATCAGATAAGGTGAAAGATTATTTATTTTACCTATCACCTAAGGGAAATCTATACAAGTGATCCTTTATAGGTGAATATTTTAAGTGTGTGCATCATAATGATGTCGACCAAGTCATATACGAGATGCACAAATGAATTATGGAGGTCACGCTAGAGGAAGATCATTGGAATTTGAGGCCATAAAAGGAGGTTATTAGTTGCCTTACATGAAAAAACATGCGGTCACTTATGTAAGCATATGTAATAAATGTCAAGATTTCCAGCCCATGTTTCACCAACCAGCCAACGACCTCAAATAACTACATTGTCCGTGGCTTTTCACTTAATTAGCAATAAACATCGTGGGTCCCCTACCTATAACACCAAGAAATTGTAAGTATCTCGTGATCAACACATAATTCACTAAATTGATAGAAACTAAACCTTTGGTGAACATAAGGGATGGAAATCCATTGTTAGTTCATTTAATCAAAAGTTAAAACAATTAAGAAGGGACCGATCTGTTTTCTTGAGGAAACTCTTTTAATAACATTTGAGAGAACACAATATGTGTTAAAACATAAGCACAAGATATTTCTGTTACCTAGAATTTAACTTTTAAGAAAAACCTGGTCAAGTATAACATCAGTAGTAAGATTAAGTGCAAGAAAGTATTAAAAACATTCACACAAGACGAGAAGTTTTTAAAGTGGTAAAACCCTAAATTAAGGGAAACATCCATGGAGGTTTCCACACCTCAAACCAAAAATGCACTAAAATAAGTTTTAGGTTACAAATAGTCAACGAATTTTACACACGACAAGAACTACACTAAGTCAAGAAACATACTAGCACACTCCAGTAGTTCTGGCTTCTCTCCGTCTCTTGATTTTGTCCTTGTAGTTCTCCTGTTTGGCTCCTTTTCTCCTTTTAGTCCTTACGTCGACTTTGCAGAATAAATCTCTCAACCAACACACAGTTTAAGAGTCTTCGTGTGAAAGTGTTTGCGTGTGTAGTGCCTTTACACATGGATGGACACACAAACTCTTATACAAACAATATCCCACAATTTAAAAGATGTTTCTCTAAGAATGATATATAGGAATTTATAATACTGAACTTATTTTTCTTTTGAAACAATAGTTTATCATATCTTTCATCTTGAAGAACATTTTAAAATGGATCCTTAGAATATTTATTTATTTAAATATTTTTCAAAATGAAAATTGAGATTTGATATATGAAACCTTCAAATCAGTTTTATAAATTAGAAATAAAAGATTGTTGGATTTTAAATGTAAAATAGAAAAATATATACTAAATCCAACAAGAGTGTTGATGTAAAAAACTAGATTTTATCTAATTATTTAATCGAAGATAAATATGAATAAAGAAATAAGACAAAGGATTTTCAAAGTGGTTCAGCCATAGAAAAATGGCCTACGTCCACAGTTTTGTATTGCTGGGTAATTTTCCTTAGTCTTAAGTATGTTCGCTTATGGAAGCTTACTCCGCTAGGGGGTGTTAAAAAGTATTTATAGCCCTTGGGCTCTTAGTGTGAATATACAATATGTTGTTATATAATAGACATATACATTTGTACACGATAAGAATGTTCATTGAATCTGTTTTTGTTGTTTGATATTCCTGACTAGATGCTTGGTACGCTGAGTAGCTCGGTGTTGTAAGTTGCTTAGTAAAACATATTGATGACACGCGGGATGACACGCGTCTTTATGTAACTGGTCCATGTCAGTTGACCAGTTTTGGTGTCAACAGAAGCCCCTAATGTTTCACAGTTGAGGTTGGATATGAGAGTGTGGAATATTATGCCCAAAAGTTGCTCGGACATGTTTACCTAGATTTGTTAGATTTCAGAACTCCAACACTCGTGATCTTAATGATTTTGAGCGCGAAATGGCAAAGTCATAAATATTTTAATCTCCGATAGACGCTTGGGTATTTGCATCTTTTTCATCATTTAGCCGTCGGAAACACAATCGTCGTCTCTAGTGGTCATTACTTTTACCGTTTCCCAAAGTAACACATTTAAAGACGACATAATCAAATTGTCTTCTACCTTTTTCCCTTTAGATTTCAAAACTCTTTGTCTTCTCACTTTTTCTTCTTATGATCGTTCTTTCTATCATCCGCCTTAGCTGAATTCTTGAGTTTCTATAAGAATTTATTCTTTCTTCTTCCTTTGCTTTAGCAACTATGGTTTACCTTATCGAATCGTTGGATAATTTTAGGGCTGATTTTGCGATTCCTTCTTGGGTTATTATAGAAAAACCTCCATGCCCTTCTAATCTATTTTCACTAGCTAAGGGACACTCGTTTCCTTCCATTTTTGTAGCTGGATGTGGTTTTTCATTCCCGCTTAATCCCTTGTGTTTGGAATTTTGCCAATATTTTGATATTGTGAAAACGTGTGATAATTGATTAACTTCGAAACTTTCTAATATAGCACACTTATTTAATTTCAGCCCCTAATCATTCATCTAAGGTGCGTGTGTCAACCGATAAATAAATAAAGCATGTGACACAAAAAATATGCTGAGACACAGAATTCAGGAAAAAACCCCTTTCGGGTAAAACCTTTATTTCACTATGAATATACAAGCCGCAACTTACAATTACATAGAGAAATCTGCAATGGATCAACGCGCAGCCAACCCACAAAGACACGTAGTCTTGAACTCAACAAGAGAATACACGCAGCACCCTCCAAGGACTCGCAGCCCAATACAACGAAGGTAGAACCGCAGCTCTCCTCAATGACACGCAGCCATAAAACTTTGTAGAGACTCCCTCAGCAATGACACGCAGCCCTCGGTTGCAAAGATCTCCCCACAAAGGTGAACAATAACAAAGTTTGTGTTTTAGGGTTCCAAAAGATTCACAAAAGTAATTGGGATTTTTGTGTGTGAATCAAAAAGATGTTTGACACATCAAAAATTGAAGTCTTGTTGTGTTTTATCTCTTAAAAACGTTTTCTCAAAGACTTGAAGAAATACACCATCGGAATAGTTATATATATAGGAAATATAAGATGGTGGATAAAAATCTGACGGAACTGCTCGAGTTTATCCCAGGCGGACCGGTCCGGCTAGGAGGCGGATCGGTCCGACCTCGGATCGGTTCTTTTAAAATATGGCTCCATCGGTTCGCATTCGATCCGGGGTCTACTGGACCTCGAGCAAGGCGGATCGGTCCGTGAAGAGGGCAGATCGGTCCGGTAGCGGATCGATCCGGTAGGGAGGCGGACCGGTCCAGTTTTCCCAGAAAAATACTTCTTATTTTTATAAAAAACATTTTATAAAAATTTCCCAATACTAAATATGAACTTTAAGGAACATAAAAACAAAATTTTACCAAGTTCATTCTTGTAGAGGCTATGATGTTGAAGACACTTTGATATTCGGATTCGTTGATGTAGATGTGATCTTGAGTTTCTTCAATGGTGTAACGACGTACGACATACATATTGATAATGGACAAAAAATGTCCTTACATATTGTTTCTGCAAGATTAGTTCTAAATACATGGATGGTAGTTAATGGTGTACATAAATTGAATCAAATTCATGGAACTCATTTAGGGATTCCTGAAATTATGTGCTGTTATAAACGGGTTACTAGCGATACAACCTTTTAATTAAAAATTAGGTATTCTAATAGATCTTTAGTGGTCAATCTCCCTGATAATAATAAGGATTATTTTGAACATGAGGTTGTGAAGAAAAATTGGCAACACCCCCCGTTAAAAGGGAAAGATGTGTACCAAGGTCCCAGATATCCATTTTATGGCAATGGGATAGGTTGTTTTTATTTTTTTCAATTTAGCTCTGTTTTTATTTGATGAAATGAATCATTGGCACTTATTTTTTTATGTTTGTTGAAGTTGACAGTAAGAGAAAATCCCCAAAAAAGAGTGATATTAATATAAAATATTTGAAATTTATCTGGGGATTGCATCGAACAATATCTAGGGAACACATGAGGTCTGCTTCCTATTTACTGCAATACAAGAATACCACTTCTTCTTTTATTTCTCGACCTCTTATTCCTCCTTTGGTGATTGACCTTGAGCAAGCTCCAACTTCTTCTTCATTTGTTGAAGAATCTTCTTCTGACTTGGGTACTTCTATTTCTAACCTGATGACGAAGAAAAGGAGGATGCCTGATTTTTTGCCAAGGTTGCTCCTGGTGCTAATGGGGCGAAGAAAAGAAAAGATGATGTGCCTTTTGAAGGGAATAAGAAAAAAGATGTTGTTCCTCCTGCAAAAGATATTAGCAAGAAGCCCCCTGTCGCCCTTAAAGATGCAGCACCTTTGATTGAAGGGGTTGTCCTTATTTAAGAAGAGACAGCACCATTGATTGAAGCTGCTCATTTGAAAAGATTGATAAGGGGTCATGCTAAGAAGACTGTAGATGCTACTGCCCAACCTTTTAGGATTGAGGTTCCTTCTTTGAGAACAATTAGTCCAGCTCTTGTTGCTCCTAGCTTGGACAAGTCTTGAACTCTTCCTGATTGTCGAGCTGCTGAGAGTTTTATTCCTCGGGAGAAGGTTACTGATTTGGAAGCCCAACATATTGCATTAGTAAGTATTATCACACTTACTATTTTACCTCATTGTACCATGTTAATATTCTGACGCGAGCTTCTTTTCTCTTATAGTTTATGGTGTATTTTAACAATATCCTGGAAAAGGATGAGGCTATCAAGGCTTGAACTTCATACAGTTGGGTGGAAGAATCCCATGCTGGTTTCTCAAAATCTTTGATGGAGTCCCGGTAGAAGTATGAGGAGGACAAAGTGGCCTAGGAGAATAAAATCAAAATCGCTGAAACATATCAATATGGAGGCAGGGGAAAAATGCAAGGTTGCCATTTCCAGTAAGGTGGAAGTTTAGGGCAAGCTTGAAGAGGCTGAAAAACCTTGAAGAGAAAGTGAAGTCTGCCGAAGAGCTTCTTAGGGAAACTACATCCTCAGATAGGGTAAAGAGAAAAGATGCTATGAAGAAAGCATTTATCTCTGGTTGGGACAAAGGGTGGAATAAAGTTATAACTGTTGCTTTTACCCAGACGAAGTATGCATGTGTAAAATTCTTTAGGGATGGATGTTATATCGCTTTGAAAGAGTTAAATGTTGCTGAAGATTCTGAATTATTTTAGAGACACATCCATGGTCTTCCTCCTTCTATTGAAAAAGAGGAGGAAGATGAAGCAGGGTCTGATGAATCCTCTTTGTTAGAAGTGGAACAAACACTTGTTGCTACTATCTCTCAATCCTCTTAGTAAGTTCACCAAGCCATTCCCTCTACCGACCAACGTCAAATGCCAACCGAACAACCAAGTCCTTCCTCAAAGTTGACTGATGATGTTATAGGGAATTAGGAGAAGGTGTAAAGTTGTTCAGCTCTTTACTTGTCTTATTTTTCTATTTTCCCTTTTCTTGTAACCTCTCCTCCTATAATTAATAAAAATACTTTATTATTTTATTATGAGTTTCTCCTTCAGTTGCTCGATATCGTTGTTGATTTTTTACTTTTCCTTTCTAGTTTATTGCCAGAATGGAACTGTTGTCATATCATGATATAGAGTTGATGAAGAAGTGTACGGACTACTTCAAAGATGGTCGTATAGATTTTACTGAAGCATGGATAGTTGATATTATTGGATCTAATACTTCTGAACGAGCAATCGATGCTTACCAATATCTAAAATGTTTGTAGAAAATAATGTGGCGTACTACAAAATGATTGAGGATCTTTAAGGAATGATCGAAGAACTTCAATTGCAGCACAAAGAAGCAACTGCTCTTTTACACGAGGGTTATGAGAAAAAGTACCAATAGTTGAGCGCTAATAGGGGTTATGACAAGTTCATTTCAGCCCATAATAAGAGAGTGAGTGTCCTAAATCTTGAGATTGAAGATCACAGAAACATCACTAAATTGCTGGAGGAAGAGAGTATTGTTTGAGAAAATAGCTAAGACAATTAAAATCTGCCTCTTCCTCTGGAGCTCTGGTCCCAGTCAGTGATAAGGGCTTATGATTTTTAGAAACTTAAAAATGTTGTATTGAGAGAAGAATTGGAGGATTCGAAATGACCCAAACCTACATCCTCTTTACGAGGTGGAGCAAGAGCTGGTCAGAGCAACATCGAAGAGGCTAGGACTCAACAGGCCTTAGAAAATCAAGTTGTTCAACTGAAGGCAAAAAATCAAGCATTAACTGAAATGTCCCAGAAAATTCAGACTCGTACCGAGAAACTGTCCAACGAGAGTTCTGCGTAGGAGAGTAAAGAAAACTTGGTGAAAAGGCTTCATCAGTATGCTGAGAGATTGACTTATCAATTCCCCAAATAGCCTAGAGAGTTTTGGATGGGCGGATACAATGAAGCTTTATGCCATCTTGATGCTCGGTTGAAACAATCAAATAATGAGGGATACAAACAGGGATGGTTGAACGCCTTGCCTGTAATGAATGTCGAGCAAGGAACATAATTGTGGGATTGGTATGAGCCCGGATTACTTGATCTGCCAGTGCCTCCTTTTAAGCTAGATGTCAACTGGATTCCAGCTCGTGCTATTCCTTATTGATTTATCTCCAAATACCTTGGTGATTACCATCTTCATGAAGGTTTTAAGATATCCCGACCTCCACATTTGTTTGACCGGCCAAGTTCAAGCAATACCATAATGCCGCGGGATTTGAATTTAATAATTCTTCTTTTGTTTTAGATGATCCTCCAGTTGGAATGGATCCTGTACCTAAATATAAATGAGAGAAACCAGTAGAATAGACAATTTGTATTTTGTCAATTATTATTTAATGAAAAAAAATCATCTTTTTGGTATTTTGGAAAATTAATTATATGATGTTCGTTTTATCAATTTTCTAAATATACATATATATTTAAAGGGACAATATATCCTCTGTTGATTTGATTGCCTAGACAATGGAACTTTGCCCCATATGCTTGCCTAGTTGTAGTGACTTATCACCCATAAGTGCCTAAGCAATGGAATTATGTTCATCCCAAGTTCCTGGTTAGCTGTAACAATCTTATCTAGATTGCCTTTCTGCTTAGGCAGTGGATATTTTACCCATCTTCTTGCCTAGTTTTAGATGCCCCTAGAGGTCACCTATAATCAAACAGGCCTTGCCTTGTATGATTGTTGTGCTAACATTGTGGGTTATGTTTGTTCATGCCGACCAACCTTAGTTGGTGGTTGTTGATATGCCGATCAACCATAGTTGGTGGTTGTTGATATGCCGACGAAACTTAGTTGGTGTACTGTGTAGAACTAGTACTCGAAAAAAATTAAACTCAAAAGAATATTGGGGAATTATCATTTTTATTCATACTGAAATAATGGGGGCATGTGAATCTACATTACTGGTAATATTTGTGCAGGTTCTCTGCATTCTAAGCATTTTTGAATTCTTCTCCCTCTAGAGTTTATATTATGTACGTTCCAGGTCGAACAACCGCTGTGACACGATAAGGCCCATGCCAGTTGGCTTCCAGCTTATTATGCTTCTCACTGACTTTCTTGAGCACATAATTTCCTGACTTAAGATCACACTTCCTGACCTGTTTATTGTAAAACATTATAGTCCATTGCTGATAAGCGGCATTTCGGATTGCTGCATCCTCTCGGACTTCTTCGAGCATGTCCAAATCTAAATGTCTAATCAAATCTCTTATTGGAGAACTAAAATTAAGCACCTTATGAGTAGGTAAGCCTAGTTCAGCAAGTATGACTGCTTCACTTCCAAAGGCTAACATATAAGGAGATTCTCCAGTCGTTGTTCGGGGAGTTGTTTGGTAAGCCCATAACACATAATATAACTCATTGATCCAATTCCCTTTTGCATCATTCAGCCATTTCTTCAACCCATTCAATAAAGTTTTGTTTGTTACCTCCATTTGCTTATTACTTTGGGGATGACCTGGAGCAAAATGGATCTTTTGGATGTAAGACTGTAGACAATACGCGATGAACTCCTTATTATGAAATTGGGTACCATGATCATGGTAAAAGCATGTGGAAGGCCATATCTGCAAATAATATTCTTCCAGATGAATTGATAGACCCTTTCATATGCCATATTGATGAGAGGTCCAGCTTCTACCCATTTTGTGAAATAATCAACAGCGACCACCAAATATTTGAAGTGTCATCTTGTAGTTGGTAGAGGCCCAACTAAATCTATTCCCTACATGGAAAATGGGCAAGGTGAAGTGATTGGCATCAGCAATGCCTAAGGAGTTCTTCGTATAGTAGAAAATCACTGACATTTATCGCATTTCTTAGCATAAGCTTTACAGTCAGTGCGCATTGTTGGCCAGTAGTACCCTTGCGTAGTTATTCTCTGTAAAAGAGTCTGACCTGCTACGTGAGTTCCATAAGACTATTCATGAATTTCATCTAGTAAAACTTGAACTTCCCATGGGTGGACACATCTTTGAAAACTTGCGTCCATAACTCTCCTGTACAAAACTCCATTATTTAAGACATATCTAGCAATTTTAAAACTTCAACCTCTTGGCCGCAAGTTGGTCGGCTGGTAAAATGCGTTCTTCGATGTAAGCCATGATGGGATCCATCTAGGGAGGTCCCATATGCAAAGTGATAAACTTTACCATCAAATCTTCATCGATACTTCTACTAGCCAGTATCTCAATAGAAATTGTTCTTCGTATCTCGGTGTGAGTAGGTGAGGCTAATCGAGCTAGTGCATCTGCCGTTGCATTCTCCAGTCTTGGTATTCTGATCACTTGGACAACTACAAAATTGGATACAATCTCCATAGCTTTAGCTAGATACCTTAACATGAATTCTCCTTTTATCGCGTAAAGATTTAGCATCTGATTCACCAGTAGCTGTGAATCACCGATCACCATTACTTTGCATTCAATGATTTAGCTAAATTAAGACCCACAATTAATTCTTCATCCTCAGCTTCTTTGTTTGAAGCCTTGAACTAGAAATGCAGAGCATATTCTATATATATCCCATCCAGACTATTGAGAATAATTCCAGCCCTACAAATTGTGGCACACAAAGAACCATCAACGTACAAATTTTATATAGGGATACATTTATCAAACCCTTGGTTTGACAACGTCCCCTGATGGAATATCTGGTGCTTCCTTTCGTCCTCCCTTAATTATAGGCTCTTACCAGAGGATTCTTAGTGCTCAGTCACTGTCCCTTCTGGAAAGTCTGCTGCTAGGAGTTGATCGGGTACAATTTCTGATGATCCTCTGGCATCCGTGTGTTGTTCCGTGTTAGCCCCCTGTTGGTTGGAGGTATATGGATAGGTGAATTCAATGATGAAATTTCCACTGCCTGTCCTTTGAGATAAGACCTTGTCTCGTAGATAAGGTCATATTCCCCTAACTCCACTGCCCAATACATCAATTTTCTACATTTTTCTGGCTTGTGTAAAGCCTGTCTGAGTGGCATGTCACTATATACCACTATTCTATAGGCTTGAAAATATGTCTCCATTCTCCTGCTCACCTTAATTAACGCTAATTCTAACTCCTCCAATTTTGGATATCTGATATCTGCTCCCCTGAATGCCTTGCTCGTATAGTAAACTAGTTTTTGCACTTCTCTTTCAATTCTTATCAAATCTCAACTAACTGCATTTTCTAAAATAGCCAGGTACAAATATAATGTTTCTCCCAATATTGGCCTGGACCGTAAATGAGGTGTTTCCAAGTATCTCTTAAACTCCAGGAATGCCTTCTCACATTTGTCATTCCATTCAAAGGCCTTTCTGTGCACCTTAAAGAATCGAAGACAGTTATCAGTTGCTCGATAGACGAATCTTTTGAGAGCTGCTATACGCCCCGTAAGTCTCTAAACATCTTTCTTAGTGGTCGGAGATCGTAATTCTAGAAAGGCTTTGATCTTGTCAGGATTTTCTTTAATACCTCATTGGTTTACAATATAACAAAGGAATATGCCTTCCTCTATGCCAAAAATGCACTTGGTCGGGTTCAGCTTCATCTAGTACTTCTCCAACTGGTCAAATGTTTAGCTCAGATCCGCTATATGGTCAGCAAATATCTTTCTCTTAGTTAGCCTGTCATCGACATAAACATCCATGTTTTTGTCGATCTTCTATGCGAAGACCTTGTTCATCAGCCACTAGTATGTAGCACTTGCATTTTTAAGACCAAAAGGCATAACATTATAACAGTATGCCCCCCGTGGGGTAATGAAAGAGGTACTCTCCCTATCTTCTGGTTTCATCTTAATTTGGTTGTATCCGGAATAAGCATCTATGAAGCTCAATAATTCATTCCCCGAATTTGCATCTACCAGGTGATCTATTCTGGGAAGAAAGAAGTGATCTTTTAGGCAGGCTTTATTTAGATCTGTGAAATCCACACACATTCTCCATTTATTGTTCTTATTCTTTACCATCACCACATTGGCTAGCCAATTAGGATATTTGACATCCTCAATGAAAGAAGCCTTTTGTAGTTTATCTACTTCCTTTTGAATAGCCCGGTTCTTCTCTGGACTATAGACCCTTCTTCGTTGCTTCACCGGTTTAATTTCTTTATTGACATTGAGCTCGTGGAATAGGAAGGATGGGTCTATCCACGACATATCTTCATGACTCCATGCGAACGCTTGCTTTCTATGCCTAAAAAATGCCACTAACTCTTGCTTTATTGTTGGATCAAGTGAAGCGCCAAACTGAGTTGTTCTTTCTGGTCATTCATCACCCAGAATATTGCTCTTTGTTGCCTCCATGACTTGACCTTTAATGATCTTTGTTTCATCTCTGGGGTTTAATGTTTTAATCTCCGTCAAACTTATCCACTTGGTAAGTGGTGGTTTTCTTCCTAGCATCCTCTAACTCTTCTTGTTCGGCAGATGAGTAGTAACATTACCAAGCTAGTTTCTGATCGCCCTTCATAATTCCCACCCAAAAGTTGGTCAGGAACTTTAAACTTTGGTGCATAGTGGATGGAACTGCTTCAAACATTTTTAGGCCTACTCTTCCCATGATTATATTGTAGGCCGATTGGACATTTTTGTCCATCACAAATAATCGTATTTTTTCTAATCTAGAGGAAGGTGAGGTACTAATCAGCATGTCCAACTTGATCGTCCCAAGTGGAAAAATGTGTTCACCAGAGAAACCGATAAGGGGCCTATGATACGGTTCCAACTGGGCGAGTTTTAGGTTCAAACTGTCAAAGCAAGTGTAGAACATGATGTCCGCCGAGCTACCATTATCCACCAATAATATTGAGATGATCACATCCTCCATCCTCATCTTGATCACCAAAGGGTCATCGTGTGGATACAAAACACCTTCCAGATCATTTTTGGAAAAATCGATGACCGGATTATCTTTGTTAACCTTCCTCGGACGATCCTCTTTCGCCAGATTTATCCGTTGTATATAGGAACAAGCTTAGGCCTCATTGAGGTAAGCTTTCCTTTCAGCGGTATGATCACCACCTCCTGCATTTCAACATGTTATCATATTACAGTCAATTGAACCAAAACGAATTGAAAATACCTCACGTTCTAGCTGTCTTGGCTTTTGGGGGAGATCGGGGTCTTCCTCCAGGTTATCTTTGTGAATCCTTTTCCTGTCATTTCTTGGTTGGTGAGGATATTTGGACCTTTGTCGTGATCTGTTTTTGGTATCGTCGTTCTGATAATTAATAAACTAATTCAGCTTTCCTAGCCTAATGATTGTTTCTATCTCATTTTGGAGAGCTATGCACTGCTTGGTCATGTGACCATGGTCCTTTTGGAACTCACAATATTTGGACTTATCTCGTCTTTCAGGAGTTGTACTCAATTTTTTTGGCCATTTTAATCCCTCGCTATTCTTGATCTCTTCCAGAACATGGTCTATATCCACCTTTAGCGGGGGTATAAGTGGCATATTTCCTCAAGTGGTCCAATGTTTCCTTGCCTTTCAATTGCTTATTCCCCCCGTTATGCTTGTGATCTTTCCTCTCAGACCAACCTTTAACTTTAGTCTCTACTTTTTTCCTCAGCATTCTTCTTCGCAACCACATCTTCTTCGGCATTGATAATCTTGGATTCTTTAGCCATCAACTCCGCCATGGATTTGGGGTGATCCTTGGCCAGGGTGTAGTACAGCTTGTCTGGTAGAAGACCACTCATGAGGGCTGTAATAGCTGTTTTCTCTTTATAGTCAATGACTTTCAGTTTCTCGTTTTTAAAATGAGTGATATAACCCATTGTGCTCTCACCTTCCCTTTGCCTAACACTGAACAAATGTGCTACCCTTTTGACTAGTTTCGCACCAAACAGAAGTTTCCTATAAAGAGCTTTGCCAGGTTATGGAAGGTTGAAATCTGCCCCCAAGGAAGACTGTTGTACCATATTTGAGCAAATCCAGTGATAGTCCGCGAGAATGCCCTGCACCTCATCTCATCTGGAAGTGCATAGATATCTACAACATCTTGTTACTGCTCTATGTGGAGGATGAGATCAATTTTTCCATCGTACTTCAATGTAACTTTAGGAGCCTTAAATTTCGAGGGTGTGGGAAAATCCGCAATCGCTTATACAAAAGGAGATCCATTGATAAATGTTCTTTGGAGAGGGTTTCTGGCTTTAGACATCTCCCCTAACATGTCTTCTAATATCTGAATAGATCCTTTCCATGACTCTTTTCCAGCTTCAGATTTATGGGTGCGAGTGACAGATCGCATTGAGTTCTCCTCCTGGGATCTTTCTGGCCGAGCTGCAGGCCCAATATTTGGGCATTATTGGGAAGATCCTTCATTTAAATCATTTGGTCATTGAGAATTTCTCGATGCAATCCCAGGAGGGTTTCTATTCCTCCTGGGGCCCAACAGTCAAAAGGGGAGACTCTGCTCAACCTTGCCAGAGCGCTTATTCGTTCTGGAGTAAAACTGACGTTTTCTTGAGACTCTACTATTCTTATAGGGGATGTCAGGACTGGATGACAGGAAGGATCACTTGAGGTTTCAGTATGGTGAGGTTCGGTACGTCTGGCTCGTGAAAAAGGTTGTCGCATAACACTTTATTGGCCAGATTGAGCGGAAGCTCCATTTTGAAAAGTCAGAATGAACTGTCGCATGGTATCTTGCATAACTATTTGTCCCCTGGCTAAACTGGCCAAGATTCTTGTGATATCATTTGCATTTGGAGGAGCAGAAGGGTTAAGAGGAACCCCGTCAGTGTACCTGTTGCTAGATTCTGGGATTTCGGCCATTTAGGATGAGTTTTTGGGTGAAAAACGCTACGTATAGTCGTTCCCACAACCGGTGCCAATCTATTGATGTAAAAAACTAGATATTATCTAATTAATTAATCACAGATAAATATGAATAAAGAAATAAGATAAAGAATTTTTAAAGTGGTTCAGCCTCAGGAAAATAGCCTACGTCCACTGTTTTGTATTGCTGGGTAATTTTCCTTAGTCTTGAGTATGTTCACTTATGAAAGTTTACCCCGCTAGGGGGGCGTTAAAAAGTATTTATAGACCTTGGTCTCTCAGTGTGAGTAGACAATATGCCGTTATTTAATAGACATATACATCTGTACACGATAAGAATGTTCATCGAATCTATTTTTGTCATTTGATCTTCCTGACTAGATGCTTGGTACACTGAGTAGCTCGGCATGCTGAGTACCTCGACATTGTAAGTTGCTCGGTAAAACATATTGATTCCACCCTAGATGACACACGTCTTCATGTAACTAGTCCATGTCAGCTGACTAATTTTTGTATCAACAAAGATAGTGATTTCTAAACTAAAGAAATCGGATCTAACTGATCTAAGTGTATGTATCACTTTTAAATTACATCTACAAGTTTCTACTGAATAAAGGAGTTCTGATTCTTGTGAGTGTGTTAGACGAGAGATTTAAACTACAAAGGATATGAAATTTAATGACCAAGAACCCTAAAACTCTCAAGGTATTTTATGAAGTGAAATCGGCAAAGATTTTGTTAGGTTTAGTATTTTCTCTTAGGTTTTTTTTCTCTCTCTCTCCATTTTCTCAAAAGGGTTTGATACTCCAAAGATTGGGATTGTGAGGACAACTGGTGGTATTTATAAGGGGCTTTGAAGGATCTGGAACCAGGCTTGAAATAAATGGTTGAGATTAACTTGATTTAAAACGATGTAAATATTACGGTCTACAATGAACCATCTCAAAATATAATCAGATTGGTTACTACTGATCGCACATCGATGGCAAAGAACGGCATGCAGACCACCGATAAGTTTGAATCAACGTTCGATATTAACCCTTGTGTTTCTGAGTGTGAAGAAACACAAATAGGATCGCTAGAAATAGAAAACGTGTTTGACCCATATCAATTATAAAACGCATTTTATTCAAGAGTTTAAAATCCCACTTTCATCCACATTATTATCTAGCACTTTCAGATTATACCCCACCTTAGTTTTAGGAAGATTTAAAATTCCAAATTAACCCTAAAACATTTTTAGAACCTAATTTTAATTTCTCAAATAATATATTTTAAATGATTAAAAAAATCATAAAAATAATTTAAGTCCAAATGAAACACACACACCTCAAATATGCAAAATGAAAATAAAATATATAACCCTAGTGTGTTTTCTGTTGGCATACTTCCTGAGAATCAATTTTCCTCTTGATGTAAATATCCATTAACAACAGTGTTTGGGATTAAAGCAGTGATGCAGCTCAAGCAATGCAGCTCAGTAAGGAAGCGATGCAGCTCAGCAATGCAGCTCAAGCGAGGTAGTTAAGCTTGGCAGCACAGAGGGATCTTCCGGCGAAGAAGTTGACCGAGAGAGCTCACCCTTTAGTCCTATTTCTTTACTTAGTCTTATTGCATTTCTTTATTTATATTGACCATGAGTTGTAACGATTATAATGATTTTTAGTGTGAAGTCGAACGATACTCGCGAGAGGCCAGGCTTGGCAGGGCCTGGGAGAGATTTCATGCTCTATCGAACGACCTCGCCATGGGAACTTTAAAGGGACTTGGTTTGGAGGATTGATAAGTAAGGCACCGTTGGGGCTTATCCTGAAAATCTTAGATACACATAGTAAAACACCAAAAGACCTTAACCGTGCAACCTTGGGCAGGGCAACCTTAAGTTCCATCGGGTGCTCAGTTGTGAACCAAACAACCCTCTACTTAATGTCACATCTACTCTAAGTGATGTCACTAGCTAGCTAGGAAATGTCAAATCTGCACTTGAGTAAACCACCATGGTATTTGGGGTTGTCAGACAGTTGGTTAGCCACCTCTGTGATGGCTATACCCTAACACACAGTGGTTAGGAAAAAGGCATGTCTTAGTATTTAATGTTTGTGATGTGGAGGTGATTAGTACATCAGGAATTTAATGTTTGTGACATAAAGTATGAGGGATGTCTTTCATAGTTATTAATGACTGAGTTATCTCAGAAGTGGTGTGGGGGGATATTTAAGGACCCTAACCACCTTTGAGGAAGGGAAATTATTTTTGAGAGTTCAGAAGTTATTACTAGAGGGAATATACACCAGAGAGAGATATTATTACAAATCAGAGAGAGTTTACTCACCCACCATTGTCATTTATTACGAAGCTTCTAATACCTAACAGAGATCTTTGAGGGTGATTGGGGTGTTTGGTTGCCTCCAAAGGTGTATCTAGGGTTCTTACTTCTCACTCCCTCTAAATGAGTTATTTCTGAGTCCATTATTGTCTTTTGAGTTATACATGAGAGTTCTTGTAAGTTCAAACTAAGTTTATCTCTATAGATTTGTGATTGTGGGTTTTACTGAGTGAAAAGCATTTCTTGATTAACCTGCCATTACTATACTCAAAAAAGGGGTTACACCTCCTTCTTCTATAAACTACCCTCTTACATTTGGCGACACTGCTGGGGAGGCATTATTATTAGCAAGAAGTATGGCGCACTATAATGTTAATCAAAGACTTAACTTTGACTACATTCAACATAATGAAGAACGGGCAGTGAGAGATCTGGAGGTTTTGAGAGTCGGAGCCCCTCAAGTGGAGGTACCTCTAGTTCAAATGGCGACAGGCATTCCAGGGGTGAAACAAGCTTCCAAGAGTGTCGGGTTAGGACCATCTCAAGTGGAACTCCTCATGAATAAATTTTACGAGTTTTTACAAAGCACCGTAGCTTCACGGTGTTAGGCGGACTTGAGGCCAACTCGTTCATGACACCAGGGGCAGCCCCAACGACCTCACCAAGTGTAGTTTTAACAGGAATAGTCCCAGCAAGTATACCCCCTAGTGTGAATCCAACAGTGGGAACTCTAGGAGTACCAACCGTTACAATTGTGATGATTTCTCTAGGTACAATGGGCGCCCCGCCTATGGTTCTTCTAGCCATTCCTTCAACAGTATCAATTATAGAAGAGATGAGAAAAGAGGTGCAGAAAGAGCTGTTGAAGTTCATGCAAACTTCCTCGCAATCTACTGGTGAGGTAGCATCTGTTTATGACGACTTTCAGACGCCTTACCCTCAGGAGTATAATGATGAGCCCTACCCAAAAGATTATACTCCTCCTATCTTTGAAAAATATATAGGAAAGGGTGGGAACCCAAAGGAGCACATTAAACGCTTCGCTAAACATTTGGGGGATCACTACAACAATAAAAAACTTAGGTTAAGGGAGTTTTCCAAATCCTTAATTGATAAAGCGTATACCTGGTATTCTCACCTAGCTCCTAAGAGTGTTTCCACGTGGGAGGAGATGCACGTTTTATTCATCTCGATGTTCTTTCTAGAGGAACATGAGTTTACCTTTACCCAACTTGGGAGAGAGAAGCAACGGCCAAGGGAAGAAGTTATGAAATACGTCCGAAGGTTCAGGGAAAAGTACCTCGATGTGAGGGAGGAGACCAAAGAATCCAAACTACTGCAGATCTGTGCAGAAGGACTGCTTCCTGAGTATATCTGCCATCTTATTAACGAGACGTGCAAGGGGACTTTTGCGACATTCTTAAAAGCAGCAAGGAATATCTCGTTGGTGGTACGACCAAACCCAGTGGTGGTTCCCATGATGTTTAGGAAGCTGATAAACCTATGGGAGGGAGGTCTCAGTCCCCACGGGTGGGATATATTGAAGGAGCAGATGGGAGAAAATTAATAAAGAGGGGTAAAAAGAGAAAGTTTGGGAGAGATAGGGAGGATCCACCACCGTTGCGTTGTATAGTAGAGGAGACGGTCAACTGTTATAATTCCATGGTGCAAGGAGAAATGGTGTATGAATTAAAAGGCATCCCCATCGAGGAACCAGACACGGGAACTAGGGTGGATCCTAAATATTGCAGATCCATCGAAAGATCCAGTATCCAATGAGAAGTTATTTCACGCTAAGAAAAACCATCGACAAACATGTGCAGGAAGAAACGTTGCAAATCCCTCTGTAAAATGTTAACAACAACCCACTCCCAGCACATGGGGCCAATCTGGTGGTGGCCTACAACGATGGGACAAAAAGAGAAGCCATGGAGCTAACGATGGAGTAGGAGTAGTTTAAAGAGTCTCTGGAAGACTGCACCAGGGGAATGGATAATGTAGTGTTAGCCTACAACGAAGCAAGTGCTAAAGATGTGGAGGACGTTTATAATATTGAAGGTGAGGAAGTAGATGAAGCTATGGAATAATGTGCAGTTTTGAAGTCTCCAAAGTTTGCCTGTTTCTTTGACCAGGTGGGGATGCCAAAAGAAAGTAGGTTGGAGATAACCCGGGAAATCCTTGATATTGCGAGGAAGAACGCAGTCCCTTCGCTGAGATGGAAGGGATCCATGCCCAGGTTGGTGAAGAAGTTTATGTCAAAAATAACTTTTAGCGATGAAGATAGGGTTGTAGGATTCCTTAACAATAGACCATTATATGTGACTTCCAGCATCAACGAAGTTAGATTTACAAGGGCTCTTATGGATGGGGGAGCCTCCATCACCATCATGCCAATTAATTATTTCCATGCAACTAATATTCCAAAGGAGAGGTTAGTACCCATGACCTTGGTGATTTCAGGTTATGACAACAAGTCTTCCCATTCTATTGGTTATGTGAACGTTGGGATTGTGATGAAAAATTTGAGTTCCCACAACAAATTCCACGTGATAGAAAGTGCAACTTCCTACCAGATGTTGATAGGAAGAGTGTGAATGCACAACCAAGGGTTAGTTCCTTTGACGTATCACCAAGGCGAATATCAAAGGAACGAAGGTCACCATTAGAGCTATGAAGAGACCCTTTGTGGTCGAAGAATCTCATAGATGAAGCGTTTTGCATAGAACTAGAGGGGGACGTCAGAGTCCTAACGAGAAGGATTGATGGAGCATGGGTTCCTTCGATCAGGTAAAGGATGGGGCCTATAAATGGGTAGAATAACGAAGTTGCAAGCAGCAAAGGAGTGATGGAAGAAGAAGCCCACCAGGTGGTACCTTGTCCCCAAAACATCTCGAAGCATCTCAAAGACTGGATGAGGCCCATAATGGATTCGATGGAGCACGAGGCCCAAAGACAAATGGTGTAGAGTAAAATTTTAGGAAAAAGAGTTACTGAGGCTTCTACAGAGAAGAAGAGGAAGGTAGTTGCAACTTCCAACAAGCAATGCAAGAAGGTTGTAACCGAAGAAAGAAAGGTGGTTTATCGGATATAATGGTGTGAACGGGCAATGGAATAAGCTGATAAGGAGGTTGACCCGATATATGAGTGTTTTTTGGTGGATCAACGGGGATATTGTATGTTGATTGACAACTCCAACATACATGCGTTCATGGAGGATGTCACCGAAGAACCAGACTACATGGAAGATCAACCAAAGCCATGGGCATAAGAGTTGGAGTAGTTGAAGCTGGCGAAATAAGGGGAGGATTTGAGGCCTATTTTCATCTCGAAGGATCTCAGTAAGGAGAAACAAGAGGCCTTAATTTAGTTGATTCGGGAGTTTGTAGACGTTTTTGCATGAAAGTACATAGAAATGGATTGGCTGGATGAGGAAGTGAGATGCCCTAAGTTAAACGTGATGCCTTTGGACATTTTGATGAAGCAAGCAACGATGGCTTATAAGCCTGAGCTGGCCTTAAAGATCAAGGAAGAGGTCCAACACTTGTTGGTAGCAGGGTTCATCAAACCAATACAATACCCTAACTGGCTATCTAGCATTGTACCAGTGGTAAAGAAAGATAAAAATCAAATAAGGATCTGTGTAGATTTCAAATACTTAAATAGGGCTTTCCCCAAGGATAAATTCTCTCTACCCTCCATCGATAGCTTGATAGATGCAATGGTTGGGCATGAGATTTATGTAGGGTACAACCAGATCAAAATGGACCCTACGAACACATAGAAGATGACGTTTAGAACTCTGTTGGGCAACTTCATATGTAAAGTGATACTGCTCGAACTCAAGAACACTGGGGCTACTTATCAAAGAATAATAATGGCCATTTTCCATGAATTCTTTGACAAATTTGTGGAATTTTATGTGATTTGGTCATCAAGTCTAGGAAGGAGGAGTCCCATATGACAGATTTGAGGAAGGTGTTTGCCCGATGTAGGAATTATAAGCTAAAGATGAACCCATTGAAGTGTGTCTTCGGAGTAATTAGTGGTAAGTTTTTAGGTTTTTTGGTTGATAACCAGGGAGTGTAGATGGACCAAGACAAACAGTGTGCAATCTTAGAAATTCCAAGTCCAAGAAGGCGAAGGAATTAAAGATTTTCATCGACAAGGTATCCTACCTTAGGAGATTTGTGCCTAGATTGACCGAAATACCTCACCCATTGATGCATCTTTTGCAAAAGAACACAAAATTCAAGTGGGAGGAGGTTCACCAGGAGTCTGTCGCTGGGCTGAAGAAGCTGCTCATTTCACTACAGACCGTGGTTCCCCCGAGGGCAGGAATAGCATTGCAGCTATACCTCACATCCACCATGAGGTTCGTTGAAGCAATGTTAGCACAAGAGATTGACGGGAAGGAATAGCCAGTCTACTACGTCAATAGAATTATACATGGGTTAGAGGTCAGGTATAGTAGCCTGGAAAGGCACTATTGAGCCTTAGTCTTTGTAGCACAAAAACTTAGACATTATATGCTGTCTTTTACAATTTATATCGTAACAAGATGTGATCCTATTAAGTTTTTGCTGATAAGAACTATATTAATCGGTAGGGAAGCTAGGTGGTTCCTCATCCTCTCAGAATATGATTTGAAGTGCGTGGTCGCTCGCACAATCAAGAGCCAGGCATATGCAGATCTCTTAGCAATCTTCGCCTCTATGAAGTTTGCAAGCGATGAAGAATGGACCATTCAGTTCAATAGATCTTCAACATAAAGAAAAGGAGGAGTATGGGTTATTCTTTCAAGAGGAACGAAAGAGATTTGTCTTTACTACAAGTTAGATTTCCCTTGTTCCAATAATAAAGCAGAGTATGAAATGTTGATACTGGGGTTGCTGGAGGCCCTTCGAAGGGAAATTCATTCACTTTGCATAAAGGGTGATTCAAATTTGGTGATTCAACAAGTGAATAGAGAATATGCATTGAAACACCTAAGTCTGGAACCTTACATAGCAATCATTTAGAGGCTTCTCAACCAGATCCATTGGACTAAGATCAAGAGACATCCCCAAATAATGAACCTCTATCTGGACCCCTATGACACCATTGCTCATAAGATGATCATGAGGGATGATACGACCACAGACGTGATTTAACGGAGAATAACTCCCTTGGTGGTTTAATCAATTCTGTCGATGGAGGATGACTCTGAATGAAGGGGAGAGATTACAAAACAACTGGAGTCTTGAGAAGGAACGATGGAGCTACAGGAATAAGCCCAATACTTTACAAACTAGGGAAACTATTATTTCAGAAATGCAGGAGGATGGTTATCAAAATGCATCGGCCCAGAAAAAGAAGAGTGAAGGTTAAAGAAAACACATGAAGAGAACTATGAAACAACTTAGATACCTCTTTATAGGACAATTCAAAGGGTGGGATATTTTTGACCTAGAATGAAATAGGACGCAACAGAACAATAATGTAATTACGATAAATGCCAACTATTATTCAATGCAGCTGAGTGCCATTTCGTTGAAGCTCAATCAAGTTGGAGGCGGCCCTATATTGACGTCATTAAAGATGGAGTTATCCTAATAGAGAAAATTGATGCGATGGGACTCAAGCGATGGGCCTCGAGGTTCTATGTTCAGGAGGGGAAGCTTTATCAAAGGGGCTACATTAACAGGCTATTGCGTTGCATCACAAAGGAAGAGGCAACCGAAGTCCTAAAACAAGCGCACAATGCAACCCACATAAGAGGGGCCAAGTTGTATGACAAGTTGATGACGTTGGGGTATTATTAGGCAACGATGGAGATGGACTCTTTTAAGTTCGTTCACAAATGTAAGGCTTGCCAACTACATGGAAATATGATCCATGCCCCATAGGTGGATCTACACTCCCTAGCGACGCCTTATCCTTTTCACACCTGGGCATTTGACCTGGTGGGGGAAATACATCCTTATTTTAGGGAGAAGATATGGATACTGGTAGCAATGGAGTGCTTTATAAAGTAAGTTGAAGTGATACCACTAAGAAGGGCAAAAGAAGGCGTGGTGAGAAACTTCATCAGAGAATACATAATTTGTCATTTTGGGATTCCAAAGGTTATCCTCTCTGACAATGGAACCCCCTTCATCAATTCAGAGGTAACAATCCTCACAGACAAGTACTCCATCATTCATCATACTTCAACGGTGGCATACCCAAAGGAAAATGGTCAAGCGAAAACAGCTAACAAAAAAATGGTTAACATTTTGGCCGAGACGATGGAGGATTTCCCAGGATCGTGGGATGACAAGGTACCAGCTATATTGTCATCCTATCAAACCAATAAAAGGAAGCCCATAGGATATACTCCATTTCCCCTTGTATACAGAGATGAAGCGATCCTCCTGGGGGAGTTGGAAGTTCCCTCTTCCCGATATGCCTTACGAAGTAGCATGCTATCTCAGAACAGACATGTGCAGTTGGAAGCGTTAGACGAACACAGAGATAATGCGATGCAAAACTTTCAAATCTAAATGAAGGAACTATCTAAGGAATATGACAACTTGGTGAGACCAAGGATGTTCGTGGAGGGAGACCTCATTTTGAAGGAAGCAGTGAAGCACATCAGGTGGCTTCCTCCACCTAACTTTGCAGCGAATTGGGAGGGACCTTTAATTATAAAAGAAGCTCATGATTCAGGTTATTGTTTAATTTCTAAGATAGAAGAAGATAAACCATTCAAGATTAGCAATAAATGATTGAAAGTCTATCATGTATAAGCAATTAAGTTTATACCATCATTGTATCTAGTTGTTATTGTTATGAATATATAAGTTGTTATTTTTTATGTCTATTATTGCAACTTGAGTGGAGATGATATAATTGTAGAAATTTATAACATACGCAAATAGTTACATCACAAAGAGGTAGCATAGGAAATTATACATCCTTTTTTCATTCAAAAAATTTCGGCCATTACGTGAGTGGGAGCTATTGCCCAAGAAATACAGAACAAGAAAAAGGAAAATTTATACAAAAATAAAGTAACTCATTATCCTAAAAGGAACCACAAGTCCGAAGCAGAACAAAAATCTCCAAGTAGGCCCGAAGAAGCAGCTAGGCATGATTATTAGGCACTAATAAAAACCTCCAACCTTTTTTTAACTCATGCACACTTAATAAGGAGTTTTTGGCACTTCAACTTTGCCAAATGCATGGCTTCTTCGATATCCTCTACTTCTTTGTTGGCATCTTCAAAAAGAGGTGGTAGCTCGGCCAGCCTAGCTTCCTCAGCTCCATGAGCCTCCCGGTGTTTCTGTAGAACCTCCCTCTAGCTTCACAATTGTTGGTTCTTCAAAGTTTATAATTGTCCAATCACCTAGCTAAATTGGAAGCCATCGTGGCCTAACTCCCTCACATAGCCTAAGAATTTATTAAGGAGAGTCCTGGTAACGTTCGCGGTGGGAGTACTGACAATATCAGCAACGACTATCACCATGCCTTGAAGCTTATGGCTCATCACGGGGATATTGGAATGCAGACAATCCACAGTGAAAGTCTTCGGATTATGGCTCTCAATCTGCTCAATTACCAAACGATGGATGGAAGACATTTGAGGAGAACGTTGAAGGACCATAAGGCAAAAGTCACGAGGAGCTAGGTTGGGTAGAGGAATCTCACAACCATATTCTTTATCGGCAGCAGCACCAATCATGGAACCTTGATTGTCATGACTAAAATCTTCGTAAATAGCTAGTTCCCGATGGGGCGAAGCGATAAGCAAATTAATTAGTGGAGATTTCTCTCCCTCGGGAAGGATTCATGATCAACCTGAGAACATGTAGAAGAAATAATGAGTGAAGTGGAAAAAAAAGCTTAACAAGTGGTTTTCATTGTTAAGTCACCGTTACCAGTGGAGTTTGACGAAAAATCTTAACAAGTGTTTTCATTATTAAGTCACCATTACAGGTAGAGTTTGACGAAAATCTTAACAACTTTTTTTATGGTTAAGTCACCATTATAGGTGGAGTTTACGAAAAATCTTAACAAGTTTTTTCATTGTTATGTCACCATTATAGGTGGCGTTTATGAAAAATCTTAACAAGTGTTTTCATTATTAACTCACTGTTACTGGTGGAGTTTGATGAAAAATCATAACAAGTGTTTTCATTTGTTAAGTCACTCTTACCGGTGGAGTTTGAAAGATTGAGAAATGAGACTCTTCTAGAATGTACACTATTAAGAATAAAGGACAACAATGAGAAACGAAGAGAAACTAGCGAAGTACCTATGAAAGGGATGGAGAAAGAACTGGAGTCACTAAGGAGGACACAATGGCGGGAACTATTAGGGGAAATTTTATTTCCTCAGAAGCCTCAACGACACCCTCAACTACGGGAGCCTCAAGGTCTGGTAAAGCTCCTTCACCAATAAAAGGTACCAAGACCAACATAGGAGTCCCACTTATAGAGGAAGTTGGACTTTTATGTAATGCCCCAACATTAGTGGATGCGGAAGAATCACCACGCTAGGCAAAAAAATCAATGCTGGCCTTGGGAATGGATAGACCACCAAGAGAAGTTGGTGGGACAAGATCTGGATAAAACTACAATAACGAAGCTAAGTGTTAGAAATGGGGAATAAGTATAGAAGAAGGGAGAAATATCTCTAAGTTTTACTTACCTCAGTTATGGTACTGAAGAGGGGAACTGCAGTCATGGGTCTTGTCAACACAGAGGGAAGAAGAATGTTAGCTAATAACGAAGCCATCTCGACTTGAGGCATCCAAAGAGATAAAAGTCAAACGTGGTGAACAAAAAAAGTGTGGAGTAGAGAAAAGACATCAGACCGAATAGTGTTAAAAAGGTGATACCTCTAGAGAACTTTCCATAGTGGGAACGATGGATAAAGGAACCTCAGATTGGGGTGATAATTCAGAAGAAGTTGGGGGAGCTTTATCGGGTTGAAAGGAAACCCTCATAGATTCAATGGAATCACCCCTTGCTATAGCATCCTTTGCACGTTGGGAGAACAAATAACGCGATTAGGTAAGCCCGTTAATGGGGGAACGGGGATGAGTTACATCGGTCTAAGAGGAACCAAATCGTCCCCCACGAAAAGACTCATGGGGGGTTGGACATTTCTTATTCATCTTCCTACACCAAGGTCGCTAAGAGTTAGACCGATGCACTTTGCCTTAGAAAAATGAAAAACTAATAACATACATGTATACCTCAGATCCAGGTGCAGAATGGGAGGATATCACCATTGGTTAAGAAGGAGGGAGCTGGGGTAATTGGTGCATTGGGAACCTATTTCTTCTGGGACTTAGTCCGTAGAGTTTTTTTTCCTAACACTCGCAGCACCAACAATTGAAGGAACCCTTGAGATCTTTTTCCTTTTTAGCCCTTCAATCGATGGATCTACTAAGATCATGGGGAACGCAGCAGCAGTAGGAACGGCTTGAGTGTTTCGTTTAAACTAAAAATTTAATTGCATCACCTCAGCTTGGATTTTCTTCCTCAACTTCTCACTCACTTATACAGACATGGGAGAAGGAACAAAGGTGATGGGGAATGCCTCCAAAGGAGTTTTGGACTTAGTTTGGGACTTGGTCTTTGAGGAAGTCCCAAACTTGGAACTCCTAGCCTTTTTTATTGATGGTTGGGAAGGTCCTTGACCAAAAGCTGCTTCGATTTGAACCCCTTCACCAGAATTCCCTTCATAAAGAGAAGGTTGTTTGGGTGTTGGGGTTTTTCTGAACTTTAGGGTAGCAACAGGAATCATGGGTCAAGGTGGAGGAAGCTCAGTGAGAGGATCCTTGGGAATTTTTCTTAGAGGGAACTCGATCCCAAGAACGGAATTACCTTTCAGCCCCATCTCCAGGGAAGATAACGAAAGAACTGGGGAAACACGGGAGACCCCTTGATGAACTCAGAAATTTGGGCCAGCTGTCTCGGTAAGTATTTTGTTGCAAATAGGCGTTCACACCGCTTTACCTCGTGATGCACAGAATGGTGACTTACCCAGTCATTGTAGAACTTACTCCCCACATAGAAGTAGATGAGAAAAGGGAACATGCCTTGCTAAAAGAGACTTTGGGGTGAGATAATTGGAAAATCTAGTGAGGAGCCCCCTGATCGAAACCAAATTGACGGTTGCATCGATTGGGATTATAATGCTCACTAGTGTATCCCCACTCGGTGTAGGAAGTCAAGTACCCCGGTGAGAATATAAGTACCACAGCTAGCGAAGGGTCTTCAATGATGAGGTTCAAAGTAGTTGACTGGACCACCCTTGCTCCATGCAAGTATGGCGGAAGACCTCCTCTCCATAAGGCCTCATCACAAAAGTCCCATCTTGATGAATAACAGGAATTAAATCCTTACGACTCTATTTCTTATGGAAAACATATGAGCGAGGGGGCAAAATAATTTCTCTAAAAGGAGGACGATTTGTTTTTACCGCTACCGCATGGAAACGAACATAGAGGAAGCTTATCAAAATTATGGAATTTGCAAAAGTGGCTAAGTTATAATGGCCAAGGGATAGTTCCATGTCCCAGTGGGTTCTGTCAAGCCAGGTATAGAGAGATCCTAAAAATATTTCCACTAGAGGAAGCCTGACACCCCGAGCCAAAGGGATCGATATATTGATAAGATTTCTCTGGGGTTGGTCATTTGGTTTACCTAGAAAAATAAAATGAGAAAGAATTACAAGAATATAAGCTGCCAATTCCAGGGATGTACCTTATCCTGGGGCATCTTCAGAGGAACCATCTTTAGAAGGATCTCGGAAGAAGTAGTTGATGAGGGGAGTGAAAGTGGCTTTGTTGGAAGTACCTATGAACCTTTGGCATATATGATCCAACTCTGAACGTCTAGCAGCCTCTTCGGCATCTAGTGCTTCATCGGAATAAGGCACGTCTCTTATGGGCTCAAGACTTAGAAGTTCACAAACATCTTCTAGTGTCACGGTAAACTCACCCCACGCAGCTATAAAGGTAGGATCGTAACTTTCCAGTGATAAACCAGGACTAATAGAGAAGCAATGTTTTTTGAGAAAGTGAACTCGACAAACCATTTAGCTCGTTGCAACCCAACCTTGGTGAGAGTCTTAGCGTGAGAGCTCTGCATGTGCGCATTCCAAGCAGTGAAATTGGAAGGGGAGCCTCCAGGCCCCTCGAAATTAATATGAGACCAAGGGAAGTCACCTCGTTTGAGACTAAAGTGCAGAGTTCCCTCTGAGGGGAGGAAGCCCCATTCAGCTGAATCCTCATCCACATCACCAAGAAGCATCGAATCATACTTAGCACTGAAAGTGCAGAACTTGTAGAAACCAGAGAAGTCATCACCGTTACCAAAATGGGGGAACGATGGTAAAAATTTAGTTTCTCTTGATGAGCAACATCCAAGGTGGTGGCGGTAGTGGGGGTAGCGGCAGGAAAAGTGGCAGAGGTGGAGCTTGGTTGAGCAGTGATGGGGGTAGACTTGGGGACACTATAAGAAGCCATAATAAGTGTAGATGAAAGAAACAGCTTGGTAAGGAGGGGATATGGACGAAAATGGGGGAATACAACCACAGGTGGTGGTGTATGAGACGATGGGAAGAAGGAAACCAGGGAAAAGCTTAACAATAATGGCACTCTGAGGGTTTTCTCTCTCTAAGAATGATGGGAGTTGAAGACGATGAAGGCAAAGTAAGGAAAAATGGCTAAGTGTTTGAATAATAGCCGTTGAAATTTTTGGGTTCTCCTTTTGAGTTTCCCACCACCACACGTTCAAAGCCGCCTATAATCATTTCAAACAGACACGTGGAACTTCATGAAGTGTCCTGATAGTTGAAAAGATAGCACCACATCATTAATGAAGTGGAACATGGGGAATAGAAAGGTTTTTCTTCCTAGGCAAGTTTTGGCACCAGAATTTTGTCAGACATATCCAATAACTCCCAACAAAGAAGTTGTCCCAACTGTTCAAAAAAAAGCTACGATGTCCCCTCGCCACAAGTCCAAACGTTGTTTAATTATTACTCAGCTACATCGGGGTTAATTTTTCTGCTTTTTTTTCGAACATGACAAAACGATGATGCGTCGGAGCCCAAATGAAGTAGTACCTTCATATAGGGAGAATTTCCTAGGAAGAAGTTTATAAGGGAGAATTTCACAAGTCTCAACAATAGGGCAGTCCCAATGAAAAAACTCACTGCCTACAACTATACATAACAAGAAGTCTATCGGGAGAATTTTAAATAGTCAAGGCAGAACTGTTAAAGCTCAGTAACAAGAAAAAGTTACGATGTTCCTTCGTCGAAGCGCCAATAAGCCACAGTGCTTCGACTCAGGTACATCAGGGAGAATTTTACTTTTTCCTGGAGGCATTAATCACAGTGGTTGTATTGAAGGAAAAGATGCCAAAGTTTTTTCACACAAAGAAGATTCATCGGATTGAGAAATTTTCATGCAGACATTTCTTGTTTCCACAACAAATATTTATAAGAAGGGACAAATGTAGGGGGTCTTGAAGGTAATCTAGAGATTAGAGATAATCCTCCCATTAACAACAATGTTTGGTATTAAGGCAGCAATGCATCTCAATAAGGCAGCGATGTATCCCAAAGCGATGCAGCTCAGCAAGACATCTCAAGCGAGGTAGTTCAATGTGGCAGCCCAGAGGGATCTTCAGGCTAAGAACCTGATCGAGACAGCTCACCCTTTAGTCCTATTACTTTACTTAGTCTTGTTTTATCTCTTTATTTATATTGGCCTTGAGTTGTAACGTTTAAAATGATTTTTAGTGTGAGGTCGAACGGTACACGCGAGAGACTAGGCTTGGCAGGGTTTGGGAGAGTTTTCATGCTCTATCGAACGTACTCATCGTGGGAACTTTAGAAGGACTTGGTTTGGAGGATTGAGAAGTAAGGAACCGTTGGGGCTTATCCTGACCATCTTAGATACACCTGGTAAAACATCAAAAGACTTTGACCATGGAACCATGGGCGGGCATCCTTAAGTTCCATTGGGTGCTGAGTTATGAACTAAATAACCCTATACTTAATGTCACATATACTTTAGGTGATGTCACTAGACAACTAGGCAATGTCAAATATTCACTTGAGTAAACCACCATGGTATTTAGGGCTACCAGATAGTTAGTGAGCCACCTTTGTGATGGCATCTCCCTGACACACAGTGATTAGGCAAAAGGCATGTCTTGGCATTTAATGCTTGTGACGTGGAAATGACATGTCAATCAGGCATTTAATCTTTGTGACATAAAGTATGAGGGATGTCATAGAGTGGTATGGGGGCTATTTAAGGGCCCCAACGACCTCTGAGGAAGGGACGTTCATTTTTAGAGTTAAGAAATTATTACTAGACAGAATATACACCAGAGAGCGATATTATTATAAACCAAAGAGAGTTTGCTGACCCACCATTGTCATTTATTATGAAACTTTTAATACCTGACAGAGATCGTTGTAGGTGATTGGGGTGTTTGGATGCCTGCCAAGGTGTATATAGGGTGCTTACTTCTCTCTCCCTCTAAATGAGTTATTTATGAGTCCATTATTGGCTTTTGAGTTATACATGAGAGTTCTTGTAAGTTCAAACTGAGTTTATCTCTACAGATTTATGATCGTGGGTTTTACTTAGTCAAAGGCATTTCTTAATTAACCTAAAATTACTATACTCGAAAAAAGGGTTACGCCTCCTTCTTATCTAAACTACCCTTTTGCAAAATGCAATGAGTCTTTGGGTGAAAAAAAGGTTAACTCAAATTTTGACACTATTTCTACGGGTACCTTTTTTTCTCAGTAGAACCCATAAGAGTAGCCGGACAAAACTCAAATGAGAAAAAGGGGGATCTGCCCCAAATAATGGGTTCAAAGTGATGGTTAGAATAAAAATATGTTACAAAGTTCATCCCCAAGATCTCGGATGAGATATTCAGGGGATACTAGGTTAACGTGCTACTTGCTAACACTTCCACTCATTCCTTTGGAAAAACAAAACATATATTGTACCCCTAGATCGGGGAAAAGGGAATGTAAAAAACCACTTCGAGATATACTAAATAAGAAATAGTAGACATTTCCGTGTACGTAGGCAATTTGCCAAACCACGTATATTCTCGTGTTGTGTGATAGTTGTTCTTTCTTTAATTCTGGAGATTTTTTTCTTTTGATAAATTATTTTTTGTTTGAGATGTTTTTTCACCAAAATTTCTAAACTTGATAAGCTCCTATATTTTTAGACTCAAGTAAGTCGTATACATAGTGTGCTTTAAGGGAATTTTATATGATCAAATTTATTTGGAGGAATATTGTGACCCGTATTGGTGTTCCTAGACCTATCGTAACTGAAAATAAAATGCAATTTGAAAGTGGACCATTTTAAGACTTCTTTAATGGTAATAATATCCAACATCACTACATATCAGTGGCTTATCCCCAAATCAATGGACAAGTTGAGGCTTCTAATAATATAGTTCTCAACATAATGATGAAAAGTGTAGAGAAAGAAAAATGAGCTTTGTGAGATGAGTCTGGGCATATCGAACAATGCCAATGAGTTCGATCGGGGAAACAACTTTTGCCTTAGCCTATGGAATGTAAACCACAATCCCACTGGAGGATGGAGTATTGAGAATGAGGAAGACCATTGCTAATCATTCCTTGAATGAAGAAATTATAAGGACTAATATCGGTTTGGCTAAATATAGAAGATAATAGGCATTGCTCAAGTTCTCATACTAACAATAGTTGTCCAAGTGTTACAATGAAGGCGTTAATTCTAGGAAGTTACAGATTGGAGATTATGTACTTTGAAAGGTTATTGGAAATGCAAGGAAGCCGTTAAATGGAAAATTAGGTCCCAACTTGAACGAACCATTCAAATTCATCAAAGATAACCTTAACCTACCAATTGGAAACAATGGAGGGCTGAGATATACTTTTGGATTGGAATGCGACCAACCTTAGGAAATTTTATTTCTAAAGTTTTATGTTTTATGCAAATTGAAATTTTTTTCATTCCAACATCTTAGGAGATTTGAGTTCAAGTAATGCAATTATCTTTCTTATTGTTTGAAATGGAAGGATAGCATGGTTAATCATTATGGTGTGACATTCATTATTATAAATCTTTCAACTTTATCTGATCAAGTCATTATTGGCCTTTTAATGACTTAGAGATATTAACCTTAAATATATGTTAAGTAGTATAAGTTTTCATCACTTATACGCACAGAAACATCAATAATTGACCAGGCAAAAAAAGACCCACGGGGGATCCCTATTCACTAAGAGTCTTGACTCTAGTCGACTAAAATCTTGAATGGGTGGATGGGCCTATGTCTAGGTCTATTTTCGGCATAGCCTATGCAGGCCTAAGGTGGTATGATGACACTATCCTAAAAGGTAAGGAAAACATTAAAAACATGATCGAAATAGAAAATGGGATGATGTAAGACATGGGATTACCTTATAATTTCATTAAAAAATATTCATTTTACAAAGAAGATAAGTCAGCTAGATTATGAAAGAGTAAATAAAAAAACCATACATAACTATCCTCATCGTCGAGTCACCAACTCAATTATAATCGTTGGATGACCATCGTCTAGATTAGGCTAGAACTCATCGTCACAGTTATGGTTCAACAAGTAGTTCTTCACCAGCTAGAGAGGAATAACATCAGTAGTTATCTAACACTCTTCATTTAACACCCCTCATAATCTAATAATAGATTGGTCAAGTCTAAATTAAATAATAGGTTAGTCTATACAATTAAAAACCATTATAATCATGACAAATAATCAAATATGAAAAAGTAAATAACTAAACAACACTAAATGAAAACTCATCACATTTGATACCACATAACATGGTACCAATGTCTAAGTAACAAAATCCACAACTATCACATAGTCCCAAACAATGGAATGTAAAAACAACTACATAATCTGGACCATTTGGAATTCAAATAATAAAAATGAGTATGGGCACATAGGAACGATACCTACATCCTAGGTCAACAACACTGGATGAAATGTAATATCATGAAATCAAGGCTAAGGTAGCAATGGTGGCCTAGGTCCTGAAATGTAAAGTCCACGAAAACGCTTACATCAATTCTATAAAGAATAAGATTATAACTGAAATTGGGATAAATCATAGTTATGCATATATCTATTATATTTTAGTGGATTTCAAGTTTATCCCCACCAAAACAATCCTAAATATCAAATGCATCTAAAATCCCAAACACATGTGAAACCATGATTAAGTTTTATTCTACACAATTTTAATATAATTAATGGATTCATAAGAACAATGCACTAAACATATCAAGTGTATTAAATAAGTTGGAAAACTTCACGTCTAATATTCACATGTGTATGGTCCCCAACATATATAGTAAAATTGGGCTCACTCAAGCCCCCAAATAATGAAGGTCTATCCCTATCGCCTTCGGTGATCATTCGTGCATACTAGGTATAATCTTAGGCATTTACAAACCAAAGACCTCATGATTAATCGAGGGATGAATCGATACGTCATTCGTATAGCCTACCATATGCAATACTATGTAATAAATACATCCATAAAATCTTCTCGGGGTACGAGGTTGGCGGCCATAGGACCAGGGTAAAAATGACAATTGTAAAACTATCTATGTCCCTGAGGTACCATGGTTGTCAACATTGCTAATTGAAACAACATGGAATCCCTCCTAGTAGGACACCCACGAGAACTCACATATGGTATGAATTTCACAAATACAACAAGAAAAGAAATCCTACTCTTTCACAAAAATGTAGTCTTAATATAAATTATTTCAATTTCATTATTTTTATAAAGTTAGGGATCTAACCATTATACCCACTTAGAACCCTTAAACTTACCATATTAACATGATCATACAAATTAATTTGGACTAATGGTCAGCTTCAAATCAACCTAAAATCACAAAATCCAACCCACTAAACAATAAGCAAAATTGTCAAAAATCTTAAGGCATCGATCGATGGCTACATGTACTTTTAAATTTCGCCCTTACAAGATTCATCTTCTCCAACACCCAAATTATCTTTTAAAACCACCATTATTGAGTTTGAAATTTCATCCATGTCCTAACAAGCATCCTAACAATAAACCGATATAATATAAATGATTCGAACATACTTCAAATAACAAATCTGTAAGTTTATATCAAGATTCAAGGAAAACCAAATTTCCCACGCAAGAACCCTAGATCCATAAATTTCTTTAATAAGATTATGATTTCAATGGATTAATACACATAATTGGTTGGGTTTGCAATAATCTACAATATAAAATATATCATAATCACTTGGTCACAATTTCAAGTAAGATTCATAAGAAAATTCCTCAAATTAAGAGGCAGTGTATCTTTATTACTAACTTAATTAGGTTTGATATAAATAAATATGGTCCCGTCTTAATGACAATATGGTAACCATCCAGACACTACAGTCTCATCTCAGAAATGAGACCAACCTTCCCACTCACACTAGTGGAAGAGAGTCAGCCTCAGACGACATTCATGTTATAAGCCATTAGACTTAAAAGATAGGAGTAGATATGTCGGGTACAAATGACCATCGTATCTCATTTTAGATATGATCATTTAACCAAGCACCATCCATACTCTCGACATATCTTTATACATGTAGTATCTCCTCAGACGATACTACACACTACAAGTATGTTCATCCAAGCATGCAAAGCATGCCAAGGGTATCTTAGTCATCTCATCAGAACACCATTAAGAAAAATCACTCACCCACGTGAAGGGATTTTCATTGTGATTACTTAACTAATAGAATATACATATGGCGCTCTCTCATAGGAACTCAACCTTAGCTGGGCATGGAACACATGTTGGGGGTGCCATTGTGCACCCCTCAACCAATCAAAGGCACACTTTATCTTATTTATTGGGATCAGTTTTCTATACCCCCTACTGTTACTCTGCTAAATTATTTCTATATAGAAAGAAATTACTTTTCTATCTTCGATGGTTATTTATGCCTTATTATAGTGAAAGACACTTATACTTTGCATAGTGGATGTACACCAATTACTTAACCACTTAAATCCTTCTATTTATATCCATTTCTCTCATATATTCTTCTAAATTACCTATTAATTACACTGCCATATTATATCTGTGCAATAATCATATTCAGGGAGAATCCAGTACATGATCCATGTATCATCAATTTTTGCACTATCGGTGGGAAATATTTTTTTATTGTTCTCATCTTATCTTGGATTTCCACTCTTATCTTTAGCTGTGATTCAAATCTACAATTTTTGGATCTGAATCACCATTGAAAGAGTTTGTGTGGTGGAGTTCATCATTTTTCACAGTTTGATTCATCCTATTTTTTTTTGCACCGTTGTTGTTTCTTATTATTTTCTCTCTCTCTCTCTAATAAACGATGTCTTTCGACCCACCGTCAAACGCTGAGGATGGTTCCATCCAAATACCTCCATAGTCTTAGATGGTCGATGTCACGACAACATTGAAATTTCTTGTGGCCAATCAGTAGGCTATGAAATACCAGTTGATTGCATGAAGTCAAGGCTTAATGAGTCGAATCCTAGATTACCTGATCGTAAACCAATCATGTCAGCATTCACTAAAGGAGATGCACCACTAACAACTAGGGGATCACCCCTAGCTTCAGTAAAAGAGATCCCATATAGCATAAGGAGGAAAGGGGCTATGGATTCCTATCATCTTTGCATTTGCAAGACAGTAGAAGGTAGAGTTGGGAAGCTATGCATGAGGATGAGCACATTTGGGACTATGACAGGCGATTTGATACGTTAGACATATCATACAAATCAAGTAAAGACCATATGTTTCCTCTTACTTACCAAGGTAAAAGTATCCGGTATACCCCAGTGTACCCAAAGTCAATAAAAGAATGGTGTATTTATAAGATTAAGCAGAGCGTTAACATTTGATCATCTTAGTCAACAAGAGTATTATAGCCCAGCTATTATCGCAGAAAAATTATGGGACAAGGATGACTAGTAGTCTAGGATAATTATATCCAAAGCACGAGTCAACCCATAGAGAAGGTCGAAAGGTGACTACTTTTAAGAGGGACCTTCGTAGATCTGTCTCGGAGGTTGAAGGTTCGAGGAATAATGTTGATGCCGATGAGAAGCCCTGGAACAATTCGATTTAAAGGATGGAGGATAAGATTAATTGTCTCACCAAAATTTGAGACCCGAGTCATAGGGGATATATGGAAGGCTTTTCTTTTGTACCAAGTATTTTCAGCTACCAACACCGGGAAAGTTTAAACCAACAGTAGTGATTCCCAGGTATGATGAGAGCATAAACACAGTTCAACATATAGATACATTTACTCCACTCCCGAAAAGATGTGATGTCGATCATTTTTTAGCACTCTTACTAGTACTTCCCATGTGTGGTATAATGTCATGCCGAGAGGATGGACTTAAAATTTTAAGGATCTAGCCAATAAGCTTATGCATAATTTTTATTTCGCATGAAATCAGTGAAACGAGTGATCATTTATTGAATGTGAAACACGGTAAAAATGAACCATTGAGAGATTTCATATCTCAGTTCAATAAAGAAAAAATAAATATGAATATCATGATGAAAACATTGCAATAAAACCCTCATTATCTCGCTTCAATGTGGAATAATTTACTAGAACCTATACAAAGATCTTCTAAAATCCATGACAAAACTTTTGGCTAAGGCTGGGAGAATTATGAATGCGAGAAGGCCATGCCAACCAAGAGGGTAGACCAGAAAAAGGTGGGGAGCAATAAGTATATACAAAGTTATGACAAAGAAAATGATAAACACAAAAAGAAGACAAACGATGACTGGTTTACAACAGATGCCCCACTCATTATTAGTCCCGATCTCATTTTTAAGGAGATCAAAGACAATAAAGAAATTAAGTGTAATGGGAACTATTGTCCCCTTACCCATATGAGGGATAATAGAGAGTGGTGTGAGTTCCACTAGGATCATGAACACACAATAGACAAGTGTTATGCTCTAAAAGATGAGATAGAGAAGTTGCTAAGGGAGGGAAAACTACAAAAGTACGTCGATAAAGGTGCAATATGAGACGATAACAGAAAGACGTATTCTTCATCAAAGGATGACATGATGAAACATAAATAACTTAAAGAAAATTATAATGACAAAGAGTCAGACGATGATGAAGACGACACCCCAAATCTCCCATGAAAGCCCGAGGAAATTAAAGGTAATATCCACATTATTTCATTTGATGTTAAAATAATCTCAGTAGGTATAGAAAGTGAAGGAATGGAGCCAACATATAGAAAGGATCATGTCATCGAAGGTATGGTAGGGAAAAAGAATGGATGCTAACCTAGCAGAGTTGGATGAGAAACCAAGGAAATTAAAGAAAATGGATATTGAAAGTATCGTAGTGGGATTTTTTAGGGTGGATTTTAAAGGGATCCTAGCCCCTTATGACGACCCACTTATTCTCAACACACAAGTGCATAGCTATAATGTGTCCCATATCTTGGTAGACGGAGGAATATCGATCGATGATATGTTTTGGGATTAGTTCAAAGGCTTAAAGAATATGAATAAAATACTTATCCCATACCATCATCCCGTGATCCAATTTAGCAGTGTGAAGATTCACCCACTGGAAATGCTTAAGATGGATGTCCTCATGGGAACATGGTGGAGATGTTTGAAAAGATGAATAGATTTTATGTGATAGATGAGAATGATCATCTTAGGGAGGGCAACTCTAAATGATTTAGAAGTTTTTCCTTCCACTACACATTAGATGATGAGATTTTTGACTCCTTACATGGTAGGGGAACTCAATGGTTATCAAGTGGAAGAACACAAGTGATATTTCACCTCATTAGAGGAAAGATAAGGCCATAAGGGAAAATTATCTCTTACAGTATTTACACCCTTGATCATTGATATGAGTATAAATTAAAGAAGTAGGTGCCAATAGAATAGGTAGAATCCATCGTAGTCAATACGGACGAACTGAAAGACCCGTCCAAATTAGATTGTCCCATAGACCACCCTTAAAGAAAAGTCTAGTTGAATTAGTGAAATAAAGGCATAATATCTTTTCTCGGAGTCACAATGATGTGTCGAGGATTGACCCCGATGTCATATATGATAAGCTTGACCTTGACAATAAGGTAAAACAAGTGAAACAAAGAGAGGAACATTAGCACGAGATAAATATGAAGTAATCTAAGAAGACGTGGAAAAGTTAGAGTTGTCATGGTGGATAAAGAGAATAGTAAGTGAATAATGTGCATTGATTTTAGATATCTCAATAAGTATTTCCCAAAAGATAGTTTCCTTTTTGTTTGAATTAGTCAAATAGTGGATGCCATGGTGAGGAAGGAGACCATGAGTTTCATGGATGCCTATTTTTCATATAACCATATTTCCATGTTTGAAGGAGACATTGAGAAGTCTTATTTCATTACTAATAATGGGAATTACTGTTATAAGGCGAGGCCTTTTGGCCTAAAGAATACATGTGCCACTTATCAGAGGCTCATCAACAAGATGTTCAAGGAAAAAAAAAGATGAATGGGGGTATAGGTTACGTCAATGATATGTTAACAAAACCCCTAAAGGCCTAGAATCATGTTAAGGATTTGGAAAGAGCTTTTGCAGTATGGACCTATACAGGATGAAGCTAAATCTAATAAAGTGCATCTTCGTTGTTAATGCTGGGAAGTTCTTGGGTTTCATTGAGGCAAACCCATCTAGGATAGAGGAATTGATCAATGTGATGAACCCAATAAATACGAAGAGCATTTAGAGGTGATAAGAAAATTTATTTCACCAAAAAAGTTGGCCTCGCAAGCAAAAGCCTTTGTATGGGATGAGGAATATTGAAGTGAGTTCAAAGAACTTAAAGACTAATTGGGCTCACCGATTCTTTTATCCCCGCCCATTCAAGGGGAGAAACTATATTTGTACGTAGTTGTCTAAGAGTCGGCTCTCAATATAGAGATTGTTTGAGATGATAATTTGACTGCAAAGACTGTATATTTTAACAGCAAATCATTATAAGGGGTTGAGATGAGATACCCAATAATAGAGAATCTTGCATTCGCCCTAATACATTCCTCAAGAGAAATAAAGCCCTAATTTTAAGCTCATACGATGGTGGTACTCACTGATAATCATCTCAGACAAGTAATTCATAAACTCGAGAAATAGGTTAGGCTAGTGGATTGGTCAGTTGATTTGGGTGATTTTGATATATCTAACATCCATGAATAGAAATTAAGGAGAAAACTTTGGGGGATTTTCTAGAAACATTCACATGAGAATTAATAGAAGAAACTGAAGTTGAAATAAAACTTGAGAGTTAAAAGAAAGCTCTAAGTTTATAACGAGCCATTGAGATTATTGAGGCCGAATCTATAGACAATATTTTAGAGATATATTTTCTTCTAAAGAATGGTGTTCTTGATAATGGCCCATTCACCTCAGAAATGTTCGTATAATTTTTTTTATTTTGATAGGTTATCGTTTGTGGTCGGTAATGGGGCATGATTAATCTTGTTGGCCCAAGATGAGATCGATATAGAATATATATTAAGGTTGAATTTCAAAGAGTATAATAACAAGGACGATTATTAATCCTTACTAGAAAGACTTGTGCTCACAAAGGGTTAATAACTTCTTTATCGCAATGATTGGCAACCAGTAGTGAAATAAATATTAGGAATCTACGAGGAAAAAGATAAAAAAATATAAAACTGCTTAGAAATATTGCAGACATCCCTTAAAATTTTCTAGGGGTTGACGGTGAAGAGAATTGTAATAATTGATAAGAGAAAAGAAGATGCCCTCGTGAGGCTGAATTCATCTACAAGAGCGGGGATTCTAAGAATGGATCCAGCTAAAATCCTTTTGGAACCAAGCATCGATCATTATGAGGCCAACAATCCAGATTGTCCTAACCTCAACTTTGAACCATCTTAGATGGATTCGATAATTGAATACTTGACAGATGGAAAATTCCCAAAGGGTAAAGTTGAACAAAGAAAAGTTCATTACCATGAACCTAAGTTCTCCACTACAGAGAACGTGTTGTAAAAAATAGGTTATATGATACCACTCTTGAGGTGTGTGTATCCTACATAAGTAAGTTATATCCTCAAAGATGATCACAAAGGTAGATGCACAAGGCATATCGGAGGAAGGTCCCCGGCAAAAGAGAATTTTAAATCAAGGCTATTATTAGCCAACATGGTTAAGGATGCAACCGAGTATATTCTTAAGTATGATAAGTGCCAATGTTATGCAAGCATACCTCATCAAGATCTCTCTTCCATCTCTTCCCCACGGTGATTTGTAATGTGGTTAATTAATATGGCCTCCCATTACCAAGAGCTAAAGGGGGTTTTCATTTTCTTATCGTCGTGATTGATTATTCTTCAAAGTGGGTGGAGGAAAAGTCTATGGTAACTATCCCAGAAGAGAAATTCCTCGGTTTTATTTGGAGAAATATCATCTGTCGTTATGGGCACCCAAATACTCTTCTATTAGACATTGCAAA
Organism: Sambucus nigra; assembly: GCA_949130495.1. Taxonomy (NCBI): domain Eukaryota; kingdom Viridiplantae; phylum Streptophyta; class Magnoliopsida; order Dipsacales; family Adoxaceae; genus Sambucus; species Sambucus nigra. The sequence goes on along the minus strand of OX422222.1, from coordinate 119,353,633 downwards.
CAAATTTGAGAATAAGTGTATAATCGCCTACTATAATAGGGTCGGCATAAAGAAATTCTTCTCAGAACCATGAAAATCCAAGGAAAACGGGCAAACATAGCTGACAAACGGGACGATATTAGATGGGACAAAGAATAAATTATAGGATTCCAATGAAAAGTGGGTGGATGAACTATATAGTGTGCAATCGGCTTATCGGACCACTAAGAAGATGATGATAAGGGAGACACATTTTGTGCTAGCATATGAGTCAAAAGGAGTCATCCTAACCAAAATTGGGTTTTCCAGTCACAAAGTCTAGATGTATGATATGAAGCAAAACTTGGATGAAAGAAGACTTGATTTTGACCTCATTAAAGAGTGCAAAGATGATGCCATCATACGAAAATCAAACTACAAGTAGAGAGTTACAAAATTTTACAACAAGGGAGTCAAAGCTCGTCAATTAAAAGGCGGTGATCTCATGTTGAAAAAGGTCATATAGAAGTCCAATAAACTTCACCGAAATTGTCATTGACCTTAAAAAATCTCGGGAGAAGTATTTATGGGTACCTATCATCTAGAAAATCTTAAAGGATAACCATTCGCCAGCCCTTGAAATACTGATCATCTGAAAAATATTATCATTGAAGAACCTATGTAATAGCCCATAATAGTTCCATTAATGCAATAGAAATTGCGAGAAAACTTAATGAAATGAAGTGTTATCTCATATTGAGAAATTTCGTTTCTATTTAAAATGAAATCACTCTCTCTCAAAGGTGTGAGAAAACTTGGATTCTTGTCTCCTAGGATGTCTCATATAGACCACGAGAGGTGGGAAACTTAACATCATGAGAAAACATGGATTCTTGTCCCCTAGGATATGTCATATAGACCACAAGAGGTGGGAAACTTAACATCATTGTTCTTATGGTGAAACTTAACATCATTATTTTATGGTGAATATAAAATGAAATATATCTCTCGATAGTAAAACAACACTTGGAGCCTCGTCTCCAAGAGGTGAGAAACTTAACATCATTATTCTTATGGTGAAATTGAACATCATTATTTTATAGTAGAAATAAAATCGAATCTCTCTCTTGGTCGTACAAGAACACTTGGAGTCTCATATCGTAGGCATATCTTGTATAAACTGTGAGAGGCGGGAAACTTAACATTATTATTCTTATGGTGAAGATTAACATCATTATTTTATAGTGAAAATAATACGAAATCTCTCTCTTGGTGGTACAAGAATACTTGGAGTCTCGTGTCCTAGGCAAATCATATACAAACCCTGAGAGGTGGGAAACCCAACATCATTATTCTTATAGTGAAACTTCACATCATTATTTTATAGTAAAAATAAAATGAAATCTATCTCTTGGGGTTTCAAGAATACTTGAAGTCTCGTCTCCTAGGATATCTTATATAAACAGTAAGAGGTGGGAAAGTTAATATCATTATTCTTATGATGACTTAACATAATTATTGATGGTGAAAATTTAATGAAGGCATTAAAACATATTCTTGACAATTTAAAAGTCTAAAAACTATATCCCATATCATCTCTAGACTAAAAAGTAGACAAGTCAATAAAAAAAATGAAAAACTTCACAAGCATGTAGACATGGTGGTGAAAACAAATCAGAGTATAGCATAATACCATTTACAAAAACATCAAAAAAAACACCCCAACAGAGAGGTACTATGAAATACAACAACATTGTTAATGTTCTAAAAGTGAGATGAGATTAATGCTTACAAAATAAAATTAGGCATCTAAGACCTCAGCTAACCAAAAAATAAAATAAAAGAAGTCAAGTCTCAACCACGAGGTCACCAACACTGAAAACTTTAGGCACATTGTAATCGTCTTGAACATTTATGTCATATTGGTCATCAACAATGTCACCTCTTCGATAGTATATGTCATGTCATCTCCCCTAGCATAGGCATCACTAGTCTCCTCATTAATTCTCTCTTGCTAGATCTCATCCAGAGCAGTGATGGTATTAGGATAAGAGAAACTCAAGGATTTAAGGGTATCATCCACCTCAGGATATTCCGTGATAAGGTCAAGAAATTAAGTGACCCATTGCCTGCATGTTACCTTGGACCCCCTCTCTATATATGGAGTGGCATAGCGAAAAAATTCCTCACTTGCCTTAAAAGCCTCCAAAAATTCATCACAACTGTATTTTAGAAGATCTTTAAGAATTCGTTACGATCATCCTTCAATGCAGTGAGACGAGTCCTGTATCGATGTTGGATCTTAACCATCTTATCTTTATGAGTGATTTTTTCATCGACCGTCTTCTTTTGCAATTTTGTCCCTCTTCTGCTTAGCTTATTCGGCCAAATTAGCCTTTGTCTCATTCTCCTCAACCCACTAATGAAGTTGACGGAGACCAAGGATAAACTAAAACAAGGTAGACATAAGAACTAAAATTAATACGTGACGATACAATACCTCATAAAACTAATGAAAAGAAAATTATTACCTGAGTTGAATGATGAAAGGAAAAGCTAGAAAACTTGCTGCTACTTTGAGAATAAAAGAATTGTATATCACAGGGAGGAGTCGTGGAAGAGATGATCTCTCGAGCTTTTGATTGACTCCTGAGAAGAGACTTAGGTTTCAGGTCGATCAAAGAAAGATGTGTGACTATCGACATATCATCAAAACTACAAAAATTGGGGGCTATAGGCCTTCTTGAAACTTTTGATTTCATTGGTTGTTGAAACACAACCCCTGGCTCAGTGGACTCCTTACTCTCTTTTCACCCCTTGGAATTTTGGCTAGCAGTTCTAGATTTATGATTGGTAAGGCATGTCGAGCTAGGCAGTAGTCTTGCCTTTCATCTTGGTGAGAATGTTTTTGGTGGGGGGAGTTTCGTTTCCCATAAATGGTTATATATATTCTCAGTAAGATCTTCAAAATCAAAATATCAACAACTTTCAATATCATCTAAAGAGATTGCAAGAAAAGTTACTAAAATTTTTAAGCAGCCAAGAATCTTATAAAGAAAATCTAATAGAATCGATACCATTATGACTAGTTGGAGAACTTAAAGCTTTATTAGCTTGTCAAATATTATAACACCGTCAGTTTTTCTCAGGTGGTCAAACTTTTCTCCATTTCTCATACTCAATCCAGAGTCAATCTTTGCCGAAATTGTGATCATGTTCCACTTTTGGGGTACTTTAACTTCCCTATACATCATCGAATCATCGTCATCAAACTCCCATAATCTTGAGATAAAGAAGTACCTAGACTTCTAGTCATGATTGAAAGTCTGGTTGATATTCACAAGTTTTCGGTTTTATAGGGTAAATCCTGAGATAAAGAAGACATCTAGTAATGAAAATGCAAGGACATCTAAGAAACCTTAACACAACTAGAAATCTTATGCCGACAAAAAACTCACCAAAAACAATCAAAGTCAACGAAAAATCAAAAAGATCACCAATTTTATACAAGTACCATAAAAAAACCATCAAAAGCTAGAAGAAATCTAAAAGAAGACTAACAAACCTAGAATCTGCACCCTAGCACCGCCACATGAGGTGGTGTAAAATCTAAAAACTCGTCAAAAAAACAAAATAAACAATAAGAATGAAAACAAGCAAAAATGAAAAGCTAAGGAGACATGATTCAAAGTTACCTAGAAGAAGGATACAATAAAAAAAAACATTAGGAAATGCCAAGATAACGATCAAATGTAGCAAAATACGCGGAATTCTAGTAAGAAAAAGAAAAACATTTTTTTATGTGGTTTTCGCTTTTGGTAAAAATGGGCGAAATGAGAAATGCATGCCTCAAAAAAACTTTCAATTTAAAAAACATGGTAATAATGAAGTGAAAATACCAAGGCATGGGATGATGTGAAGGGTTGCACGTGTGGGCTGGAAGTTCCTTTAATATTTCACCAAATCTTTATATATCATTCCACCTTTGACATGGTGAAGGGATGACCAAGAGATGCAAGCATATCGTAATAGGGATTACTCGAGGGAACATGGGGTGATGTGAAAATTACATGGGATAATTTGACCATTATATATGATGATATGATCATTACGTCCTCGAGATACAATTGACAACTAATAGACAACTATGACTATAAAGTTATGACGAGTAAATGAGACACTAAGCGGAGTCGTCTTGAAGACAATTAGGATAAAGTTTAAACCTTATCCGCCTAATGACTTAGAAGGCTAACTTCTAGGGGAAATTGACATACATAAGTATGGTTCTATGCAAAGGACACTCGGGTAACCAACCAGACACTGTAATCTCATTTCAAAGATAAGACTAACCCTTTCACCCACACTGGTGGAAGAGTGTTTGCCTCAGAAGGCACTCATGTTACAAGACATCACACTAAAAAGATAGGGGTAGGTGTGTGTTGATAAAATGACCATTTTATCTCATTTCGACTACAAGCATAGAACTAAGAACCATCCAGACTCTCAGCTCTGTCGATATATATGATATCACCTCGAATGATACTGCCTACCACAAGTATGTTTGTCTAGGAATGGAAAACATAACAGGAGTATCTCAGTCATTTCAGCCCAAAATTGTCAATAATAATCACTCACCCACGTCAGGGGATTTTCATCATCATTACTTCACCAACATAATGGATACATTGCGCTCTATCATAGGCCCTCAACCTCAAATGGGCATGGATCACATCTTGGGGGTGAGAATGCTCACCCCTCAAACTATAAAAGGAAAACTTTGCCTTATTCATCAGGATTGATTTTCTACACACCATACTATTACTCCGCTAAAATATTTTCAGAGAGAGCGTGTATTTGTGTCTCTATTGGTTGTTTAAGCCTTATTATAGTGAAACACACTTAAACTTTGTATAATGGATGTAGGCCAATGGCCGAACCACTTAAATCCATGGGTTCATCTCCATTTCTCTCATCTCGTGTGCTTAATTACATGTTAATTACTCTGTCATATTACATCAGGGCAATACTAATATATAGGGTGAATCTATTGCATGGTGCCTGTACCATGAAGGTTAATTTTGAAACTAATTAGTTTAATAAGTAAAATAAAATTTAAAAGATGATTCCATTTAGATTTAAATGAATATACATAATCTAAGTCAATAGTAATCATAATCATATTCTAAATAAACTTGCCTTAAGCAAGTTTGAAGAGAAATCAATGCCAAGGTCCTTCGCGATCTTTATTTTCTATTGAGGTTTCTTCTCTCTGGACTTGTGATGCTTCAAAACTTATCTTATGAAAATTATGAGATACATAAAAGTTCATTAACCCCGTTTAATTTGGTAACTAGGCATGTGTCCCTAAATGATCTTATCCAAAAAGAGTACAAAATAACCTCCACATGACGTGAAACAATTTCCAAGACTTATACTAACTCCATGGGTCTAAAATCGAACATTCTAAGATCAAAATGATTCTTTTGTGAATCCCAAAACAACCCCAAATCATACCATCATTAATTATTAATTGAACTCGACACTTTCATTAAATAAACGGTATGAGTCCAAAAATTATTTATTTAATTCATTATTAATTTGATGTGACATGCATTATAGTGAAGTACTTCACAATCATTGGGATCCATAACCAAGGGAATAATATAAATAGAAAAACTCTTGATACCAAATCATTGACCGTTATATATTCTCCCATAATATAGAGTCATTTTAAAAATAGCTAATTAATATGTTACCATGTCTTATATAAGTTTTTAGATTTTATTTATATAACAAATATAAATTTCGAATAGTGACATCACATGTCACCAAACCGCATATGAAAATATCAAATTATTTTAATGAATGAAAATTTGGTCCATACAATGCCTTGTACGGTGACATCTTGATAAACTACTAGTGACTGTTGTTGTATGCAAACTCTATAAGTGGCAAGTGTGCACCCTAAATCTCATTGAGATATAACACACAAGCTCAAAACATGTCTTCCAAAAAACTAATTGAGTACCTGAGTCTAACCCTATGACTATGGGTCTAAATTCATGCTCATATGCACTGCACTCCAATTGCGTACCGAAATCCCCTCCAAAATTGAGAAATGAATGTTCTTACTCTCTCATAATTATGTACCATGATACCCACTGAATTCTCACAATCTCTTCCACAAACTACCTTGCATACTGCTCCGTAGTCTAATCCGTTATAACTCATAAAAAATGAGCCACCTTCATCACTCCATCGATGATGACACAGGTGGCATCATGAGATCTCTGTGATCTTGATAAACCCATAACCAAGTCCATGGAGATTCTTTCCCTTTTACTCTAAGGTATCTCCAAAGGTTATAGCTCCCCTTCAATTTGTGTTTCTCCACCTGTACTAACTGACAGGTAGCGCACTTAGATAAAAAATCAGGCATGTGTCTCTACATTACTGACCATCAATATGATTCCCAAATAACCTGGTACATCTTCTTCCCTATGGGATATACAGTATATTATGAACTATAAGCCTTGGTTAAAATTACTTTTCACACTTCATATCCTCGGGCACTACTAGCCGTCCATGGAATTATAACCCTCCATTTGATCTAATCAAAGGGAAAGCAATGTATATCCTATAACAGAACTACCCGTGATACAATGGCAGGGGTAGCTATCACTACTTCCTGGAAGGCATCTGCTAAATCCATCTCTCTATGCACACTTCACCTTTTTGCCCTAAAAGTTTGATAAATTATCTCCTTATTCATCCCATAAAGAAGATAAATTAGATATCGGCCTATGACTCAGAGAATTTGTACCACAGTTAATTTCCCAAGGTGGTACTTGACCGAAAAGTGATAGTCCTTCATAAAATATAACCATGTCCTTTGTCACATGATTAAGTCTCCATATGATAATAAATACTGAAGACTCTTATGAAGGGAAAATACAACTACTGCCAACTCAAAATTGTGAGATAGGTAGTTACTATCGTGAAGCTTAAGCTTATGAGAAACATAAGCTATGGCTCACTTTTCTTGCATTAAAACTCTCCCTAATCCATGAAGTGGCGCATTTGTGTAAACCATATACTCGATTACGCCTCTAGGCAAAGTAAGAACATGCACGTTCATGATCCTCTCCTTGAGTTCCTCAAATGCTCGCTGACAATCGACATTCCAAACAAATGTTACCCCGTTATAGGTGAGGTTATTAAGTGGGCCAATAAAATTTGATAACCCTTGAATTAATATCCAATAGTACCCTACCAAATCCAAATGATCATAACCTCCATAGGTGACATGGGATGCCCTCAATCCATAATCGATAAACCCTTTCTAAGGTCCACTGAAATATCATCCACAGACACAATATGCCTCCAAAATTGCACCTCATGGAGCCAAAATCACACTTAGAGTACTTGGTGTATAATGTGTTATCCCTAAGTGTCTAAAAAACCAACCGCAAATGATGTGATGCCCTTCTTTCAAACACAAATACACTTGGATGTCATCGATAATTATGATGAAAAACTCATCCAAGTATGGATGAAACACTCAATTCATGATATCCATAAAATGTTTGGTGCATTGATCTTCCTAAACGTCATAACTCGGAACTTATAAGATCCATAACGGATGAGAAAACTATCATTAGAATATCTTTCTCTCGAATACATTACTGGTGATAACCCATGTGAAATTCATTCTCTCAGCTGATCATATAATCCATCAATATAGGGCAATGGATACTCATTTCTAATAGTAACATTGTCTAATTCCCGACAAACCACACACAGTCAGAGTGTCACATCCTTCTTCTTCACAGACAACATAAGAGCTCCCTGCAGAGACTTGATCCTCTGTATGAAACCATAACTTAACAACTATAGAATTTTGTCCCACAACTCTCGTATCTCCAATGGATTTATATGGTATGGGGGGCTCACTATGGGTCGGGTTTCTAGAGCCAAATAAATGGAAAAATCTATCTATCTTGTATGTGGTAACCCTGGAACCTCATAAACACATTCAAAAACTCCTAAACGGTGGGTATCTAATCTAAAGGACTGTAATTTCCTCAGATGTCCTCATGTCAATATGTTATGTGTGTGCTAGAGTCTCCCTTAAGTCTAGTCATAGAGATAAGGAACGTCTCCTATCCGAAAATGACAATTATAAAAGCTTACCCCCGACAGTTGATATAAGGGTAATACCTAGAAATATAAATAATCTCAATAATAATATAATGATCTCCCATCTAAAAAGTCAAAAAAGCAGTTAAAAGCCAAGCCAACCAAAAAAAATGTCTTGACTCTATATCACGACATAAGGAAGCGCCCTTCCCATTAGGGTATTAAAATATAACTAACTCTCGATGCATAACGCCAATATATCTAATAATCGTAGTATACCCAATAATAATAAATGAGAGTGTTACAGCGGAATAAATGCGACTCCTTAAATAAATCAATTTTAATTGTGTCAACCAAACCAGTTTTAATAAAAGACAAGTTTTAGTTCAGTCCAAACACATGCATCTAAGTGATATGAAATCATAAAGAAAAAAGCATGCAAAGGAAACCAACTAATGAAATAGTCATAATATGAGGAAAAATCACCCATAGGGGACAAACATTTTATTCCACTATAATTGTAAATCATAACTTACACAGTTATAATGAAATAGTTTTTTTGACACATGAATACCCTCAAGTGTCGGTTGGTATCGTCAACAATGGAACAACCGCATCTACTCCAAAAGAACATGCAGTTATATTTTCAGAAAAGAACCACACCAACAAACCTCAATGACCGCAATCTTCAGCAATGAATCCACACGCAGTGAATCGATATGGACACACAGTCCAAATATCGGTGTAGGTTATCCTCCCTTCAAGAGTAAACTTCAACAAGAATATATCTTGGGTTCCAAAATAACTCACTAAATATTGGGACGTTTTGTGACTTGAAAAAAATAAGGTTTTAAACCCTAAAATTGAAGAAGAAGAAGTGTTCTGCTGTTAGTAGATTACTGATATCGAAAATCATCTGGTCTCCTTGAAAACGGAATGATTTAATGCGCTTTATATACAAAAATTGAGTCGGCTCATCGTTCGAACGAGATCCCCTTTAGTTCGAATCAGATATGATGTCGTTCGAACGACCTATCAAACGAGATTCCAGGCCATGATTGTAGATAATTTCGATAGCAACGCGTGGACGCCAGTTTCTTATCTTTCTGATTTTTTTAAGTTAGTTATGATTTTTCTATGGAAAGGTGTCCAAGAACAAAATATTTAGATAGAATGAATTCCAAAATATTTAACAAAAACATTTAAAAATCCCAAATACTTTTAAGTGAACTCTAAAGGGACATGAATACGTTCTCACCAAAATTCGTCTTGCAGAGGTTTGAATGTTAAAGAACCTTAATATTCGGATTCGTCTTGATGATTGAATGGACTTGAATAATTCTTCGAAGGTTGTAGCCGTATACGACATACTCAATTGTGAACGAAAAGTGTAAAATAATGTCCTTATAATTCTCCCCCTATATCTATACATGTACAAAATAAAAATAATCCGAATTATCAAATCACAATGCTTATACAAATCTAATACCCTCCCATGAACCCAAAAGTGAAAAGGTATCAACTGTACAAGTCTTGAAGCATTTTCTTCAAAAATCTTCAACTTCAAATATTAAGAACTTTAATCTTTTCTCATCAGGGTGTGCAACATAATGATCATCAGTATTCGTACCTACATATGAGATAAAGAAAATACCATCGTGACAGATCGAGTTTGAATTTATATAAGAATAAATCAATCAATATAATCAAATCTCCCCCTTAATGTAAACTCCCCCATAAAATCATAATTGGTTCTCCACCTTTTTATTTGTTCGAAATAGACAAGGAAAAGAATAAAAAAATCTAAACATAGAGTGTCATGATACACAACATAAATATGGATCAAATTATGCGTATGTAGAGAATATATTGAAAGGATCCATAAACTATTTTTCAATTTTTTTCAAAAAAAAAAAATTTACAAAAAAAAACACCATGAATAACATTAAGACAACCAAATCATAGATATGGAATTAATGGGTGTGAGAAAATTCAATAGGTAATAAAGCTCAATAAATCATATATGGAAGATGCATAAGTGTACTCGTATCGATTGAACATAAAAAATATCCTTAGGTGTAAAATTATTGAATTTAGATGATATCGACTGAATCAAATCAACAAATCAAAGCCTAAGAGATTTTCACACCAATAACATCGAAACCGTTTTAGTGCCATTTTGAGAACTTTTCAAAGGACTTGTAAACCCATTGATTACTTTCCAACCAAACTCCCTCATATAAAATATTGCAATTTTTATATCTAAATTCTCAACTTAGAGAAAACATATTGACCTAAATGTTGACATATATTATGTTTTTATTGCCATAGGTTTTGTGCGGGCTCTTTTCAAATGGTGGCTTTCATGCAGAGTCAATATTACACTCTCGTACCCCTTTCCCGCACCGCTCAGCATTTTTTTGTAATTTAAACAAATTCCTCACAGGCAATAGTTTTCACATGCACTACTTTTATTACTCTCGTATTATTGCATTTGGTTCATTTTAAGGACATGATTGAGATGAAAACACTCGACCAACATGTGATAAACAAGTACAATAATCAAATAAATCCATGCATGTGTGCAATAAAGGAAATAATGAGTCAAATATGTAGGAAGTATCATCTAATTACATCTCAATGACTTTAAACAATGTAAAGTACATGGATGACATGATATATTGTCTCAAAACACTATCAAATTGCCACATGGATAAATAGAATGAAAATGTGACTTGGTAATCCTAAGTCTCCATTTATATATGATGTAAAACAAAATACAAAAATCTTTTTGTCTTTTTTCAAAATGTTTAACAAAATAAAATCTTTTTGGCTTTTTCAAAGTTTTTTAGAATTTAAAATCTTTTTGTTTCTTCAAAATATATAACAACCATGTGTAACACCCCGCCTAATTAAATACTGGGTGATCAGTCACATACCCAATTAAATCAGAATATACAGTTGGTTCATTCTTAGCATCGCTGTCGAAAACATTTTTCTATCACCTAATACTTAATTAAGTTGGTGTTAAAAACTTACAAATTTTAATTTAATAAAACCATTCCACGACACTAAATAATAATATGCAACAACACATCACAACTGAATTAACTACAACAAGAATAAATGTGACTGGACTAACTCTCCAGTTAAATTATAAAATTTACACTAGTTAAAACTGATATCCACAATGCTTACATAAGTAATTACAACCTCTAGAATCATGGGTGACATGCCTTAAATGAAGTAGACGCTACAGATGAGTGAATCAACAAAAAGCAAGCGTCTAAACAAACTCGCATCTTCGCTAGTAGATATAATCCATCGAAACATCCAAAATCTATATTGCGTATCTCTGTTGCTGGATAGATGATGTACAAGATATAGTAGAGGAGAGAATATGCAAGGAAACGGGTCAGAGCCCGATTGTAAAAGATTTTAAAATAGCAAGTGATTAACAATTACAAATAAGCATTTATTATGTACATGTTAGTTTCTCGGGCTCTTTCTTGAGAATTTTCACCTCTCATCTAGAGTGCATACATATCTTATCTTATGATCTTCCTAGTTAAGGTTCCATCCTAACTAGTAACATAATTCTAACCCATATCATAAACCCGTATGTCCCATACCATACGTAATATAATTATTCAAATTCATTTCTCTTTAATATGAGCTAGTCTTGTTACAACCTTGGAATTAAGTGTTCACTTACTTAATTAAATTCTGATTTCATTATACACTTCTATCAACACATTACACAGTAGATTAAATCACAGTTTATATTTTTAATTTACAATATCACACAGAAGATTACATCTCTATATCTACAATGTCACATAGTAGATTACATCACATTTTATATATATAATATCACACTAATTACATATATACTAATACGGCACCTCCCCAGTCACAGCTGCGGTGCATGCATACTCTGTTATCGTGTCCTGATATATAATGTCACTGTATAGAGGACTATTGATTCGACGTCTCTCACGAATCATATCACAACACAAATATATTATAGGTGAGCATACTCCACAGCCAAATTGGTCATGCACATACCCACGCACCCATTCAACCGTCGAACTATCATATCTCGGATAACAAGTTTCCAAGGTCCTATGCTTAGGGTATGAATCTAAAATCCCTCCCAATTGGGCGCACAAGGGTAAGACTGTCCACAATGCGAAACCTCCACCCCGATAGCAAGCAGTGTAGGTATGTCATACATACAAATAATAATACAGGTATTCATGAATAAAGTATGTAATACCCGATAATTTTTATGGTTTTATATATGAATATGGTATATAATTTTAATAATATTATTATCTTATTAATCGGGATATTGATATTATATTTATTTTTATTTGAAATTAATCAAATTTTTAAATTCAAATTTAATTGGCTTTTGGACATTTTATAATGGTTTAAATATATAAAGTTGACAATTTTGAATTAAAGGGAAATGTAGTAATATGCGTTATCTTAGGATCTAAGCGAGGGTTTGAGAGAGGGACTATATAAGGAATATTATGGGTTATTATAAGGAAAGGGAGACGAAAAAGAGAGGCCAAAAACGAAATTCAAAGAGGCAAAAACGAGTGGAATGAGAAGAGGCAATTTGGAATGTTTAGATCTTCTTTTTGAGTCCATTCGGATGAGATTTGAGAAAAATCCAAAACACATACCTGACTCAATTTTTCGTCTAGAATCCAAATCTGAAGTCGGATTCAAGATTCTAATCATTTTTGGATCTTATTTTTCTGGGTGATTAAAATAGGGCTATTTGAGGTTATCTCGTGCTGGGGCTAGAACATGATTTGATTATATTTGTGAGAGAAACGTGATGGTGCAATCATATTTAGAGGCATAATTTATGTGGCAATTCATGCAATGATTTTAAGGTATGGGGTTTTACACAATATTCTCCTTTAAATCTCCCTAGAGTTATTCCGTTGATTTCATGTTTAATTGAACACATATTTGAATTGTTAAATTCTTTGAAATATGGAGAAATAATTATTGAATTATTTTGATTCAGGTGGCATCGTTATATTGTTGTTGAGAACGTTTTCATGAGATTTTAATATGGCACAGATGTTGGGCACCCACCAAATTTGCTGCTTCCCGGGCTATGGCTTGATAAAGCATATGCGGATGGGGTGAGGCCTGGTGACCCATTGATGTGTTATTGAGAATTTTTTTGATAAATGATATTTCGATTCGCATTTGATTTGAATATTCGTACTCATGTTGTTACGCTTTATTCATCGCTAACATATATTTATTGAGCATCTTTTCTGTCGTACTGTGTACTTCCCCTTATTTTCTTTTAGTTGGTAGGTTAGCGTGGATTGGACGCTCTGGACCAATTGGGATGCTTTTTTAGCGTGGATTATTTTGGAAGAATTTGTAATATTTTTTGGAAGATTTGTATTATTTTATTGTGTTGTATAGAGCATTGGTGATTTATATTATTTCGAGAGACTTTGTTGTATTGAATTTGAAGAATTGATATTAGTTGTTTCGTTCATATTGTGTGATTATTTTAGATGTTTTATACCTTGCTATTTACGGATTTGGTTAGTTTTATCGATAGTGGGGCTCCGCTTCACTCTCCTCGGGCGGGCAGGGTGTTACACCATGATATACACTAGCAATAGGAATAATATCGATAGGAGCATCATAATAAGCTACAAAATAGTAAACCTTACAAAGAGTCTTTAATATAAGCAGGTGTGAATAAATGAATAATTCAGTATAAGAAATTAAGCATGAATACTAAAAATGACTGTATATACTGTCAGAAGCAACCTAGCAATATCAAATAATGTAGCCAAAGAACACAGGGTACTTCAAATTGAAACGGAAAAGTCAACCTAGTCTCTCGAAAGAGACTGCCTGCCATTCAAGTGACATAGCATCTCGCGAGAAGGCTTCACGCGAGATCGAGTTTCTCTCGAAGGAGAAAAATGGAAATTCAAAATCGTGTAACCCAGTGAAAATTTTCCAGAAAATAGTACCTGGAAGGTGCTGATAGATCCCAAAACCGAAGCATACATAATAAAATAATGTAAATGAGAACAAAGTGACTCATAATACTAGTAAGAGTATATCAAGGAGCACAACTAGCATATGATAAACATCAATACGATCAACCAAACGATCTTGCATGGGGTGAATCACGTGCAAGCAAATGAGAGTCGTGAACAACTAGATCGTAAGCCTCTAAATCAGATTGCTTAACCCAAATCGATGTGTAGCGAGGTGTGGGGGTTTAAGGAATCAACTTTATTGTTTTATTAACCTTCTTAGGTCCATTTAAAAGTTTGTAATATAAACGCCTAAGAGAACCTTGCTAACCTCAATGTATGAAAGTGTAAACCGGGCGGTGAATGTTACCTAAAGGTGGTCCACTCCTCAAATTCCTAAGTGGATGTCTCCTAAAATTTCAACGTACTTCTCGCATGATGTTCGTAGGTGGATCTCACTTGACAAACCTCGGTGTCTCTCTCTTAAAAACCCTAGGTGACTCTCTCATAACAACTCTAGGTGGCTCTTTCACACGTGTGGGGCTGTCTTTGGGAATGCATGTGACGCTCTCATCGAAGCCTATACCAACCCTCTCCTCCTTAATTTGGACAATCCCTAAAATTTTATCTAACTTTTCGGACTGAGACTCCAAATCAAATTTCATCTCTCTTAATTCTTTCAAACTCTTCTTAAGCTCACCTATCCTTGACTCGAGTAAGCGTCTAGAATCCTCAAACTTTAAAAGCTCATTTTTCATAGTCTCCATCAACCCTCTAAGACTATCTCTCTCTCCTTAGACATATCCTAGCTTATCTTTCAAAATTTTCTCTCGTTCCCTAAGTTCTTCAACCAAAACACAATTATCATTTTTAAGGCACTCTCTTGCAATTGAGCTTTCAATTTCAAATTTTCTTTCTTTATTTTCAAAGCTTCAGCATAAAGTTCATTGAAAGTCGTTCGTAGGTCACGCTCATCCTCACTCTCAACACCCTCACTATCTTCACTAATTAGACGGGTGGGAAGCTCTTGCCTAGAAGCATAAAAAACTTCTTTTTTCGAATCACTCTCACTAAGGGTAGAAACATGAGATCTCAATTTTTTCAATTGCTTCCTTAAATTTGTGGGACAGTCGTCTATCGTGTGACCAATTCCCTCGCATCTTGAACACCTCTCAGAATTGTTTTCAATAGAACATATAAAACTGGAGTTCGTGTAAATTTTCCAATTAGACTTTTCAAAAATTTGACATCGAAAATCATCAAAACCTCCAAAATCCATTTTTAAGAAAAACAGGATCAAACATAATAACTTAGTGCAATAGGCTTTGACACAAAAGTGTGTGCAAAAATCAGGATCACGCAATATATTATCGTAACCCGTACTAATACCAATTTGAGAGTGCTACAGCGAAATAAATGCAACTTCTCAAATAAACCAATTATAATTATGTGTTAACCAACCCAGTTTTAATAAAACCCAAGTTTTAATTAAGTCCTAACACATGAATCTAAGTGATATGAAATCATAAAGCAATAAGAATGCAAAGGAAACCGAATAACAGAATAGTCACAATATGAGGAAAAATCCCCCGCAGGGGAAAAACCTTTTATTCCATTATAATTGTCAATCACAACTTACACGGTTATAATGAAATAGATTTTTTGACATATAAATACCCTCAGATGTCTGTCGGTGTCATTGGCAATGGAACAACCACAGCTACTCCACAATAACACGCATATCTATCTTCAGCAACGATCCACGCGTAGCGAACCTCAATGACCGCAATCTTCAGCAAT
The DNA here is from genome assembly GCA_949130495.1 of Sambucus nigra. Lineage (NCBI taxonomy): Eukaryota > Viridiplantae > Streptophyta > Magnoliopsida > Dipsacales > Adoxaceae > Sambucus > Sambucus nigra. The sequence goes on along the minus strand of OX422222.1, from coordinate 119,337,695 downwards.
GAATCCACATGCAACAAACCCACATGGACATGCAGTCCAAATATTAGTGTAAGTTATCCTCCCTACATGAGTAAACTTCAACAACATTGTATCTTGGGTTCCAAAATAATTCACTAAAGATTAGGATGTTTTGTGAATTGAAAAAGCAAGGTTTTAAACCCTAAAATTGAAGAAGACGAAGTGTTATGCTATTAGAAGATTACTGATATAAAAACCGTCAGGTCTCCTTCTTGAAAATGGCATGATTTAATGCACTTTATATAGAAAATTTGAGTCGGCGCGTCGTTCGAACGAGATCCCATTTCGTTCAAACGTGATCTGATGTCATTCGAATGACCTATCAAACGATACTCTAGGCTATGATTGTAGATTATTTTTATACGAACGCATGGCTGCCAGTTTTGTATTTTTCTGATTCTTTTAATTTGTTATTGTTTTTCTATGGATAGGTGTTCGCGAACAAAATCTTTAGATAGAAGGAATTCAAAAAAATTTAGCAAAAGAGACATCACATATACTTTTAAGTGAATTTTAAATGGATTTCAATAAGTTCTCACTAAAAGTCATCTTGCAGAGGTTTGAATGTTGAAGAAGCTTGATATTTGGATCTGTCTCGATTCTTGAATGAACTTGAATAATTCTTCGATGATTGTAGCGGTATACGACGTACTCAATTATGAACAGACAATATAAAATAATGTCCTTACAATAAAGAACGAAAACTCCTTGATGTATAAGCAATACTCAAGTGGGTGAGCCGTAATCATACCTACACCAATCCCCCGAGGTATTCTAGAAGATTGGTTGCCACCAAGTCATCTAATAACTAAGTGTCCTAACTCATCACAAGTGTAGCACCGTCTTATAAAAACATATTTGAACAACGACCCTATCAATGACCCTAATTACCTTTCCTCTATGATCATTGTTACTAAGACTTATCTCGTTAGCCCTTAGTCTTATTGGTCGTGATTCCCAGTAGTCTTAAATCCCTTTTACTGGCCGTAGAAGATCATATTGTCTACTTTCAAAAACCTTTTGGGATTACTTACCCTTTTATGTGCTTCCCTTTACTAGTGAGATCTTCCCCTATTCGGGGTAATGCCACACCATCTACAATTATTTGGTCCTACTTTAGCCTCGATTCCCATAATCTTGTCATGCTATTGTATAAAGGTAAATTCCACCAAGTGGTTAAGAACGGGCCACCCAATAACACATATGTAACTCTTCTCGTAAGTTTGCTTTCAATGTAAAATCATCATTTACACCATAGTTGGTTACGCAAATGCTTGTCCTCACTTCAGAATAAATCCCCCTTTCATAATGGCTATCCCACGGTGGCACATAGAAGGTATTCACAAAATTTACCTATGATGCCACTGTGGATGGTGAGAGAAAACATTTCCACTCAAGCCCCACGTTAAAACATATTAACGATATCAATCCCATGGTCTCTAACTCTCCATCGAAGTTTACCTCATGGATGGGATGTCTCGCAAGATAAATCTAAACAAGGAACCCTCTCGATACACTTCTGTCGATCTGAGTTGATTGTCTATAACCATGGAGAGAACCCACGAAGTGGTCAACACTGTAGAGAATACAAGTTCTAAATACTGAAGCTCTAAAATAGTCAAAAAACGCAGAGAGAAAAGTGATGAACAAAATCATGACCCTAGGACACTTCAATGCCCTGATACCGACTGTGACACCCCGTAGAATGTAATAATTGATTGATTTAGACTAAAATAAACAATACATGAGTGTATAAAAACTAAGTACCACTCTAAGCATGACAAATAATGAAATATGCAAAAGTAAATAACTAAACTATAATATGTGGAAACCCATCACAGCTGATTTCACAAAACATAATAGCGAAGTTTACGTAACTCAATCCACAATTGTCTTATAATAGCAAACAACGTAATGTAAAAACAACTACATAATTCGGACCTTCTGAAATGAAAATAACATAAATGAGAAAGGGAACGGAGGACCGACACTTCCATCATAATATCAATAATACTAAATAAAATTTAAGATCTTGGAATCAAGGTTGAGGCAACATTGGTCGCCTAGGTCCTGAAATATAAAGTCTATAAAGAACAAAATTAAAATTGAAATTGGGATAAATCATAGCTATGCATCTACATCTTGTATTTTAGTTTATTTTAAGTTTATCAGAACCCAAAGAATCCAAAATATCACATGAATTAATAATCCCAAACCCATGTCAAACCATGATTAAGTTTTACTCTAGACAATTTCAATATAACTAAAGCATTCATAAGAACAATACACTAAACATCTCAAGCGTATAAAATAAAATAGACAATCTCAAGTCAAATTTCCACATGAGTACGGTCCTCAACATGTAAAATGTAATTGGGCTCACTCAAGCCTGCAAATAATGAAGGCATATCCCTATCACCTTTGGGGATCATTCGTGCATACCCGGTATAGTCTTAGGCCACCCCAAGCCCAAGACCTCATCACTAACAGATGGATTATTCACTACACCTTCCCATAATTAGTATAGCCTACTATACCCAAGACTAAGCGATGATAACCCACGTGGAACTCCCTCGAGATATGAGTATGTCGGTAGTAGGACTCGAGGTAAAAATGACCATGGTAAACCTATCTTTATCATTGAGGTACCATGGTGGTAGACGTCAAACACATCCCCAATATGGAATACTTCTTATTACATCACGCACAATCACTCACACATGGTATTCATTTCATAAATAATATAGAAAAGAAATCGTAATGATTTACGAAATTCAAATCTTAACATGAATTATTCCAGTTTCATAACTTCTATAATGTTATGGATCTAACCATTATATGCACCTTAAACTTAACATATTAACATGCCAATATAAACTTACCATATTAACATGCCAATATCATTGAGATATCCATAAATCAACCTAGATTTCAAAAATCCTACCCACCAAATAAGAAGTAAATTTTTTGAAAATATGAAGTCATCGATTGATCGACTACCATCAATTGATCAATGGCTATAAGTGTTTTAAAATTTCCCCTTATAGGATACGTCTTATACAACACCTTAATTCTCTTCCAAAACCACCATTAATGAGCCAAAATATTCATCCAAGTCCGAATAAACATCCTACCAACAAATCCAAATATTATAAACAGTTAGAACATACTTCTATTAACAAATCCCCAAGTTTATGTCAAGATTCAAGAAAAACCCAATTTCTCATTCAAGAACCCTAAATCTAAGATTTCTTTAATTAGTTTATGATTCCAATGTATTAATAAACGTAATGAGAAAGCTTTCAAAAAATTTACAATATAAAACCTATCCTAATCATCCCATAACAATTTAAACTAAGTTTCATGTGGAAATTCAACAAATCAAGAGGGAACATATCCTAAATACTAAGTTAATTAGGTTAATTATGAATCTAATCAATTTAATAACTCAAATCATATTTCAAATATGATTAGATTAATATTGAAAAGAACATATATAATTTAAGTCAATAGCAATCATAATCATATTTTAAATCAATTTCCCTCAATCAAGTCTGAAGAGAAATCAGTGCCAAGGACCCTCCTAATATTCCTTTCTCTTGAGGTTTCATCTCTCCATACTTGTGATACTTCCCAACTTGTGTTATGATAATTATGACATCCTTAAAGGTTCATTAACCCCTTTAATTTTGTAACTAGGCTTGGGACCTAAATGGTACTCATTTGGTGTGACATGGCATCATTGGGAACTACTTCATTATCACTATGACTCGCCACTAAGGGGATAATCCAACCAAAGAAACCCTTGATATCAAATCTCTAACCATTCCATAGTCACCCATAATACACAACCTTGTTAAAATTAGTTAATTAATATGCTATCATGACATGAAAAATGTAAAATTTCATTTATGTAACACATAAATTTCAAATATTGATATCACATATCACCCAAGCAAACATAATAATAATGCATGAAAATATGGGGTATTACACATCACTCCCAAAAGGAGGATGCAAAAAAATTAGGGAATTCCACTTGGTACCAGGACCAACCTAGGAATCTTTGGCATCTTAAAAATACCTGAGGCATTGAGCTAACCATGCTTGTAATCCACCTGTTTATATTCATTGATAAGCACCCAAAACTATACAATTTATACCCCAAATAGACGCACTTTTGTTGTTAATTCTCGATAATATGGGTCTTATGTGCTTAAATGTTTATCTTGTAGGTCAAATGTCCGTTTGCGGTGTCAAAACCTATATATCTAGGCAAATGCGCATTTTATTGAGCTAATTACCAACACCGTAACCTTACTTGAGCCAAAGCCTAGTCTAAACCTACCCCGAACCCCGTGTGTGTCTAATTTGTCTCTTTTTATTATTTTTTAGATTTTCAGTTTGAGTCATTTTTATTTTTAGGATTTATTTTAGATTTATTTAGTATTTTCTAGGTTTTATTTTCTATTTTTCTACTTTATTTTTATTAGTATAATTTTATCTTATTTTGATTTTTATTAGCTTTTAGTTTAGTCTTATTTTATTAGGATTAGGATTAGTTTTAGTAATTTATTTTTAGTTTATTAGATTTTATATTTTTTTAGGACTTTAGTTTTTATTAGATTTTTCATTTTTTATTTCTTTTGTTTTATCATTTTAGTTTTTAATGGCCTAGGATTTTATTTTTTGTTTTAATATTTTTATTTTTTAGTTTGTTTTATTTTTTTAGGTAGATTTTATTTTTTAGTTTTAGTTTTATTAATTTTATTTTGAGTCTTAGTTTTTATTTTGGGTCACAAATTAAACATACACACACATACCAAACACTACTTATCCTATACCCTCACACCCACCATATTCCCCTACACCCTACCACACTAAATCAACCCCTCTTCATCTTCTTCCAACAACCTTTCTCTCTCCTCTGAACCCAAAACTTCCCACCTCTTTCTCTCTCTCTCATCATTCCTCCATTACCAAACATTATACATCATCACTCTCTCTACCAGAAACCCACCTAAGTTTCTACCCCAAACCTGTTCCAGCCTCGGATCTGCCGACCAAAACCCGGTCGAAAAACCCTCCAGCCCACCGGCGGCGCTACACCCCATCAACACGCGACCTCCGGTGTCGGAATCCCATCTCCTACTTTCGTCCAAACCCGTCACCCCTACATACCAGCGGAAAACCCAACTCCGGCAGCCAATGTAGCCACCCCCGGTCGTGACCCCTCACGCCTGCCAACCTCGGGCGTGCCTCACCCCCTCTCCGGCGACTTTCAGTCGCGACTGCAGCTGCCACCTTCGCTCGACCCTGCTGCCACCACCTCCGCTCGGATCTCAATCCATTTTAGAACCCGAACCTGACCCAGCTACCTCTAGTCCGACCCACATAAACCCACATTTCAAACCTCTCACAACCATTACCCAAAAACCCATCATCCAAACTCATTCTCCATTTTAGCCAAAACAACCCAAGACCCATTTCAACCCATGAACAATCGTGTGCTGTCAAAAACGAAAACAAGCCAAAACCAAATTAATTCCCCCATGTGCCAATTTAAATCCCTTTTCCCAATATACCCTTAAATACCCCCAACTACCTAACTTTAAGTCATTTCCAAAAATACCCACAAATCATATCAGATTTTTATTCCCCAATTCCCTCACCCATTTATCCTCACACCTCACCATTCCCATAACACACCCAAACCTCATGCACACTTAAACCAATTACCCAAATTAACCCCCCATGCTCCATGCCTTGTATAAAAAGAAGATGAAGACCTGAAATAAAGAAGAGCTTTTAGATAGGAAAATTCTAGATGGAGAATTGTAGAGAAAAATACCATTTGTAAATAGTTTTATTTTATTCTTTTTATTTTTTGTTAGATATTTGTGAGATTAAATACTGTAAGAGAGTTAATTTCTAGTTAATTGTTACCATCTCTCATTTAGTTTAGTTATTAGTTTAAATCATCACCTCACCCAATTGTTTTAATATTTGAAAAAGCTAACAAAAAGTAGAAAAGTGAAAAGGCACAAAAAGAAAATAAAAAGTGAATTACAATTGAAATTCTCTCTAGCTTACTCCCTAGAATGTGGATTGATACCCTTACTTACCTCTACACTTGAGATTGTATTATTTTGTAAGTATTTGAGGTTTTGACTAACTTGGCTTTCAACAACAACAATATATACAAAAGTCACGTTATCATTCATCCAAGAACAAAGGGATGCCCATCCAACCTTCATCCTAGCTAGTGACCCAGACTACACAGGTACCCTTATAAGAGTGGCACTTTCTCTACATCCCGGCGATGAAAACTTTTCTTGATCGCTTTATTTCACTAAAAAATCCTCTTTGACCTTGTTGAGATGTTCCCTTAGAAAACAATTATCGTTCTCTAGTGACCAACAATGTCTCCATGCTCCTTGAACTTGACCCGAATAATAGGAATCATCTGAGTCTAGTCATTGTACGTATTAGTCACCTTTCGGAGTGCTTTCCAAATAGAAAAAAGGCTTCTTGAGTTCAACCAGAAGCATCCCGACCAAATAGAAAAAGTATTCAAAAATTAGAGACATAGAGAACAAGCATATGAAAGCAAAAGTAATCAAATATAAAACGGCGATGCCAAAATTATAAGTCTCTTTATTTCAATTTAAAGTCGAGCAAGCCTTTTCATTGTAAAAAACAAAATGTCGAACATATTAAAAAATAAGAAGTAATAAAACTAATCTAACTAGATTGGTTTTCTTTCTCTTTCATTAAATAATCTTGTTTTCTCACAACCTTATTTGGGTTTGTGATCTCCTTTGCTTGTTCAGTGCCCTTCCTTTTACTGTTCACCATCACCTCCTTAGCCTTATCCATCATCGAAGTTTGGAGCAAAACCTAGTTTTTTTCTATTTAAAGAGCTTATTTTCTAGGGGGACTTCTGCTTTTCCCAAATATATCCCTTCAACCTTTCTTTAAGGAAAATTGACAAATGTAGACCAACTATTTCTTAACATGGATGAAGGCATCATCCTATACCTAGTAATATTCTTTTTCCTTGGCCTCTAAGGCCTCATACAAAGTCTATGCATACTCCTCCACAACCTTCTCAAGATGCTCGATTTTGGACTTCTGTTTGGCAAGATTCATCTCATTGGCCTTCACCTTAGTCCTATAAGCCTTTATAATATCATTCTCATTATTTAGAGGTGTTTCTTCGGTTATCATAAGACTTATCATGGTCTACTCTTTTATCAAAAATATCGACAAAGTCCACCAGTAATAACAAGAAAATGATCAACCAAAAAACATAGTATAGTAAAAATTCGAAAAACAGTATAGATCCAAATACAATACTAAACTCACTAAATAATGGATTTGAAAAGCATGAGATACTAACAGTTAGATAGTCATCTACTGACTATATCCTTGTTAGCATGAAGGTAGGCCCCTCTCATTAAATAAGGGGCCAGGGCAGCGTTCTTAGACAGTGATACGTTGGCAGGGATCTTCATCTTAGAGGGGGAATCCACCCTTCAAGTGGGAAAATCAGCTACAAGACTAGTACTAGTCTCTCTCTTCTTCACGATATTTATTTATGAATTATCACGATACTTACCCAAATTGATTGGTTTAGAGGAACCCCTTACTTTCTTACTCCTGCATGATTGGGCTTTTGGAGAACATGGGGCAATGCCTTCCACCAATAAGTTTGGAATTCTTTTCCTCGGTAGCTTCTCTTTTTCAAAAGTAAAAGGAACCACGAAAGGGGTCTAGGTGGTATCTACAAACTCAAAGGATGAAAAAGTTGTCTCACTTGAAGACTCCTTACTGCTAGAAAGAATATGGATTTGTGGTTCCTCGTCTACTAGTCTAGCGACAAAGGAAGTGGTGGTGTTGGTGTCGTTCAAGAACAATTATGACAACGTAGGATGTTTGGAACAAGTAGAAAAAGGCCGTTTAAGCTTCGAGGCCTTTTAACCTGTTAAACTGACTCGTGCTTAGTCGGATCTATCATTTGGGAAGAATTTATAAAAAACAAAGAAGGAAAACATCAATAAAAATTTAAAATATTTTCTCTACCAAAATAAAGGACAACTAAAAACAACGATCGGTCTATTTTATGTCCCCCACTAGGACACCTGTAACCCTTGTAGGGTTCATCACCCTCGAGAATGGGTGGGTGTTCCCATTATTTCAAAACAAGGACATGGGAACAATAATATTTATTGGAACTAGGAAAGTTCACAACCAACACTTTCTCCATCTTCCTTGCCTTTAGATGGAAGTGTTATCATTCTTACTTACCCACATATAATAATGTATGATCTTTGGGATCCCTAAATGGGTTTGGTACAACTTATTTATCCTATTAATACCATTAATTATTTTATAAGTATTTGGGGTACATTTGTCAAGGACTATATTAAATTTTCACAATACAAAAAACACGATTGGTTCAGAGTGAAAATTATGCCGATTTCAGCATTTGTAAGGGCATGATTTATAAATGTTCGGGGTAGAATCTAGGAATTTTCCATGCATCCTAGATCTCAATTAAGTATGTATGATACCGATACATTCAGCACCTCTCTACGATCATCCTCGATGGCATCGATTTGAATTCATGCATCCATCATCTTCGTACGTGCATCATGTGTCAAGAAACGTATAGTTCAATAATTCCCACTACTCCACCTACATATGGTAAGAAAATAATTTAATTATAATGTTTAAATTATTTGCATAAATAGTTGGGAATATTATTTTAAATAAATTTTCGAATTCTGGAAGATGATAATCACGCAAAATCGTTTTAAGGAGTTTTTCTATTACACGTCACTGATGTCGTTCAAATGACATTGTATCTCGTCCGAATGAGATGCCATTTCGCTCGAACGACACTGGGTTTCGTTCGAACGACGCACCGCTTTAACTTCATATTTGAAGTTTTCAATAACTTTTTGATTCACAAAGATTTACCAATTCCTTATATGAATCCTCTAAACCCCAAGGAATATTATACTCCTCATTTAGAGTACACTTGTGGAGAAGACGAAGCTTTTCCATTGCTTACCTTCTGGAGCTCTTGCAGGAACTCTTGCCGACGACATCGAAATTGACACCCGAGGGTATTTCGTATATCAGTACTTGTATTTCTTTTGTAATCCATGTAAACCCTTATTTACAAAATTATAGTGAAAATAAGATGATTTTGCCCCTGTGGGGGATTTTATCTCAATCGCGATTGTCTTACATGCTTAGATTATTTCTTTATTCAATCACGTTTGTTTGCAAGACTTAAGGGTTGTTTGGACTAAAATTGGAATTTAATTAAATAAGTTTGACATTTATTACTAGTGCACTCTCAAATTGGTATCAGAACCTTTAACACAAACTTACCTTGTAATTCTTTCGCAAAATTTTTTCTTGATATCGATTTTGTTCTGAAAATTGATTTTTGGAAAAAGCGCAATTTCAATGGATAACTCAAATAATAAAGTTCCAACTTTTGATGGGTCAAATTATGCCTATTGGAAAGCACGCATGAAATATCACCTAAAGGCTATGGATGAACGTGTTTGGGTTATGTGTGAAAGAGGGTGGACACCTCATACTGTCATTGTAAAAAATGTAACTACTTGAAAATATGTGACTGCATGGACTAATGATGAATTTAAATGGAGCACATTTATCTCATGTGGGCTTAGTGCCATTTCTGGAGCCGTCACACTTGACGAGTTTCGACGCATTATGACGTGTAACACGTCTGAAGAAGCATGAGATGTTCTGAAACTTACCCATGAAGGCAAAAATGCAGTGAAAGAATCTAAATTGCAAAACTTAACTACTCAGTTTGAAACTATCTCCATGCATAATCTAAATTGCAAAACTTAACTACTCAGTTTGAAACTATCTCCATGCATGAAAATGAGTGTTTCGATGAATTTTATGCATGCTTATCTGATATCTTGATACCTAGTTTTAATTTAGGAGATCACACGGGTAGTTAACAAAATTTTGAGATCACTGCTGAAGAAATTTATCGCCAAAGTCACTGTGTTAAATTCATTATCCAATTTGAATACGCTAAAATTAGAGGAGTTAGTTGGAGACCTACAGACCTATGAAATTGACATGTTCCCTAACATGATAAAATCAGAAGATAAAGGGGTAGCTATTAAAGCCCAGGCTAGAAACTGTGAGGGGTCAAAGAGAGGTGAGTTGTATAAGAAAATAGAGGAAGAGATGTCTGATTCTGATTCTTATTTTAACTTAGATAATTTGGTCCTTTTTGCGAAAAATTACAAGAAATTTTTTAAATTAAAGAAAAATTGAAATTTTAAAGATAAAAAGAAATTTGAGAAAGATAAAAAGGATACATCTAATAAAGATAGTGAGAGATGTTTTGAGTGTGGCGGTAGAGGTCATAGGGGATTTGAGTGTGCAACTAGGTTGAAACGTCAAGGACAACCTGAATCTGCGTTAAACACTACCCTTAGTGACGATAGCGAGGTCGGGTGCGTGGACTCTGGAGACGAGTCATCGCATGAATGTAAATTCACCGCATTCATGTCTAGTCATGTGAGTTATTACCGTGATCCTCACGACGATGAGGATGAAAGCTCACATGGACACCTCGACATTGATAGTAGTGTTAGTGAGGGGGAGGAAGATGAAAATGAGAGCGATAGTGATCTCCGACACGCGTATGCTGATTTATATGCTGATACTTAAAAAAAAGGCGTAACAAAGGGTTAGCTCTTAGGATTGCTTCTCTAGAGAAGAAAGTAGGAGAGATGAGAGATAGAGAGACCTCCATATCCACTGCAATGAGAGAGAGAGAGAGAGAATGACTCTGTTGAGAGAGAGAAAGTTTTTAGAGAGAGATAAAGTGTGTTTGTGAAAGAAAAAAGGGGACTTGAGTAAGCAAGTGGCAGATCTGATGAGTGAGTTCGTTTCCTCCCTGGACATTCGAAAGAATATAGAATTCCTTACAGACGAACTCACTCAGGACCTTGAGAGAGCCCGGGAAGTCAAGGTAAGAATTGACGATCGATCTGGTAAAAGGGAAAGATTCTCCTCGCCCTTTCTTTAGGTTTAGTTGAGAGGCTGGGAATAGGTTTTGATTGTTCTTCCATGTCCCATATGACATTAGAACCGGTTCCCGAGTTTATTACAAATCCGTATGGCCACCCACCTAGAAACCAGAAGAGAGGTCGGCTAAGAAAAGCAAACCAAAGTCGGCCTAAGTCTACATATTTTTGTACTTACTACAACAGAAAGGGCCACCTTCGTGAGTTTGGATATAGTTTGGGTCAGACATGACGTACTTTTTCTCCACCACATGCCACTACTGATTTTGAGAGTCTTAGAGAGCGTGTTGAGTTTCTAGTCACCACATCTCAAAGTATAGTAGAAGAGTTCGAACGAATTTCTATGCCGCCAGTGGACACTTTTAAAATATCGACTAGAGTCAACAATGACAAGGGAAAACATAAGTTTACCACTACTTGGGTTCCTAAACACAACGAAAAATCCCTTGTTGCTCATGTTGCTCTTAAAGCACATTATTCCCTATAGTGTTACTTCGATAGTGGGTGCTCTAGGCACATGACTGGTGACGTCTCCTTATTTATCTCCCTCGAGGATCATAAGGAAGGTAAAGCCACTTTTGGATATGGGAGCAAGTATAGCATAGTATGACGAGGTGCAGTAGAGTTACCAGGATTCTATATGCTAGAGAATGTGTTGTACGTCAGAGGATTGAATGCAGATTTACTAAGCATTAGCCAATTGTGCGATGCTGAACTTGCAGAAAAGTTTGATCGAAATAAATGCCACGTCTATGATCAAACTGATAAACTTTTATTGCAAGGGGTGAAGACTAAAGATAATTATTATATTATCATGCCTGAGTCCTCATTTGTCTATAACAGCACCACAATCACTTCTATGGATCTGTGGCACCAACGTCTAGGTCATGTGAACTTTCAAGATTTTAAAAAGTCGGCCAAAAAGGACCCAGTACGTGGCTTACCATCGCTTGGAAAGCCAACTTCCGTAGTTTGTGGAACCTTCCAGTTGGGAAAGAAAATTTGTAGACCCCATCGGAAGTTAACTTCCATTTGCAACTCTCGCATCTTTGAGTTGATACCTATGGATCTTATGGGTCCTACTTGTACTGAGAGTTTAGGTGGTAAGATGTACATTCTCGTGATGGAAGATGATTTCTCATGCTACTCTATCGTAGGTTTTCTACGAGAGAAATCTCATGTTGTGGACTTTCATACGACCAAGTGTCGTGCCCTGCAAAATCAACACGGTGTCACTATCAACAGAATACATACTGACAAAAGCGCTAAGTTTAAAGAAGCAAAAGTAGATTTTTTCTATGATAGACTCATAATCAAACACGAATTTTTGACTGTTATAACTCCTCAGTAAAATGGGATTGTTGAGAGGAAGAATCAAATGATTTAGGAAATGGCTAGAACTGTGATTTTGGGTCGTAATGTTGCAAGAAGATTTTTGTCAGTGGCTGTGTCTATCGCGCGCCACATAGTGAATAGGGTATATCTTTATCCACACACTCTTACGATGCCCTAAGAATCATGGACTGGAAAGAAGCCCAACCTTTCATATTTTTGTCTCTTTGGGAGTAAATGCTACATGCTACGGGATCGAGAGCAATTAGGAAAGTTCGACTCTAGGAGGAATGGGGGGATATTTTTAGGTTATTCATCGTCTAGTAGAGCTTATCGGGTGTATAACCTGAATAGCTCTAAGGTTATGGAGTCAATAAACGTCACTGTGCAAGATGACGAACCACCGACGTTTATTGATTCTAACCTTTTGTGTGAGGGTGATGCTCTTACTGATGATCCCTTTATGCCTCCCACACCTAGAGTGGATCCCATTCATGACTTAGGGGACACTCCTGCTTGGGTTTGCAAGAGTTATGATCCTTCTACTATATTAGGAGATCCCACCCTTGGTGTCAAGACTCATGCCCAGCTAGAGAATGTTGTTATCCATGTCTGCTACACGTCCAAAGTCGAGCCCATGAACTATAAGGAAGAACTCAAAGATGAAAACTAGATATGTGCTATGCAGGTGAGTTTCTTCAGTTTAGAAAGAATCATTTTTGGGAACTTGTCCCTAGACCTAGTGAGACAAATGTGATAGGTACGAAGTTGATCTTCAAGAATAATGTGGAAAATACTAGTACCATTATTCGAAATAAGGCTAGGTTTGTCACTCAAGTCTATATACACAATTCGGGTGTAGACTTTGGTGAGATATTATCTCCTGTTGCGAGGCTTGAGTTCGTCCGCTTATTAGTCGCCATCGCATGTCATATGAGCTTTAAGTTATATCAAATGGATGCCAGGAGTGCCTTTATGAATTTTATTCTACAGGATGAGGTTTATGTGGAACAACCAAAAGGGTTTGAAGACCCTAAGCACTGTGATCACGTCTACTATCTGAGGAAAGCCTCGTATGGTTTGAAGCAAGCACCCTGTGCTTGGTACGAAAGGCTTACTTCATATCTCTTAGCCTGTGGCTTCAAGAGAGGGGGAGTTGATATGACGTTATTCGCTAGGAGAGATGATGGTGCTATATTGGTTGTCCAGGTATATCTGGAAAACATAGTCTTTGGATCCACGTTTGCTAGCATGCTCAGCACTTTGACGAGGATATGAAGAGTGAGTTTGAGATGAGCGTGGTTGGTGAGCTTACATTCTACCTTGGTCTCCAAGTTCGTCAGCTAGAGGATGGGATGTTCATCTCCCAATCTAAGTATACTAGAGACTTTGTGAAGAAATTTGGTTTAGACTCCTCTAAGCCCACATGTACACCGATAAGTACCTCCACAAATATTAGCATGGACACTTTTGGCAAGAATGTAGAGCAAACCTTGTATCAGAGTATGATATGTAGTCTTCCCTACATAACTGCCAATCATCCCGATATAGCCTTCAGTGTTGGAGTATGTGTGAGATATCAAGCGTCCTCGAAAGAGTCACACTTACTCGCTCTCAAATGTATTATCAAATACGTGAGTGGGACTCTCTCACTTAGCATTTGGTATTCCTTTGATACCAGTGACCGTTTATCCGCGTATTCGGATGCTGATTGGGTCGGGGATGCAGATGGATGTATAATCACTTCTGTTGGGCAATTATTCTTTGGTTCTTCTCTTGTATCTTAGTTGAGGAAGAACAAAAACTCCATCTCTTTTTCCATTGCGAAGGCTGAGCATATAGCCGTCGGGAGTTATTGCACCCAACTTCTGTGGATGAAACAGATGTTGGGGGATTATGGGATATCACAAGACACGATGACTATTTCCTGTGATAACATAAGAACGATACACGTATCCCGTAATCCAGTCAAACATTCACGCACAAAACACATTAGGATACGCGAGAACTTTGTCTGTGAGCTTGTAGAAGAAAAGGTCGTATCCTTTATATTCCTATCAACCGACCTCCAGTTATCTGATATCTTCACAAAGCCTTTAGATGCCCTTAGATTAAAGAGTCTTAGGTAGTCTTTAGGAATTTGTATAGTTGAAGTCTTAGGAAGTCTGAGGAGTGGTCACCAGGTCTAGAGTAGGATACACTTTTCCTTGATCATATCATTTGTTTCCTATATCTAGATTGTAACTTTTGTATATGTATTTGTTTGATTTTTTTTAAATTAGGAAAAACAAAAAAGTTTTTATTTTTATGAAAAAAAATTAAAAACATAAAAATAGTTTTGTATTTTGTTTACATCATTTATGGATGAACATTTAAGATAACCATAGTCACAACTTCATTCCATATTTCACGTGACTGTTTGATAATGATTTGAGATGCTACATCATTTCATCCATATGCTTTACATTGATTGGAGTCTTTGAGGTGTAATACGTGATATCTTCTACTTGTTTGGCTCCTTATCTCCTTTATTGCACACATGCATGGTGTTATTTGAGTATTTTACTTGTTTATCACATATTTTCTTAAGTGTTTCCATCTCAATATTGTCTCTCCAACAAATCAAATACGATAAAACAAGATATTAAAAGGTGTGCATGGTTTAAACCGTTTGCCGTGAGTTTGTGCAAATATTATAAATGGTTAAGGGCTACGAAAGGTACACATTTATCCTTTGCGATTAAGCCTCCATTCCAATTGGACCTAAATTGAGGAATTTTAATTATCTGGGGTCCAAAGAGGTTTAAAAGAGCCCAAAAATATTGAATGGCAATAAAAAGAAATACATGCCAATAATGGGACATTAGGTTTATTCGTCAATTCTCCAATGTTTGAGAATTTAGATCACCTCAAAAAGAAAATATATATGAGGGAATTTTATTGGAGAATTAAAACGGCTTTGCACGTCCTTAAAAATTCTTAAAAAAGCATGAAATCATTTTGGACACTATTGGTGTGGAAATCTCTTTGAGCTTTGATTTGATGATTTGATTGAGTCAATTTCGTATAATTCTACATTTTTTACACCGAAGCAAGATGTTGAGTTTATTCGTTAGAAATATCCAATATTCATCATGCTTCTATGTTATGGTTGTATGTATTTATTTTCCTGTTAGATTAGCTCACATCCCTTCATTTCAGTTATTATGGACTTGGTTGTTTTGGTGTTCTTTCATGGTGTGTTTTTGTTTGCTTTAAAAAAATTAAAAATTCAAAAAGAGAAAGTTTATTTCCATGTGACATTATCCATTTGCATTGCGTATGTTCTTCATATATGTCTATTTGGTGACATCATAAAAAGGGGGAGAACGAATTATGGGGGAGAATTGCCTATTTGTTTATATAATGATTTGCTTGCTCATAATTGATATATGTTTTTGCTTATCATTATATTTCAAACTGTTGTGCATCACTGGTATTTGTTTCTTGTCTCATTTGTGTAGGTATTAAAATGGAGATTCATTTTTGCACATCCTCATGATAACATAGAAAGTTTGAAGATTTGAAGATGATCAAATTTGTGAGTGTAATTCGTGTGGGTGATTTTTCCCCTGTGGGTGATTTTTCCTCAATTGTAATTCGTGTAAACCGTTCTCTATAAAATTATAGTGAAAATAAGATGGTTTTTCCCCTGTGGGTGATTTTTCCTCAATTGTGATTGTCTTGCATGATTAGATTATTTCTTTATTCAATCACGTTTGTTTGCAAGAGTTAAGGCCTGTTGGGACTAAAATTGGAATTTAATAAAATAAGTTTGACATTGATTGTTGGCGCACTCTCAGCATTGAATTTAGAGAACATACAATATCCTCCATTAACTGTAGACACACCATTGTGTTACCCCCTAAACTCTCCTTAGGTCCCTAGCACCTCCCTACATCACTACAAACCCAGGTCATACCCCGAGTACTGACCTAGAAGCCATCAGGCACTCCCAGGCTCCATTTGACCAAAAGTCAAAGTCTTCAACTCGACCGAGACTGAGTGAATATTCGAAGGGCACTGAAACCCCTTTCCAATGGTTCTCCGCGTGCGCGATTCAGACTTACCATGCGGACAAACGATCCGTTTGCACCTGACGATTCCCCCATCCAATGGACCGACGAATGATTTCGAGCCACATTTAACCCAAAGTCAACTCCCGAACTCGGGAGCAGTCCAAGGAATTTCGAAGGTCTCTAAATTACCTTTCCAACGGTCTACCCCGTGCACGATTTAGATCAACGGTTTGCACTCTGCGACTAATTTTCTGAAAAGGCATGAAAGACACAGCCAAACTGTAGGTCCTAGACCCTGCCTTAAGGCAGTGTGCCTAAACGCACCTGCTGATTGGAAGGAATAGAGCTATGTAGAGCGGAAATGCCCTGGGCCTTTAAAAAGGAGGCATGACCTCACTTGTAGGGGAGAGCCCAGATCTAATAGATATCACTCTCAACAAATCCAAAAAACCTCTCTCGAAGTCAGCGAGATTTCCACACCCAAATCCCTTTCCAACCTTCAATTTTCATCATCCTTTTCATCAAACATGGTGATTTTACTACCCTACATCATCATCCAAGTCTAAGAGATTCCCTCCAACATTCAAGATCAAGCTCAAGATCTTCAAGAAGGTCCAATTTTCTCAACTCTCTCCTTAAATTCTCATAAATTCGCAATAACTTGTTTTATTACTTAGCACTTTCATCATCTCATATCACACATCCTAATATACTTTTTATTTAGTATTATTGCACATCTCTTATTTTCATATAAATAAAAATCCAAAAAACAAGAAAAAGAGGGTTTCCTCATAAATTCCAAACGGGAATTCTCATACTTTTCTTACACTTTTCTCACAACTAAAACATTTTTTTCTACACACACACACACACACAAATAAGAGAATCCCCCGGTTGGATTTATGGGAGAAACCCCACCCCTCATTTTACATGGGAACTACGTGGACTTTGATGCCTCTATAGGCTACGTAGGCGTCTCGGGGTAAAACCCGAGACTCGAGTCCTATTTTTTCTTTTTCTCTCATCTTCTATTTTATCTAAAATCAACTCCCTTATATTATATATATATACATATATTTGTTCTTAGTGGCATATTATTCCACATGCGTTGTCGTTCCATCATAACGGTCAACGTAAGGATAATCGCGTAAATCCTATTTTATAATATTTTTATACCTTCCTACGGATTACTCGCCTAACCTCTTCCGTGGTGAAAGTCAATGATTCCTATCTTCACTATATATACTCATGCACACATATCACGGGTAAAATAAAGGAAAGTAACAAAAACCCATGAGAGACCGAAAGGGCGAAATGGGTGCCTAACACCTTCCCATTTCGTAACTTAGCCTCCGGACCTTTTTCGAATAATTTTGATTTCGTATGCATCAGTACGTCTTTGGATGCTGTCCTTCGGGATGGCTTCCCTTTTTCTTTTATCTATTTTGATTAAAATAGACTGGTGACTCTAATCTCTTTACATTTTTAAACCTCGCCCAAATGACGCCAGCCGAAGCGCTCCCGACCAATGCTTTCACCTCTGAAACATAATCCAATGTCCAATTGACCGGGGTACCATCACCCCACCAGCCAATCCTAAGACAAACACTACTCACAACCCACTCCCAAATCATTCCAATCCCATCTTTCTAGAAGAGAACCCAGAAGTCGATCCCTCAACTCAAATCACACCCACATACTCTCCTAAACCTCTTCAAATTTGTCCATATTTCCTCCTACACCCTGCTAGCCTCGCTAATTAGGCACTCTCACTCCTTACGAGAGCATGCATAATCGTCCATACCCATTCCAAAATTGGAAGCATGGAATTTTCAGAAGTGTTAAACCAACTCCTAGCATTCGAGCTGAAATTGCCCTCACAGATGATCATTGATTGCTAAAGGTTCAGTACGCTGTTCTTGAAAGCACGGAAATGGGCCCGAGAGTTAGATAAATGGGTAGTACTAATCGTTGAAGTCATCTTGGATGATGTTGTCAAGATCATGGCAGAATTATTTAAGAAAACCAACAACATTTGTAGTATGACCGAGTTACTTGTTGCTATGAAGCTATAGGGGCTCCTAGTCCCTTCACCCTTACACATCCCCACAAAATAGGATGACTTATATGAAGAAGTTGTTGAAGTTATGGAATGTATCGAGTTAACGTGGAAAGATAAATTTTTTACCACCAGATGCGGGGAAGAATTGGGAGATTGGAATAAAGAACAAGCTTTCAAGAAAACTGGCCCGATAGCCGACATGTGTGGAATGATACCATCTGAAGAACTCCTCAGAGCAATAAATAAGGTGGAAAAACAACCCGAGATCGATGAGGAAATGGGATTCATGTTTTTCCCTTATTCAGTAAATCACATAACCAGATCAGGGAGGCATTACAAGATCCCAAGCTCACTACCAGCCAATGACAAGTTGAAGGGCATGGAAAACCTTCCTATGCCAGAGATGACCCTCGAGGAAAGTAAGATCCTCGACCAACTAAAGATAACTCAAGCTAACATAATTATACGGGGGATTTTCATGTCTTCTCAGCTACACCGAAATGCTTTGATCAAGTTTCTCATCGGACTCACAGTTCCTCTTTCTACCACACCGGAAGAAGCCATAAATTTGGTTGAATCCTTGACCTCTACCTGAATGCGATACTTTTATGAAGAAAAAATCCCCAAGATTGGGACAAACCACAATCGTGCACTAAACATCTCTGTCGAAGTTATGGGGAAGGTTGTGCCACTCTCTCTTGTCGACAATGGATCCGCCTTGAATGTCTGCCCACTGAGAACCTTCAAATGTTTAGGCCTGAAAGAAAGCGACCTCACTTCAACCTCAGCTGCTGTGCGTGCCTACAATAATACCCGTCGAGAGGTGATGGGATCCATAAAGCTTGTAATAGGGGTTGGCTCTATAAACCCTGTCATTATTTTCCAAGTTATTGACATCCCAACTTGTTTCAATCTATTGCTAGGACGACCTTGGCTCCATAGTATCAAGGGCGTGTCTTCCTCACTCCATCAGAAATTAAAGTTCTTCACTGACGAACGGGTCATTACCATCTTGGGCGACGACGATAATGCCGATGGTGCAAGTACCAGCAGTCCAATCCTTGGGATACAATATGGGTCAAATGATATGCTCCTATCAGGATTTCGAGTTAAACCACTTTTACTCCTGGCAGGGGAAAACTTTAAAGAAAGGGTTTGTCCAGAATACGACCCTCATAGAAACATCAATGTGATTCAGATGTTAAAAAACATGCACTTCATGCTCGGACTGGGTCTAGGGCAAAGACAACAATGGATACTTGAGCCTATTGAACTAAATAATGCTTTTGCACCTTGTGGTTTGGGGTATTAACCATCAGAACAAGAGCTCAGAATGATCCACTAGTCTCGACCAAAGAGCAGACTAGACCGTGTCCAAACTACCTAGGTGACTCCTTCAACGAACGATTCATCAAAGAGGGTGAGGACTTCCCCTTTTGTGGCTTTTCGGAACCATGGCATGACCATTCAGACAAAAAGATGAAGCCTGGAATAGAGATATTTTTCCAAGACATATACCCATGGACCAAAGGTTCCCAACACTAAGTACAACTGTTCATCAAAGATACCGAAGAGGCTGATGAATGTGACTCCGAAGATTCCTTCAACTTATAGACATTGGGGATAACACTCTGCATGGTTCACTCAGGCACTACATCACCGGATCTGTCCTAATTGATTAAAGTTACTGATACACCTCTCCTCAACTGGCATGATGCGCCAGTTCTACCTGCTAAAACCTCCCCTAATCCTAATGTTTACCCCATTTCTTTTTCTATTTTTTATCCTTGTTCAAATGTAAGTGAGTCCTCCTTTGATGAGGTTCCTAATGCTATTTTTCCTATCAATGAAATAAATGAAGATTTTGAGTATCTTCCTGTGCCTTACATTTACTGTTTGGATTCTAATCTAACTTTTAATTATGATCATTTTGCAAATGAACAATTCTTAACTGATCAAAATAAGGTTAATAATAAACAACATAATCGCGCTCAAGTTAATGAAGAAGAGACTGTTATTATTAACCTCGGTTCTAGTAGCCAAATGCGCGAGATTAGAATAGGGGCTACCCTCGACGAGCATGAGCGTGCACAACTCGAAGAATTGCTAAAAGAATTCGTGGATGTCTTCGCATGGTCCTACGATGATATTCCCGGCATTGATCCTGAAATAGCTCAGCACGAGATTCCCACTCTCCCATATTACAAGCCGGTTAAACAAAAGTTGATAAAGCTCTGCACTGAATGGTCGCTCAAGCTCAAAGAAGAGGTGGTCAAACAGTTGACCGTAGGCTTCATTCGTGTAATCGAATATCCCACGTGGCTAGCCAACATAGTGCCCGATGTGTGTATACTATCGATATTTGAACAAAGCCTCTCCAGTGGATGATTATCCGTTACCCAATATCGACATGATCATGGACAACACAGTCAGTCATGCTCTTAAGTCATTCGTCGATGAGTTTGTCGGATACAACCAAATCAAAATGCACCCAGACCACCAAGAAAAGATCATGTTCATCACCCTATGGGGAATCTTTTACTACACTGTCATGCCATTTGGTCTCAAGAACGCTGGGGCTACCTACCAGGGGGCTTCCACAACCATCCTACATGATCTGATTCACAAAGAAGTTGAGGTCTATGTGGATGATATGATTATCAAGTCCAAAACTAGAGAAGGTCATGTTCCTTTTCTCCGAAAGTTCTTCGAATGACTGTGATAGTATCAGATGAGACTCAATCTGTAGAAATGCATCTTCAGCATTACAAAGGGAAAAATCTTGCGATTCATGGTCAGTGAGAAGGGGATATAAGAAGATCCCGTCAAGATGAAATCCATACTTAAGATGCCACCTCCTCGAACAGAGAAAGAAGTTTGAGGTTTCCTTAGGAAATTCCAATACGTCAGCAGGTTCATCAGCCAGTTAACCTCCATCTGCGAACCTATCTTCAAACTCCTCTGAAATAATTCAACTAAAGTTTGGAACGAGGCATTCCAAGAATCTTTTGACCAAATCAAACAATATCTGACCCAACCCCCGGTACTCATGCCACCATAGCTTGGTCTCCCCTTGCTCCTATACCTAACCATAATTGACACTTCAGCTAGGGCTTTGCTAGCCCAATACCTTAAATATTCTCGCAAAGAAAGAGCCATCTATTATGCCAGTCACAAATTGGCCGGGTACGAGGTTAACTACACTGCTTTGGAAAAGGCAGGTTTTACAATTATTTGGGTCACCCAAAAGCTGCGGCACTACATGCTCACCATCCCCATCAAACTTATATCCCAAATGGACCCCATCAAATACCTACATGAGAAACCCGCCTTGTCCAGCCGAATGGCCCGATGGTTGATGATCTTAGTCGAGTTCGATATCGTGTACGTCACGCAAAAACCCATGAAAGGAAGAGATATCTATGACTACCTCACTGATTACCCCGTAGAAGATGATGATGTCTGGATCTCTGAATTCCCAGATGAAAACTTCCTTTGTATGCTCAAGACAACCTTCGATGGAAAATGTTCATTGACGGCGCTGACAATAAGAAGGGATATGGCATTGGGATACTCCTAATAGCCCCAGATGACTGCCACACTCCAATTGCCATCAAGTTGGATTTCCATTGAACCAACAACATGATTGAATATGAGACATGCACAATAGGCCTCAAAGTTTCTCTCAAGAAAGTTATTCAATGTTTAGACATCTACGGGGATTCTGCCCTCATCATCGGTCAAGTTCTCGAAAAATGGAGAGTTAAGGACGAGAAACTCTAACCCTTCCATGCCCACTTAGAAGAACTTGGCTCCTAATTCCAAGATATCACCTTCCATTACCTACCTCGAGCGCATAATAACCTAACCGATGCTCTTTCTACCTTGGCCTTCGTGGTCGACATGCCCACAGGAATAACTATGACCCCCTTCCTAGTTCGAAAGAAAGACAAACCAACCCACTCCTACCACATTGAACTTATCACCGCTGAAGATCCCGAGCTATATAATTGTTGGTACTATGATATCTAGCACCTCATCAAGCATGGTAGGTATCCTGAGGGTTCCAACAAGAAATATCGAGTAACCCTTCGAAGACTCTCCGCCTAGTACATTTTCTATCACAAAGCACTCTTAAAAGAAACTTCGATGGAACTCATCTCCACTCCATCGTAGGGGCTGACATTGAAAAGATAATGCAAAAGTTCCACAACGGGGAATGAGGACCATACATGAACAGTCACATGCTTGCTAAGAAGATCATCCGATAAGGCTACTACTGGACCACCATGACCCAGGATTGCACCGCCTATGTTCGGAGATGCCTCAAATGCCAATAATTCTCCAACCTTAAGCATTTGCCTCCACGTGAATTATATAACATAACCTATCCCTGGCCATTCTCCACCTGGGGTATGGACATCAGAGGGAAGGTTACATCGAAGGATTCCAACGGGCATGAGTTCATCCTAGTTGTCATTGATTATTTCACCAAATGGGTCCAATCTGAGTCATACGCAGTGCTAAATGCTAAGAAAGTGGCCAAATTCGTCAAGCACGAGCTAGTATTAGATAACGGGTTGAATTCCGAGGCAAAAGTCACAGAGGTGGTCAACGACTATGGGATTCAGAGACATAAATCTTCTCCCTACTGACCTTAGACCAACGGTGCAGTTGAAGACGAGAACAAGAACCTCAAATCCATCATCAGCAAGATGACCAAAAGGTGTCGGTATTGGGCCGACCGAATCCCGTATGCCGTTTGGGGCTACCGAACCTCAATCTGAACCTCTACTGGGGCTACCCCTTACTCTCTGGTTTGCAGTATGGAAGCATTCCTACCCGTGGAGCTAGAAATACCCTCATTGCGCTTCATGCTTGAAAGCAAGGTCAGTGAAGAAGACTGGTGTCAAAGCCGTCTTGACGATCTGACCCTCCTAGACGAAAGGAGATTAAAAGCACTATACCACATACAAGGGTACCTCTACTGAATAACGCATTCATTCAATAAGAGAGTCAAGGTTCGCGGTGTCCGAGAAGGGGACCTATCCCTCAAATAAATCATAGAATCCATCTGGGACCCCAGAGGGAAATTCAAGCCCAATTGGAGCGACCCCTACATTGTTAAGAAGATCTTATTCGGTGGTGCCGACATGCTCACTGATTTTGATGGGGAAGATATTGCTCATCCAGTCAACCTAGACCTTCTCAAGAAGTTCTACCCCTAGTCCAAAATCTCAGCGCGCTACGAACCTTCTCATCTCCCTTATATTCTAAAAAAACATCTTCATTTCCCCCCGCCCAAAATTATGTGGGCCTAATCCTCTGCAAATAACTATTTTCAAACAAAGTATAAAATTTTCAAACCCCCAGAGGTACATAGGTAGCTCATACACCTTACATGAGAATGGCCCTTTCTTTTTCATAAAATACTATTATTTTCTTACCTTCGAGAACGACAGTTCATTATAACATATATTTGAACAAAAGGATTACGTATGCCTTAGCGATCGGTATAGATAATTCAAACAATACAAAATTCATCGAAAGGCGGAGTTGGATGATCATAAACTTATTTATTTCACTAATAAGAAATTACGGCACAAATTACATAAGAAAAGGAATGGATAACTCCCTTACCCCTACCCTCCTAAAAAAGCCAAATAAAATCCCCACATTTATCCCCCATTACACAATAAACTCTCCATGAGTCATATCCACAGCTACTAACGGAGCCCGCTCCGTCATCATCATCTGCATCCTAGGGTCCCGAAGTTTCCCCTGCCTGAATAGAGTGTCGCAGACACTCTATGGACCGATAAGCTCGAACCATCTGCGAAAAAACCATAACACCTCCTTCCATGGTGTTAAAAGAGACAAACCAATTTTATCCCGTCTCTACTTCCAACATCTTACTAACTACTCTCCTCCAAAACCACTTCATAATCCCCAGGGATATGCCAAACTATCCCAACAAACTAAAAGAGACAGGTCGATGGACGCCGAGTCTCCCACAGAGAGCCAAGCCGCAGGCATAAACGCAGACGCTCGGTCAAATCCTCTATCAGAAAGAAATTTAGTGTCTGAGGTGGCACGACCTATGCCCAGCCAAATTGGCGCAGAAGACGCCATGGCAAATAAAAAGAGGTCTGGCTGAGACCAACCATCCTCACATATGGGTATTCTCCTAACTCCAGAACAGGCAGCAACTGTCCCCACCAAGGCACTGACCAGTACAGATTTTGAGTCCCATATTCCACAAGCCAATTCTCCCAGCTCTTAATATCTAGGCCAATGCTGAAGAAGAGACGCGAAAAGAAATTGGGTACAATCGACAAAGGATATTCTGTAAGAGTCACCAGGCAGAGTCTTTCAGACAACCATATGAACAGCATCATGGGGCTACCCCATAGGAAGTTAGAACGACCTTCTCGCCAGGCATCCAGACCATTCAGGGTCTCCGCTAGTATCACCGTCGCAGGATTGCGATGGTATGACATCCATGAAGTAATGTCTGTAAGTTGGAAATCCACCAGCAGTTCCCAAGTCACCAGAAGTAATTTTGAAACCAGGCCCAGAGCAACGGCTCCAGCATAGCCAGCATCACCTACTTCCCGCAAATGCATGGACTGTAACACCACTGAAGGGAGATTATTCCTTTAGTAACCAATGGTCTCCCTCCAAAGGCAAAATGCGAAGAAGCCCGAACAGAAAATCCTTGGGAGAATGGGAAAAGTTGGGTAAAGCTGCAGCAACACTGGGATTTATCCCTAGCATGGCAGAAAATTCCTCGTAGGTAGGAAAAACTTCATCCAACCCAAAGCGAAATACATGGTCTTCAGGGTACCAAAATTGTACCACCCCCGTCAGCATGTTCCACTCAATGGACCGATTGAGCCACGAAGAGACTCGACGCATGTTGAAAGCATCGTAGTCGACATTATAAGAGCACATAGCTTCCAAGGCTTTAAGGTAGTTAGCAAACTCAATAATACCAGGGAGAGCCATCTTGCAAGACTAAGAAATAGGTAAGTAAGTTAGAATGTGAAGGTGTGATCAAAACACTCCACCCCTACCCTTTTTTATACTTGAGAACCCTCACAAAAGACATAACCCCTACAGAAATAAGAGGGAATCCTACCCCACAAGCTACAAGAAGCTGAAGAGGGCACTAATAAAAATATTTGAATTGATGGGACTGGACTTGACTGCCGATAGGCAGGGCAAGGGGCTTGCCGATCGGCAACCCCATATTTTTAAAATTTTTCCTTTGCTTCCTTCTTTCCTCTCGTAATAG